>JAKSZT010040520.1:251917-276372 GCA_026826555.1 Tolypeutes matacus
CTTTCCTTTCCTTTCCTTTCCTTTCCTTTCCTTTCCTTTCCTTTCCTTCTTTCTTTCTTTCCTTCCTTCCTTCCTTCCTTCCCTCCTTCCTTCCTCCTTCCATTAAGATAGTCATTGAGTTCCTACTGGAACTGGCCTTTGAGAGCATGAGGTGCTGTTTTCAACACAGGCTTACAACAGTCTATGTCAGCTCCTGTCCCCATTCGTTGACCCCACGTACTCGTGGGGAGGCATAACAGAAAAGAATAAACATAAAAACGAATGTCCGGTGGCATTAAGTGCTTTTAAAGATAAAATAGGAGTGTTATTGGTCAGAGTAGGTTAACAACCCCAGCTGGGAGCTATTTTTAGAGAAAATCAGGGAAAGCATCTTTGAGCAGAGGCATCATATGAAAGACCCAGAAGATGAGAAAGAGAGTGCCAGGCCAAGACTTGGGAAAGAGCATTGCAGGTGAAGGTAGCTGCTTGTGCAAAGGCCCTGAAGTAGGAGTGATCTTTGCATGTTCAATGAATGGCAAATAGGCCTGTATGGCTAGCGTAGGGTGGGTAAGGGGGAGAGACATGGGAGGAGATAGAGAGGCTGCCTTGCTGTTGAGCCCCTGCCCAGGGGCCTAAACTGCTCTGGAGGCTCCTTCTGTGCCCTTTTGTCCTTTTGGGATTTCTTGGTGCCTCCTGCCTCTCCTCATCTCTGCGGCCCTTTCCCCATCTCTTCCTGTGTCTGTCTGTCTGTCTGTCTCCCTCGGTCTCTCTCAGCAGCACATATAAAGCTGCACAAAAGTCTAGGGCTCAGTGAGTGCTTAAGCCACTAAGCGACATCGGTAACGTCAGGCCATCCGTCCACGTAGTCACTCGCTCACAAACATCAGTGAAGCTCCTGACAGGCCAGTCCCCGGAAGTTAAAGCCAGCCCCTCAGGAAGACGCCGCCTACTGGGGAGATGCGTGTGCAGGTAAAAAGTGGTGGGACCATTGGGAGAGGAGTGAGTCCCAGGGAGCCCACCCAGGGAGTCCTGAACCCTGCTCAGAGGTGAGTGTGGGATCTGGAGCGAGACAGCCATGGCTCAAGAGGGGACCCAGGTAGCTAGCCAGTGAGTTCACCTCTCTGAGCCTCAGTTTCCTCATCTGTAAAATGGAAGAGACTCTACTCAGGTCACCCACCTCCCAGAGGTGCTGTGACAGTGACGTGAGTGGGGACATGTTATGCTGAGAACAGTAACTGGCACATAATAAGTGCTCAATAAATGTATGTCACACGAGGAAACAGATGAATTCGAAGTGCCCTTCTGTGACTGAGATTTAGGGGTGATAAGCTTCTGGGCATAAGCCTAGTCATACATGTTTAATATGGGCATATGGGGGGGGGGGGAGGGGGGGGGTAGGATACTGTCTTGAAGCTGCACCAGTAGAACATTCACAGTTTCTATTTGCATTGAATGCCTCAGACAAATTAAAATGAAACAGGTTGATAATGATCATTTTCTTTTTACTTTATATATATTTTTTCTTTGTGGGGAATTAATAGAGATTAGGGGTGGAGGGGTGGGTAGCCAAGCTCCCCTTTCCAGGCCATTCCTTGATCGCACCACTGGTAAAAAAATAAACTGAGAACTGAGATGTCTGGGGATTTCTTCAGGGCCAACTCTTATTGCGACTTAATTAAGAAGCTCAACTGAAAAGCATCAGGCTATTAAGCAGAGGTTGACTGAGCCCCCGTTGATTCAGGGCTGCAGAGAGACGCCGTCTTTATTAGTCTTTGCTTCTATGAAAGTAAAGTAGGTTTGTGTTCCACTCGGGGACTAATCCATTAGTCACTGAGAAATCTCTGAGGACAGGCAGGTCCATTTCAAACCTAATTTGCAGTTGGCTTTTCATTTTTGTGGTTTTGGAAAGGAATTTATCTGTCTAAACCCTAAAGTGTTTGGTTACCTCATGCAAATATTTAATACCCACAGCGAAATTTCAGTATAACACTAACAATTTGTTTTCCCTGATATCAGCCTCTTTTGTCAAACCCATTGACCCAAACCCATAAATAAACGTCACTCTTGCCCCCTTTGTAATGGTTTTATGCAAATAGCTTGCAAGACTTAATTCTGTGGAAAAGTTTAGGGAGAAAGAAGATAGAGAGAGACAATAGACCAAGACTGGAGAGAAATTAAAAAAAAGATGGAGGGGAAGGTGGGGTCCCAGAGAGGAAGCAGAGAGAACAGGAGGACGAGCTGGAGAGTGTTGTGAGCTTATTAAACCAGATTTTCTCTGCAACGTGAGGGGGATGGGAGGGGGACTGGAGGGCGAGCAGCTGAGAACAGCTCCTGTCCTGTGTGCCTCACAGCACTGCCCTAAGGAGACATGATGTGGAAAGGTCAAATACAACACGCACGTAATTTTAGCTCTTACTGTTTGAGCAAAGAGAAACCTGAACAGTCATTTCAGAGTGGAGCAAAGATTACCCCAGGGAGGAAACCACACCTGGGGGCACTCAGCACTGCCCAAGGGGAAGGTGGGAAGGGATGGTTCAAAAGCGTCCAACTCTTCTCATTCCCTAAACCGACCTGCCTGTTCTCTTCTCCCACTCCTTCACAATTCTCCTTCTTCCATTTTTGCAAGAGAAAGGCATGGTTTCCGCCAGTCCAAAACCATCTTAGGGTGCTTTGCCTTGAGGTGTACATATGCCCTGGAAATCAAAGAGGAAACTCAGAATATGGGGGCTTGGGGTCAAGCCTGCTTTAATCAGGAACCCATGATGCACTCCATCCATCTCACGAAGAGATGCATTGCCAATGTAAATATTCTTTCAGTGTTTAAAAATTATCAAATTTTCTTCTTTTTTATATTGTTTTGAGCACTACTGATAATTCCAATGATACCTCAATAAAGAATAAATTTTAAAACCCTTAGAGACTTAACTTTATAGTAGATTTTTAAATTATGCATATATACTGTGGCAGTTTGATATTATTTATGAATTCCAATAAAGATATAGATTATGTCTGTAAACTGGTCTGTTCCTCTGGGCGTGGTAACCCTTTGATTGTATTAGATTCAGCTGAGACGTCTGATTAAGACGTATGTTAAGATTAGGGCTTTGATTCAACCATGTCATTAGAGTGCGACTCAGTGTAGAGTCCCTGCCCACTTGGTGGGTTGGTAAAACAGACTCTCACACAGAAGGAGACACACAGAGAAGAAGAACACAGAGGAAGAAAGACAGCTCCACGGACATGGCAGAGGCCTTGGAAAGAGAGGCGAGCCTGATAGTCCACAGCTGACTTTGTGACGAGAACAGAACATCTGAGCCCAGAAAGAAACGAGCCCCAGGGAGAGGGACAAGCCTTATGCTTGCCCCTCTTCCGACAGCTGAGATCAGAAGAAGGTGGGACCACGGAGCCTTAAGGGGAAGAAGGAAGGCTGAACCCTCGCAGACATCGCCCGCCATCTTGCTTCAACACGTAGCCAATGACTTTGGGTGAGAAAGTACCTCTTATGGGACCTTGAGTTGGACTCTTTAGGGCCTTGCTTCTACCCCAAGTAAATACCCTTTATAAAAGCCAGCAGAGTTCTGGTACTTCACATCAGCACCACTTTGACTGACTAATGCATATACATTTTAAGTGTATTAAGAACATATATGGGGAAGCAGATGTGGCTCAATCGACAGGGCTCCCGTTTACCATATGGGAGGCCCCAGGTTCGGTTCCCGGGGCCTCCTGGTGAAGGCAAGCCGGCCCACGTGGCGCGGTGAGATGACACAGCAAGATGACCCAACAAAGGGAGACAAGCAGACACAGAAAAACGCACAGCAAATGGACACACCGAGCACAAGCAGCAAGGGGGCATAAATAAATAAATAAAATCTTTAAAAAAAAAAAAAAGAACATATGTGTGTGTGTATATATGTATATATATTTGTGGAGAAGTTTTTGAGTGATTAATACAAGATTTGCAAGCATGAAATATGTCAAATTAAGATAAAAGTGTTTGGGGGAAGTGGAACAGGAATAACATTCAAAGAGAAAAAGAAATTACAGTATTTGAAAAATCTGTTTAAAAGAGCTTGTTCATGTATTTTTTTAAAAATTATCATAGTTATTAAATGATAGTTTGCTTTCAGTGCAAACACTTAAACAAGTGCTTTAACAGTTTTGTTTTAAATATCAATGTTGACATCACAGGTAATTACATCCTTTGCCACCATTAAAATTTAAAGGTGGAGGTGTCAGATAAAATGTGCAAGATAGCCATGGTTTTTCACACTTTCTTGGTGATATGGAGCATAAATGTTTGGAAACAATAGGTGCAGAGCGTCCGCTAGATTTGTTTTACTTCAGCTGCTGCCAAAGCATCTGGACCATCTGATGGGGCAGATTCCTCTTTCAGGGTGCAAGTGAAGCTCCAGAGCCACTGGGAACCCTAACATCTGCAAACAGTTCTTTGGCCTAGATTATGTCCTCCCAAAAATGCAGTTATTTCACAGGCTGCCTTCCCACTGAAACAACTTCATAAATTGTTTGGGTTTTTTTTACATTTCTATTCAGTACCATTTCTCTATCCTTGGTTACATTCACATTTCACAGTTACATTTTTTTCCCAAAAGAGCCATTTTCTGGCTAAGACCATTAATCTTTTCAACTTCTCCACTTCTAGCACTGGAAGTTGTATTTCTGCATGGGGATAATTGTTAAACCAAGAATCTAATTTTAATCAATTTATTATTTGGATGCAAGATGGCTGGTTGGCAAGCCTAGGCCTTTCTGGATTCCAAATACTGAGTGGGGCTCAGCCTTCCTCACCAGCTTTGCTGCAGAAGAGTCCAATCCATGCCTCAGCAAACCTACACATCACTGCCTGCCATGGAGTGTGGCGGACACCAGTGCTGTTTGCTAAATATGTAAGGATCTCCTTTCTAGCTCTTGGAAGGATTGCACCTCCCTGCCACCCCTGACCTTTGTTTGGTACAGCCATGCGACTGGCTTTGCCTCTGACATGTGAATAGAAGCAGTATGTGTCATTCTTGAGCCAGTGTCCATTAAGTCACGCTATCATGTTCATTAAACCACATTATCATCAGCCTATCATAGTGATTCTATAGAAGCATGTGTCAAGGTGAAGCCTGGGCTTCTGATTGAATATCAGAGATGGAAATGCAGTATTTGTGAGAATTAACAGTCATATTTTAAGCCACTGAGTTTTGGGGAATTGTTTATTACTGCAGCATTTGCCAGCTCATCCTGACTCATACAAAGAGTCATTTACAAGGTGTTAAAGCTTCAGATGTCAAATCTGTGCATTGAAAAATCCTACTATACTCAGCTCACTTTGAGAACTTGCCTTTTTCGCTTACAGAACCTCAGAACGGCCATGCTCCTGTTCTCTCCTTAGTAATTGGCTTCAGAAAGGAGCTAAGAGTTTAACCACCTGACATTTTTCTTCTGCTTGCCATAGCCTTTTGAGCCTCAGGTCTGCACTCATTTTGTTAATCCTGACTACAGTGACCTCTGTGACATTCCTCTGCAATCCCATTTCCTGCTCTGCCCCGGGGTCAGAGACTAGGGTCAATAAGCAAGTCTGGTGTCCATCAAAAATTGCTTTAAATCAGAATGTAAATGTGAAGGTCTTCCCAAGAGAAATACCATATGCAGTTAATGGAGACCAGAGAAAGAGATTCATTAGCCCAGAAACTCCGACAAACTGATTAGCGAGACCAAAGGACATGACCTGTGATCCGACTAAGCAGTCCCAGGCTCAGGCGCCATCCTGAATGTATCGGTTCACCTGATGAACAGCAAGCCTGCTGCTCCATTAAGTCAACCCAAAAAAAAAATCTCCATTTTAGAGAGTAATCAATTGCAGAACAATTACAATTCTCTTTTGTGACCAGAGAGGTCTTTTTCCCTCCATGCATGTAACCATCTCCCCATTCGCCTGGGGCCTGAGCAGATCGGGGATCCAACATCCTTCAACTCTGAGTGGAACCAGAGTACCCAGTCCGCCATCAAAGTCCTGCCTGAAGTCACCTCCTCCTGGGAAATGCTTGAGAGCACGCATCATCACATGTCAGTGGTGCTGGCTTTAATTTTTCCCTCAATTTCTTAACTGCAGGCCTAATTGAAAGCACTCAAAGCTACCTGGGTGCTCTGTTGTAAAGGTACAGGACACCTTGGCAAGGGAGGGAGGCAAAGAATGCCTTGGTAACTCTCCTTGCAGAACAGGATGAATCCAGAGACTGAGTGGGGGACCAGCTCTCAGGTATGATTTCAGAGACTTTTCACAAACCATTGTCTTCCGCCTTGGCCTATCACATGCCCACAATCCCATCATCACCATTTTAGGCTGAGACACTGAACACTCCCTTAAAAATGCCGGCATCCAATCATTTGAAAGATCACACCAGCCAAGGCTCTTGGTTCATGCAACAGAAGACCTAACTTCAAAATTTTTATATTAAAGGAATTTACAAAATCAGATAACTAAAAGGTGCAAGGAGTAGTTTGTTAGTTTCAGGACTCAAAGTTGCCTGGCCTCTCCTCTCTGCGCCTGTCAGATCCATTCTTCACCTTGTCACAGCTGCAGGCTGACAACGCAGCCGCTCCAGAAGTCTGACCCTTTCAGCCCCAAGCCCACTAGAAAAGTGTCTCTGCCACACTCTACAACAAGAGTTCCATTACCTCTCCTGGGCCCCCAGGGGTCACAGGCTCATGCCAGAACCATTTGCAGTTGACAGATCAGTCCCGATGGTTCCAGTCACCTACCCAGAGGGTGGGTGAAACCATTTGGGCGAGAGTGGGCGGATGATTTCTCAGGGCAGATGGGGGTTTGGTTACCAAAAAACTCCCAGTTACCCCTTCAGTCCCACAACCCTGTTCACTGGGACGACGATGACAAAGGTGTCATCTTCTACCCCAGGGACAAAGTGGTGGTGGGGATCATGCTATAGAACATCCTTAACCAAATGCCATAGAAGGAAGACTGCTAAGGACGGTGAGCAGCAGGAAGATCTCGAAGCAGCCAAGCTCTGCAACCTCCACCCAGACTGCAGCTGCAGGGGGTGGGACACACGCTTCACTGTCCTTGTCAGCAGGTGGGATGGGTAAAGCAGTATGTTTTATCCGGCAAACTCCCTCTGTGTATATAAGTGTGAATAATCAAGTCCTTTGTGAGTATTTTCAACCATGTAGATGAATTCCTAATGTTCACATCACAAAATAAAGTCTGATTCTTCTTTAAAAATCCATTACAGGTTGTCTTAGGGTTCTCTAGGGAAACAGAACTGATGGGCGATATCTGTAAATATTATGAGATTTTTATAAAAATTACCTCATGCAACTGTGGGACTGCACAAATTCCTTAGGGCAGGCTGCAAGCTGGGAACTCCAGTGAAGGTTTCTGATGAATTCCCCAGGAGAAGCCGGCTGGCTGAAGGAGAGATGGAAATACTCTCTTCGGACTGCTGAAATCACCACTTCTCCTTTTAAAACCTTCAATTGGTTGGACGAGATTCTCTCCTTGTTGAAAGCAATCGCCTCAGCTGATTTTAGATGTAATCAGCCATAGATGCAATCAACTGAGGCGATTGCCTTCAACCCAGGTGCAATGGTTTTTGAGAAGCCTGCTACTACTACTACTAATGTATGTTACAAAGATCATATTCATTAACCAGATTTATAAACTAAAGTGAGATGCACAGAGACAAAATTTCACATCCTTCAATCTGAAGGTGAAATCCATTAACCTATTTACCTGGGTTGACTTCTCAGACGAGGTAACTTGACCTTGGAAGGGGAAACCCCCCTAGGGTTGGGACGTGATCAGGGAAGCGTGGACCCTGGAAAGGAATTAAAAGGCCTCAAAGTGGATATTTTAGTTTGCCAACAGGTTTCCGATGCTAAGTACCACAAAAATGTTGGCTTTTTTTTTTTTTTTTTTTTTTTTTTTAAGGATTTATTTATTTATTTACTTTTATCCATTTTTACACCCCTTCCCCCTCCCCCCCCCCCGTTTTTGCTGTTTCTGTGTCCATTCGCTGGGCAACTCTGTGTCCATTTTCTGCCCTCTCTTCTTATCCTTCTCCTCCTGTCTTCATTGGGATTCAATCGTTGGAATCTCTGATGTAGGAGAGAGGCATCCTGCCCGCGCAACCTTAGTTGCTGGTTTTTCGGTGCGTCTCATCTTGCCTCTCCCTTGTGTCACTCTCCTATTATGTCATCATCTTGCTGTGTGGCTCGCGGGAACTGGTGGTGCGCCCGCGCACAGGGCCTGGCGGCCCACGCACCTTCTATATATTTTTTAAATTTTTACCAGGAGGTCCCGGGGATTGAACCCAGGTCCCTCCATATGGGAGATGGACGCCAACCAGATATAGCCCCCTGCTATATCTCTTAAGGTTGACCAGAGATACCTAGAGTTACAGTCTTTTCCCATACAGGATGGACATATAATAAATCAGGCTTAGTTTATCACCAGCATTCTAAAAACCAGACCTAGGGAGGAAAACGAGGTCTGGGGACACATGCATGGTTTCTAATATAGCGAATGTTTAGCCCACCCTGATTATCACAGAATCAGGACAGTGAGAATATTTGCACCATGTTGGCTTTTATAAGGGGGATTTATTTGGGGTAAATCTACAGTTCCGAGGCTGTGAAATATCCAAATCAAGGCACCTTCAGAGGTGCTTTCTCGCCAAAGTCAGCTACTGCTGATGCTCTTGTCTGGACACGTGGTGAAGCAAGACGGTCGCCGATCTCTGCCGAGGTCTCTGCCTTCCCCTCCAGGCTCACCATCTCCCAGAGCTCAGCTGAGGGCAGCCAGGCATAGGTTTTTGTCTCTTTCCCCGACTCCTACATCAGTCTCGGCTGCTCCACTTTCTTCCCGAGTTCAGCTGTGAGCTATCAGGCATATGGCTCGTCTCTCCCTGGGCCTCAGCTCTTTGAGCCTCTCGGGGTTTCCTCTCCTTGCAGCTCAGCTGCAGGTAAAACTGGATTCCTTTCTCTCACATTGCAGGATCAAATATGGTGGCTTCCTTTTTCTGTGTGTCTGTCTCTCTGTGTCTCCATTTATATCAGACCCAGAACGAGGGCAGAGACTCAACCTGAGTCACACCTCACTGATGTAGTACAACCAAAAGAATCTCACACCCACAGGAATAGATTAGGCCAAACACATATGCTTTCTCTTTTGGGTATTCACCAAATTCAGACTGTCACAGTGGAGTATTGACCACGAACCCTGGGTACCAGGGAACAGTGGCAGCCAGGAGGATGCAGGGAGGTGCATAGATGGGTCATCAATATAAATAACACAACAAGGACCCACTGCACCGATGCAGCGCTTACTCTGGGCCAGGAGCTATTCTAATCACTCTGTCCATACTAACTCATTCACATCTCACAATGATTTCATGAGGGCAATAGGATTCCATTTTATAGGTAAGAGAACTAAGGCACAGAAGGCCTAAGAAAATGGTCCAAAGACACAGCTAGTAGTGGTTTTTGAACCCAGGTGATCTGTTCCAAAGTCCACATGCTCAGAAAAGAGTGAAGAATCACCCAGAACCAGAGCACCAGGTCAGTGCTGCTGGAAATGAGTGGCAAAGCTCATTAGATCAACCCGCTCTTTGTGACAAATGGGGAAACCGAGGCCTAGACACTTCAGCTGCTCTGCCAGCCCCAGTGCTTCAGTAGCCAGTGACAGAAAATCAAACCAAACTTGTTTCAACAAGAAGGGAATGTGTTGGCTTCCAAAACAAGTAAAATCCAAGTATTAGGCTGAATTCAAGCATGGCGAAATTTTGGACTCAATTCAACATGACTCAGTCTCTCCTGGTGCCTTGGCTCTGCCTGCGGCTGAGCTGGCTTCATCCTCAGGCTCCAGGTGGCCTCATCCTCCAAGATTCAATCCAGCCACAAGGAGCCAGGAGCAGCCAGGGAAGTCCTGACACTCACTCTGGTTGGGTCGGCTCAGGTCATGTGCTCTCTCCTGATGAGTCACTGTTGTCAGGGTGACAACATTAGCTGGTAGATGTCATGTGCTGATTGGCTTGTTCCTTCAAATGCCATCTGATGATTGGCTTAGCCTTGGGTCATGGGCTCCACCTCTGTTTCCAACCAGATCATATAGACTGAGAATGAGGAGCATGAATTTTCCAAATGATAACATAGAGCAGGAGCTGTTACCAAAATGGGGAGAAAGTCCTGTGGGGAGGCAAAGAACAAACGGTCACAATACCCTGTCTCCTGTGAGAGTCTCAAAGTTTCTCTACCTGCCCCATGGCACACCTGCCACAGGTGCCTGTCTCATCAGGGAGCCTTGGTTACAAGCAACAGAAGCCAGCACTGACCAATCTAAATAAAAACAGATTTCCTGGGAGGCTCACAGCTGGAAGGAGAGTGTGGAATAACATTCTGGGGAGGGACAGACTGAGTTCTGGGGTTCCAGGGAAGTAGATGTGATCTAGGGAAGGGGTATTAAGAGGCCCATAACCCCTAGACCTCTTCCAGGTAATAACCAACTCTCCTGTTCAGTCTCTTCTTTCTTATACTGGACAACAAATTTGAAATCATTGACCCATTGTTTGTGGGTCTGTGGATTCACTGATGGTATGACCCTCCAGCCACTTCAAGTGTGAGACGTGGGTCAACTATGTTTTTAAGAATTGTGCTGCCTGCCATATGAGAAGGAAATACTCCTTTCCCCCACTTCCTGGGCCACAAGGGAACCCAGGAGAAGTCCCTGATAGAAGTAGGGTCTTCCACAAGACTTCTGTAGAGCAAAGAATTGAGACAGTGAGCTGAATGCAACATCCTTTCTTGTGTAAAATGCACTTAAGGAAGCTTTATTCATTACACTCGTGAATTTAGCTCGAGGATTTTCCATGGACTGCCCAAGGGTGGGAAATGCTTTCTGTGTCAGCACAGTGCCTGGAACAACGTGGGGCTGAAATTTAGGAACTGGTGGCTAAGAATGAATTCCCCAAGTCAGATATCAGCGGCCTCTGAGAGAGCCAGACCCTGGCCTCTGCCCCTCGGCAGGGTTGGGTATTCCAAGGGAGGGTGTGAATACGTTGGGAAGGAGGCGGGATATGGGGCTACTAGGACCGTAAGCTCTGACAGTCTATCCATCTGCCCCTTGGCACAGTTTCCACAAGTGTCTGTATCATCAGGGATCTTGAGTTACAATCAACAGAAGCCAGCATTGGCTTACCAAATTAAAACTTCATGGAAGGCTCACAGACAGGAAGGAAAATCTGAAGAAAGAGTCTCTGGAGGGACAAGAACAAAGTCAGCTCTGGGGGTCTAGAACAATCTGTAGGATACTACAATGGGTTCTAGCCAATACCAGGATGTCTCTCCTCCCAAGAATCAAATTCCCAGATGAGACGGTACCTGATTTTCCTTGTTGGAGTTAGATTCCCAATCCCTGCCAGAGTGGAAGAAGGAAGGCCATCTTGATCAAGAGCTCCACGTAGGCTGCACCCAATTGGCATCGGAAGTAATTTCCCCAAAGCAAATTCAAGGTTCTTAGAAAGGCAGGTGTGTGGGTGGGGTAGGTGGGGTTTAGATTCTGGCCTGAAAAAACAAATTCTAGATGTCAACCACTCTGATCACTTTTGCCCCAGATCCCCAACCTCTCTTCTCCAGGTGCCCTTGGTTGACCCAGACCTAGCCTGAAAAAGCAAGCCCCCCTCCTCTCATCCACCTTCTTAGACACGGGCACCAGGACCCATGTTCCAGAATGTTCATTGCAGCTTTCTCTGTGGTAGTCAAAACCACAAAGCCAACCCAAAATTCCATCGGCTGGAGGCAATGATGTGGAATACTAGACAGAGATGGAAACAAACAAGAAAAATAGGGGGATATGTAAATGCAATAAAAGTAGAAAGTATGCATGAGCCTGATAAATACCAGCCACACCACCGAGGTCTGAAAGGGTTTCTGTCCCACCTGAGTCTCTGCGCCTTCCTTACATGACCTCAGAAATGTGGGGGCTTGGCCCTTTCTACTCAGCTGCAGGCTCAACCCTGCCCACCTTTCTGGAGTCCTCTGGTGTATTGCTGTGCTCTCAGGGAGGGAAGATGCCCTCCACCCCCAGCACTTCATGACATGATAATTAGTCTATTGATCATGGGTCAGGATTCAGGAAGGAGCTGCAGGCACGGCCGCCTCCCTGCGGGGACCTGGACGTCCTCCAGCTGCCGGAACCAGGACATCAGCTGTCAGATCTGACGTGGCGCCCGGAGCTGAGCAGAACCACGGTCTCTGCAGGAGGACATGAGGGGAGGTGACGCCGGCAGGGGGAGGAGCACGGCTGGGGACTGGATGCCTCTGCCGTGTCCCCATCTCTGTGCCCCCAAGTGGCAGAGTTTCAGGTCCTCCTCACGATGGCTGGCGTGGCCTGAGGGTCCCCGCCTGTCCCACCACTCCTGCGCCTGGAACTCGTCATCTGAGGAGCCCCCCTTTCTGGTTTCTCCCACGCCCCTTCATAAGCCCTGTGACTCCCAGGAGGGCGGCGTCCTGAGCCCTATCCTCCTACGCTGATCCAGGGGCTTCTTGACAGCCAGATGTGGGTTAGCTCGGGGGGTAGAACCGAGCCCACGGTGGGGGGCTGAATGGGGCAGGAGTTATGGGTTGAAGTTTGTCACTCCAAAAGATATACTGCACCCCAGTATCTCAGAATATGAATTTATTTGGAAAGAGCCTTTGCAAACGGAGTTAGTTAAGTTAAAATGAGGTCACCCTGGAGCAGCGTGGACCCTTCATCCAACACGACTGGTGCCTTCTAAAGAAGAGGAAACTTAGAGAGAGACGCAGGTAGGCAGAGCGGAGATGGCCAGGCGGCGACGGAAGCAGAGGACTCAGGGCTGGTCGGCAGGCCGCTGCCAGAAGCCCGGAGAGAGGCAAGGGCTAGATTCTCCCCTGGGACTTCGGGGGAGCATGGCCCTGCCGACACCCCAAGCTCAGAGGCCTGGCCTCCTGCTCCTGAGGGAATGAATCCCAGTTGTTTGAAGGGTCCCGGTTTGTGGCCTCTGCTACAGCAGTGCTAGCAAAGTAAGGCAGGGGGCTGTGTAGAGGAAGGAGCGAGGCCCTGTGGAGATGCTGCAGGCGCTTCCATCCTCCCTGCTTTCTCTGGGGCTTATCCAAGTCTTTGCAGGGGGCAGGGAGCAGAGAGGAGACTCGCTTTATCTCAGTCAATAGCCAAGGTCACCTCCCATGACTGAGTATTCTTGGTTGGGTTGGGGGGGGCCTTACAGATAAATGATGCTAAAGAACTAAAGTATAGAACGGGGGTTACTAACCAGAGGCTCCTGCACCCCTTGCAGATCACGGGTAAGCCCCTCAGGCAGGAGTGAAGGTCAAGGACAACCCACGGGAAAGCTTTAAGAAGTCCCGGAGTCAACAAGAAAAACCTCTAAATTGCAAGAATATTCCCAAGGAGATTTGCTCTGTGCTTCTCTCCTGGATGACTCTGAGGTGGGAAAAGCGTTTCAGCTGGAATTGCACTGTCCTGCACAGTAGCCATTGGCCATATGTAGCTGTTTAAATTAAATTAAATCAAAGCAAAAATTCAGTTCCTTGGTCACACGAGCCACAGTTCAAGTGCTTAATAGCCACATGTGTGGTGGTATTTTTTCATGAATCCTTGTTTACTAGAGAAGAAACTTGCCCAGAATCACTCCCCAGAATATTTCACTGCAGGGTCCTCTGGACACAGGTCCCAAGGCCACCGCCAGCTGCAGGCCACCTGGGAGATGAGTCCCTGGCATTCTCAGCCTCTGTGGTGGGGGTGGGCTGTGCTGACTGGCTGCTGCATCTGGAACTGGCTGGTCAGTGGGTGAGAAGCAGCGCCTGCCTCTGAACGGCTGCCCAGCCCCCATCCCAGGGTTTTTTCAGGGGGCCATACTGGCATTTGGGACAGAATTCTTTCTCGTGGAGGCCAGCCCC
The DNA here is from genome assembly GCA_026826555.1 of Tolypeutes matacus. Classification (NCBI taxonomy): domain Eukaryota; kingdom Metazoa; phylum Chordata; class Mammalia; order Cingulata; family Chlamyphoridae; genus Tolypeutes; species Tolypeutes matacus. Next base: position 265,853 of record JAKSZT010040520.1, read on the forward strand.
AAGCATTGCAGGACAGTTAGCACCCCTGCCTCCACCAGGAAATGCCAATAATAACCCCCAGGCATTGTTAGGACAACCCCAAACCTCCTGCAACATTTCCAAATGCCCCTTGGGGTGGAGCTGTCCCCAACCAGCCAGACCAGACGGCATTTTCTTTGGTGTCTCTAAGGTTGAGAAGAGATTCCTCAGGGTCCATGAGGTGGACATGTCAAATGGAGCCTCATCCCCAGTTCATCCAGAGCATCTCTCTCTCTCTATCTCTCAAATCTGTTTTACAAATTATTTTTCTATAAGGTTTCACTTGAAGAAAGTTTTCACACTTAAAATTTTTGAAAATGACTTCAGTATAAGCTGGGATCATGTAATTTTAAAATTGTCTTTTTCAGAAGGAAAATTCAGTCAGACATCGTTGTCCTAGCCAGGGTCACATGCCCACTAAGCTTAGCCATGTGTATTAGTTACGTACTGCCGTGTAACAAATTACCTCCCACAACGTCACAGCTTAAAGCAACAAACATATATTACTTCACGCTTCCAGGTCAGGAACTCTGTGTGGTTTTGCTGGGCCCTCTGTCTCTGTGTTTCTCACTGGCTGCAGTCAGGGTTCACCTGGGTCGGCATTCAGGTGAAGGCTCGGCTAGGGTTGGGGATCTGCTTCCAGCTCACTCAGGTGGTTTTTGGCAGGAGTCAGTTCTTCACAAGCTGTGGATCACAGGGCCTCGGTTCTTCTCTGGCTGTTGGCTGTATGCCACCCTAGGTTCCCTACCCCATAGGCTTCCCGAAAGGGAGCTCACAGCAAGGCAGCTGGCTGGTGAGAGGGCAAAAGAGTGTGAGCAAGATGGAATCTAACTTCAGAAATGACACCCCGTCCCCTCCGCACTGTTCCGTGTGCTAGAAGCAAGTCGCCAGGCACAGCCCATACTCGGGGCAGAGGGTTCTAGAAGGGTGCGAGTGCCAGGAAGCAGAGGTCAGGGCAGCCAGTTGAGGAGCTGCCTACCACCCCATGTCTGACCAAACTTTGGATAGTTGTTTGGCTAAGTTGTGAATAATTGACAGGCTGCGTTTTCTTCTGTCTCCTGGTTTTAGGAGGCATTTCTCTCCTGGAAATAGCCCTTCTTCACACTGTAGTTGTGAACTGAACTTCTTTTGTTTTACTGGCCTCAAAGTCATAGAAAAACATAACAACCTAGGCAAAGTGTTCCTGACTTGTTACTTGATTTTTTATTTGTTTGTTTTTCTTTGTAATTTGTGCTTTTATGGAATGTTGAGAAGGATGGAAGAATTAGGATTGAGTTTTTCTTTCTTTTTTCTTCTTTTGGAGAAAAACAAAACTTGGCTAGAGTCGAGTGGCTTCAAATCCCCATTAGAAATCTGACATTTCCATTTCTCTAATCTTCACCTAGCCTGAGATGGGAGGAAGACTCCATCCAACAGAGTGTCAGAGTCATCCCCCACAGCAGTAACAAAGCGGTGCCTGAGGGCATCAGGGGAGCCTGGAATGTTCCCCGCCTATTGCTTGTCTAAGGTGATGAAAAGTTGAACTGGGCATGGCACCAACACTGCTTACCAGATTCCAGCGGCATCGTCCCTGGCACCTCCCCTGGCTGGTGGTGCTTGCTGGGGGTGGGCTCCACTCAAACAGCAGGAGGGGTTTCCGTACACCAGGCTTGGTGGATCCAGGATCCCAAGAACAGTTCCCTGGGACCTCTGTTTGGCTCTGGCAAAGACCTGGTCACCATGGAAATGCAGAAACAGGGAAAGAAAATGACGCATCCTGTCTTGGAGCACAGAAATGTATGCTAATGTGTTCAAGCAGACAAAAGTAAGATTATAGAGATTGAGTGCAAAAATCCATCCACTCAGAAATGCAATAATTTGCTAAGATTCAGGTGTCAAATAGAGAACCATCACGTCAGTGAAGCTGTTTTTCAAGTCACTTCTTTTCTTTCCACTATGGTAGACATGACTAGCACCCACCAACACTCCAGAGTCCCCTCCTACTCCAGTCCAAAAGGATGGTCACACTGTCCCATCCCCTAGAGTCAGGCATGGACACGTGGCCTTGCCTGGCCAGTGGAATCTAACTGGAAGTGAAGTGTGTTATTTTTCAGGAAGAATCCCTGAAGCGCTGGTCTATGCTTCTCTATGGTTTTCCACCATGCCGTGGTAATCGTAGGAGCATGAATTGATACGGTGACATCTTAAGACAGTAGAGTCTGTCATACTAGATCCCTTAGAGATTATAATGGGAAGAGCTCCCCTAATAACCCATTCTGATATATAGAATGAGTTTTGTTGTGTGAAGCCAAGGAGATTTTGGTGGTGTTTGTTATGGCAACATAACCTTGCCTATTCTGACTAGTAAATCCACCATCCTGTACCCCACTGTCGTGTCGGTAGACACAATAAAAACTTATAACTTCCCCTAACGTTACCTTCAAATGGAGACTTGTTCTCAAGTTCTTCTAGATAAAAACTCAGAACTGTTGTAGATGAAACAGCAGCTGACTTCAGCAAACAGGAATCGCTGCCCCCAAACTTGCATATGATTAAAGGGAAAAGAGCATTTAAAAGCTCTGACACTGGGGACAGACACTTTAATGGTGCTGTCAATGGAGATTTAAACTTGGAAATAGCCACGTGGACACCTTTCAAGGTCTATATTTCAGATAAAATGACGGCAGAATGAACTTGTGGGATTAGGTGCTTGATGCCATTTGGGAATTATTTGAGTTAAATAATTGCTGTCATACATATTGTGATGTATCTTTATTTCAATCTTTTAAGAAACAGCAAGGGAAAAGCAAGAGAGAATATGTCCTACCCAAGAGACTGAACAATTTATCATTAACCACAGCTCAGATTGCTTTTGTTCCCATAAGTGAGCTGTGAAGAGATGTGAGAGGGCTGCATGATTGCAGGTATAAAGCGTTAGAACTGTCTTCATATTATAAAACAAGATCATAAGCTCAGCAGAGTAGACAAGTACTGCCTTGGTCCCCCAGCATTCGTTCACATCATTTAGTAACATTACGCCCCCTTTGATTTTCCTGGGGCTCAATGCCCAGCCCATGCTAGAAAGCACTGGGCAGTAGAGTCTACCTCAGCTCCAGGACAGAGTCCTTATGGGCAGATATCAGAAACCTCTTCCCTTCTGCCCAGGCTTGGCGATGGTTCAGAGGAGGACAGGGGAACCAGCCAGAGCTCTGTAACAGAACAACCCTACAATCCTGGGAGCTTGTAAAGAACCAGATATGCCTTTCTCTCACTCACGGGTCTGTAGGCCGACTGGCTCAGCTCCGCGTCAGGCTGTAGGGGGTCAGCTTTGCTCCATGCATCTCCAGGCTGGGTCAGAGGAGCCATTCTGCCTGCTGTCCTCAGGGCAGGGCAAGGGCCTTCCTAACCCCACAGGCTCAGTTAAAGCCTCTTCTCTGAGCACATCCACTGACATCCCACTGGTACCTGGGAACCGGGATGTTTTCTGCCCACTCTCCAAGGAAACACTGAGAGGAAAGGAGCTGGGGTCAGGAAGCCGATCTACTGCACCTACATGGCTCTGAACTGTTCTGTTACATGAGTCCCCTTTATTGGTGATTGGGTTTGGGGGTCCTTTGGGATGCAGAGGGTGCTGGCTGAACCTCCCAGGGCCTCACTGGCCCTGGCCACACTTGCACACACGTTCATTTCTCTTCAAGAAGAACCCCAGAAACGCTAGGAGCAGAGCAGTCTTGACAGAAGATCAAGGACAGACTCAGCAGAGGTGAGGATTAACTTCTAGGGTCCAGCACTTCTCACTTCCAAGGTGGTATTTGGGCGCTGACTTCCAGCTGTGAGCACAAACATCTGACACTTCCAGTCTGGGACAAGGCCCCCCCGGATTAAGGGAGTGACTGAGTCAAAGACACAAAATGAAATGGGCTTCTGTTCCTTTCAGACATCACAGTCACTCAGCACACAATCCTGTTGTCCCCTTGGTGACACTATGATTAATTAATAATATGGATAGAAAGGAAATAGCCGAGTGATGCCTACAAATAGGAAGGACTCAGTAACCATTAGCTGATCCTCTTTTCCCTTCGTTCAAAACAGCATCTTACATTCCAATGGCGTCAATCATCCAAATGATAGGGCTCTGCCAAGATCCTTCAGGGCCAGGCCCTCTGCAAGCTGGGATGAGGGCAGCGCCCGCTAGAGCCAGCCTGCAGCTCCTCCACTTCCAGGCTGTGAGAGCCTGGGCAAGGGACTTCACCTTTCTGAGCCTCGGCCTTCTCATCTGTCAAATGGGTTTGTCACCCTTGTGTGATGCATCGTGACTAAGAGCACAGGCCCTGGGCCCTGAGTGCCAGGGTTCCAAGCCCTGTCCCTCTACTACCCAGCCCTGTGTCCTGTGCAAGTGGCTGCACCTATCCACTCCTCAGTCTCTTCATCTGTAAAATGGTGATGATAACCAGGAAGAGGGAGGGATTACCAACAAGAAGGGAAGAGAAAGGTCAAATGGGCCATTCAGCTTTTAGAGAAAATTCTGTGTGCAGAGACATGGCTAAGTTTGTGTCAGAAACTCCTGGTTGCCTACCTAAGTCCCTTCTCTCCTATTAACTGAACCTTGATTTTATTTGGAGATATTGTATTCCCAGAAAACAATACAAAACAAAACATTTGCTAAGCTCTCTTTCATCCAGAGGTGGTCAAATGACACAGATCTAGCTAGTGGCTACTAAATATAAGCCACTAGGTAAGACTTCCAGGAAGACTCTTTAAAAGGAGATGACTCAGCAGACAAGAGCCCTTTGTCATTGTCTATTTTCTTGACTGAATTTGGTCATGCTGGTTGGAGCTCTGGCAGCCATCTTGAGACCATGAGGACAGGGCCTGCAGTAAAGAAAGAGGAGTGCAGAGCCAGAAGGAGCCTGGGCCCCAGATGTTATTATGGAGCCATGTTAGACTTAACATGAGGATTAATAAACCCCTAAGTTATCTGGAGAGGGAGGTATGTGGGAGAGTATCTCTGTAACTTGTAGCCAAAGCAAGCCTCAAGAACTTTTTCAACTAGTTTTTTTAACCACCCATAACAAATCACCTCCTGATGTGATTGTATATATATTTCTCCTCTTTCCAGGTGGGCTCTTCCTTGAACTGAAATGAGAGATACTTCCATTTGTGTGGAAAGTGTCAAATTATAATGTATCGTTTTCATTTTATCATGCTAACAAACCCTTCCTTAAAGTCAATAACATGAAAGCACATCCCAGGAGTATTTTCTTGATCATCAAACTTTTGAATATATATATAATTTGCTACCACTGCTGGGACTCCAATTGGTGTGTGTGCAAACCCTTGGAGATTTCACTGTTTTTCTTCTACAATTTATACAATCCAGGCATCAGGTAACCTTCAACTGCATGCCTTTGCTAAGAGGCATCATAGAATCACGAAATCAAGAGTTAGAAAGAAATTAAATAATTATAGTTGAGATATTGCTTAGGTAATAGAGTGAAAGTTTACAGAAGTTTTTAGCAAAGTAACCTTGTGGCAAGCCAGAGCCTTGCTCAGTTCCAGGAAAAACTAGATATTCTAGAATATACTCAGGCAGTTGAGTGAGCTACCTGCCCTTCTACTCAGTTATCTCTAATCGAAGCTTCTCTGAGAGCCCCATAGCCCAATTATTCACAATTTGGGACAGCCATAGGTCTGACAGAGGCTGATCCAACCAGAAATAATTCTGGATCCTTTGTGGGAGCTACTGGAAAACAAGACTCCTATCTCTTTGGTTGAGAACCTCAGTGGATATGAAGATGCAGGATTGGGTCCATCTTGTCCCCAGAGAATCTCTGGGGGTGAAACCAATACCAAGAGGTCCTGATGGCCTTATATGAGCACTGAGTCTGGCTATACCGGACACCTGCCTAAGATGACCAGTCTGTCCAGACCAAGACACTTGTGGGAATAAATGGAGGCGCTGTTAATAAGCATTGTAATCGTTAATCGGCAGGCAGAACTCAGGACCAACCTGAGCAAACTCTTGACTAGCTTCTCAGTCACATGACACAAGAAGATCCCTTTTGGATAAAGCCACTCTATATCTTTGCAATAAATGTTTTCTGCTTAAGTTAGCTAGCAGGCAGTTTCTGTGACTTACTGATAGGTTAACAGAATAAACTGGGTCACTTTGGAGAGTGAAAGAGGACTCTGTTATTACTTTAGCTAGGCAAACAGGCAACACTGGGACTGCCCCAGTCAGACCAGGCCTTCCATATTGAATGGCTCCTGGGTGCTGGGCACGGCACTAGGCATGGAGGATTCCAGGATGAAGAGCACATGGGTGGGGGGCTCACATGGCTGGGCGTCTGTCTGCCAAATGGAGGGACCTGGGTTCGATCCCCAGGGCCTGCCAGTAAAATGAAATATATGTATGTACAGAAGGCACGCGTGCTGCCAGGTCCTGCGTGCAGGCGTGCCAGGTTCCGCTGAGCCATGCAGCAAGATGATGACATAAACAGGAGAGAGACACAGGGGAGAGTCAAAACAAGACACACCAAAAACCAGGAGCTGAGGTGGCACAGGTGGCAGGACACCTCTCTCCCACATCGGAGGTCCCCAGGATCGAATCCTGGTGAAGACAGGAGGAGAAGGATGAGAAGAGAGGGCAGGAAACAGACACAGAGAATTGCCCAGCGAATGGACACAAAAACAGCAAACGCGGGAAGCGGCTGTGGCTCAATCAGTGGGGCTCCCGTTTGCCATGTGGGGGGCCCCGGGTTCGGTTCCCAGGGCCTTCTGGTGAGGGCAGGCCCGCCCGCGCGGCGTGGTTGGCTGACCCGGCGAGCACTGGCAGCAAGGGGGGGATAAATGAATAAATAAATAAAATCTTTAAAAAAAACAGCAAACGGGGGGCGAGGGAAGAGGGAGGGGGGTTAAAACGGATAAAAGTAAATAAATAAATAAATCTTAAAAAAAAAAAACAAGCATGTGGGTGCCTTCCTTGAGGGGCTCACTGTCTTAATAAAAGACATAAATACCTAAAACAGCAATCAGAGCATAAGATGCTGTGGGGAGAAGCACAGGAGAAGCACAGGTGAAGCCCACCTGCTCACTGCACCTTTGAATCGTGACCACATTTTCAGCGTCTGCCTTTGTGCAGCAAAACCGAGGTAAGGGGGAGTCGCTGGGCAGAGCGACTGGCTTGACCTCCTGATGACCTTCCAGTATTTACTGAAAACTTCCGGTACAAATGTGCCATTTGTGCTTTCTTATTTGAACTCATTTCTGGCTGTCTACTACTAGAATTTCAGCCCCGGGGTCTTCACGGGGGAAACCCCATCATCTCCACTCTCCATCACACTCCCTTTGGGGGTGGGTCACCAGGGCTCCTGCTCCAGCCAGGGCAACTTTCCTTCTGAAATGGAGACATGTGCATGGCTTTCCTCGTCAGAGCCTTTCGCGAAGTTTGATGGGAAATTTTTTCTGAGCTGAATCAAAAACCTGGTGCCTCTTCCAAGCCACTCACAGGCCATCCCCGGGCTGTCTGGACCTCGCTGTGGGGCTGCCAGAGATGAGCAACAGGCATCACCTGGAGGGTCCAGAATGGTCATCTTGCCCTTTGCTCCCTGATTCACAGAAGCACAAGGAGCTGTTCTGGCCTCTAATGACCCCCCAGCTATATTTTTGCTCCTAACATACTGTGGGCTACCAAATGGAAAGGGCCCACTTATAAACCATCTACTTACGTTTTCAATGGTTTAGAAATCAAAATGATATAAAAGGATATATCCATTTAAAGGACTCATCCCCACTCTGAACTCTCCACCCCCGCCCCCCATGGGAAACCACTTTGCTAGTTTCTCCTTCTTTCCAGTGCTGCTTCATTGCACATACAAGCACTAGAGTATCGTGTCCTTCCGTGCTCTCCCTTCATACACAGCAGCGCGGCACTGTACGCACTGCCGAGCACCACGCTTTTTATCAGCTAACAGGTCCTGCGTAGATTTAATAGCAGCTACTCAACACAGACCATGAACCCTTGTACAGTGTTTCATTATGTGGATATTTCAGAGTTTGATTTTGTTTTTAACCAGACACCATAAAAGGAATCTTGGGTTGTTTCCTCTATCTTTGGTTGTCACAAACGATATTGTGATGAATAACCTTGATTTGTAAATATTTGTACACGTATACTTGCAACATAAATTCCTAGGAGTGGCATTGCTGGCTCATTTTTATAGAAATTGCCAAAACGTCCTCCAAAGGGGTAACCGCCTCCAAACAGGCTTGGGAATGCCTATTTCCCCACAGCTTTGTCAACATAGAATGTTGTCAAATGTTTGAATTTCTGTCCATCAGGTAAGCAAGAAATGGTATGCCAATCTAATCTGCTGCCATCAAACCCATCTACGTGAAAAATGTATGTGGATTTGCAAATCTAGTAACCTCACATGGTGTAACTGGTCACGCTTGATGTGCCCTGATGGATTCTGCCACACATGCTACCAAACGCAGCAAGGACAGAGTGACTGCATCTGGGAGCCCTTCCTCTGCCAGCAAACATCTCATGGGTGTGAGAGTTCAGCATAGTTTTGTTAGTTTGGTGTGTGTGTGTGTGTGTGTGTGTTTTACAGATACAGAGCGTTGTGCTGATAGCCTGCCTGTATGGGATGGCTGTACCCTCTGTAGCCAGCATCCCAAGCTGGCATCTCTTCTAGAACTTGCCATGAGGAAAAGTGGAGATACAATTTCTCTTGGCTTTCTGAGTGGTAGAGGCTGTATGTCAAATTACCAAGGGGACTAGGTGAAGTATAAGCCAGCTTGCCATCTAACAGTTAAGTGGCCTTGTTTCCTATCCCTGGGATAATATCAGATTTCATACCAATAGCGTCAGCAAGACAAAGGCTCAAACCTAACAGCTCGTATCAGCAGAACATGTGTTTCTGCTCAATTTTTGCACCTTTATTGCTCTGTCTGACACTGCAATTCTTTCTGCTGCATAACGGCCCTGATTCGCCTCATCTGTCTTACATTTGATTCAAGTCAAAGTCTATTAAGCAGGCCAATTCCTGGCCTATTTGTACCCCTTTTTTCCCCACAAATTATTGTAGCTGATTCTCTTTGCTACGTTTTTTTTTTTTTTTTTTCAGGAACTGATAGCTTGATGATGTTGAAGGAGATCTCATATTCTTTGTCATGCTATTTTAAATGAAAGATGACCATTTGGCATTCTCATGGGACAGGTGTCCACCTGCCATAAATAATGTATTGCAATTCTTTAAAAAAAAAAAAAAGAAACCAGGAAGCAGTAGAACGTGTCTATATTACTTCCTCAAATACAAAACCAGTTGTTTGGGAATCTGTACACTTCTTGATAAACTTGTGGCAGACACTCATGGCTCAAAACTCAAGTTGTTTGGACCAACAGCCCTGGAGCCGTCCTGAGATCGATGTTGTTTTGTTTCTGACACACACCACGTCCGGTCCATTTTATAAAAACCGCTGGCTCTATCTTAAATATATATACAAAAATAAAAGAAACAAAAAATAAAAATATATCCAGCTTTAACCACTTCTCCCATGCCCTCCACTACCACTGTAGGCCAAGCCGCTACTCCAACTCTCTCCTTTCTGGTCTCCTGGTGTCTGCACTTGCCCCTTCCCTCAGTCTAGTCTTAACATACTAGTTAGAGTGAGCCTTTTAACTATAAGTCAGACCATGTCATTCCTTTGCTCAAAACCCTCAAAGCCCTCTCATCTCACTCAGATAAAACTCATATCCTTGGAATCTTCCTGCAACGGTCCCCTTGCCTCTCCGGCCGTATCTGTACGCTTGACTCCCCCCATCCTGCTGCAGCCACACTGGTCTTTCACTACCATTCAAACATACCCATCATGATGCTGCCACAGGGCCTTTGCACTTGCCATTCCCTCTGCCTGAAATGCCCTCTCCCCAGGTGTTAGACTGTTTCCCACCCTCATGTCCTTCAGTTCCCCAGTCCATGTCAATGTCCTCTGAGGAGCATCCTCTTGCTCTTCAAACCCAGCATTCCCAGCTTCACATGCCTTCTTAGTACCAATCACCTCCTAATACATTCTAGATACATTTATCTTCCTATTGGTTGTTGTTGACCAGAGCATGAGCTTCATAGGGTCAGAACCTTTATTTTTGGTCCCCTGCTTTATACCTTGAGCCCAGAACAGTGCCTAGCAAGTAATAGACACTCAGTAGCTGTGTTTTGAATGATTAAATAAATGAATGACTGAGAGTTTAGTTGGAAAACCAGCTAAAACAGAGCAGTTCTGGGAGCCTCAAACAAGTGAAATGGGATGTGTGGACCTCAGAGTGTCCATACATAAAAAAGCCAAAACCACAGAGTTTCATGAAAACTTTTCTTTCACTATTCTAATTTTATCACCTCCTAATCTTTATGCTTTCTAAAGAAAACAATTAAATCAGAGCTCCAACCTTGGTGTGTCTTGTTTTAATAAGTGCTTATTTGCCTGCTCAGCAGCCACAGCTCCTGTGTGCCTTGGCTGCC
>JAKSZT010040520.1:341372-390675 GCA_026826555.1 Tolypeutes matacus
GGGGATCCTCCAACTTGCCCAGAAACAAGAGAACATTTGCACCTGCTGAGCTTTTCCGTCATGTCCGTCACCTGCCCAAAGCCACCTGGGGGTTTCCTGTGGCTGGATTCAAGGAACCATCAGGGAACTGCAACTGGGGTCAGCTCCGCTCACTTCCTGCCAGGAGAACGCACTTGGTCTGTTTTTTTTTTTTTTTTTTTTTTTATTGTGGGTAAAAATCAAAATTTTCACAATACATACCAACATTTGCAAAATGATATATAAATGTATATGCATATATGTGCATTTGCTTACAAAAATGTTATTTATGTATATATATAAATATATTTTTGTTTGTTTGTTTTTTGTTTATTATTATTATTTTTTTATTTATTATGGGTAAAAATCAAAATTCTCACAATACATACAAACATTTGCAAAATGATATATAAATATATATGCATATATGTGTATTTGGTTACAAAAATGTTATTTATATATATATATACATATATTTTAAGAGGGGCTTAGATACCCAAAATATTACACGGAACCCACTGGGATTCCCACACTTGGTCTGTTTTTAAACCTAAATAATATTCCGCCCTGCGTAGCGCGGAAGTGGGAAGTTCTTCTTTGCGGAGAGACTGTGGGTCTTTTAAACAAGTCCCCGCGAGCCCCTCACGGGGTGGCCCAGCTCTGTTGTTGCAGCTGCTCCATGGCCGGGGTCTCTGCATCCCAGGGACTGGGTCCCCTCGGGTGGGGCTGGGAGCCTTCGACTCCCGCGCTGCTCTTTCCCCGTGGGTGCCGCTCCAATCCCATGCCCTGCTGGGGCTTCTGGCTCCTGTGATCTGTGTCCTGGGATTAATAGGGACAGTCAGGGCCAGGCAGCCCTTGCCCCAGCACTCCCAGGAGCGGTGGTCTCAGGGTCCCCACCTGCAGCAGCGACCCTGAAAGGGGTGAAGGGCCACCTTGAGCTCCCAGAGAAAGTCCCACTGATGGAGGCTTGAAAAGGACACGTGCAGAATGCCCGGCAGCCTCTACAGGTGTCAGGTCAGGGGCAGGGCTGGGCAGGGGCAGCTGTTCCCAAAGGCCCTCTGCTTCCCTGTCGACGGAACCAAGTCCACTGAGTGGCATCAGGACCCCTTCTGTGCTCTTTGGAGAACCCTGTCCACCTGCAGATCCTGGAGGTGGATCCACTTTCTGATTGCTAGAACCAGGGGCTTTACTCGGACCCGGATTTGCCCAACCTCTCAGGAGAGGCTTCTAGAACATCACATTTCACTGCCTTGGACAGTCTGAAATTCTCCCAAGCCCTGCAGTCTTCAGTTGCCCAAAAATGGTGTTTGCCTAAACCAAGGCCTGGCCCTCCCCCTGCCTGACTCTGCTGTGTGACCTGCTCTGTTTGTGACACTTATTTTCTAAAGCACTCTTATGTATTGGTTTATTTACCCACTTCTTTGTTGTCTGCCTCCCTAGACTAGAACATGAGCTCCCTGAGGTCAGGACCACATCAGTTTCCTTCTCCTTTGTTTCCCTGGGGCCTGGTAGGAGCTCAAATGTGAACTGGATGGAGGAGGGAACGAATGAGTGAGCGAATGAATGACTGAGTGAACGAATGAATGAGCAAATGAATGACTGAGTGAATGAATGAGTGAATGAAGGAGGAATTATTGGCCAGAGCTCTAATTATCATTTCTTATTTCCTTCTGGCCCAGGGCCTCTCTCCAACCCAACTTCTGGACTCCTAACTGTGTCTGCCTGGCCAGTGTTGTCCAAGAGAACTTTCTGCACTGATGGCAATGTTCTATCATCGTGCTGTCCAATAGAGTAGCCACCGGCCACGGGCGGCAGTCAAGCCCTGGAAATGTGGCTCGTGCAACTGAGCGATGGAATTTTTCATTTTATTTCATTTTAATTAAATAACTAATATAAACTTCATAGCTGCCCGTGGCCAGTGGCCACCAGGTAGGACAGCACAGGCTCGGTCCTCAGTGTCAAGCCTGGCTGTGCTCTCCGATCTCATCCTCCTGTTTGCCCTCACCTGGCCGTCCCAGACTCTGTGCTCTCACCCCTGTCCTCAGCCTGGGGTCGCCAGCTTCCTGCCAGGGCAGCACCTCGTTCACCTTTGGCCCAGGGCTGGCGCAGGTGCCCCGGGGATCGGCGCCAGGTCTGCAGGTGACTCGAGCATCTGTCGCCGTCTCAGTTGGGTCTGAAGTCAAAGGTTTCCTGAGACACAGGACAAACATGAACTTCCTGCTGGCAGTCGGGGTTTCCACAAAAGGTCCCAAAGGTTCTAGAATTAGCTGAGACTAGGAGGGGGATGGGGCATATCAGTCAGGACTCAACAGAGATAGGCCGCAAGGGGTACTGACTGCAGATAATGAATGGCCCTGGGGTATTTGGCTGCAGGCACAGCTGGGTCCTCATCAGGAAGCGGTCTCGTCCATCTTTCAGCCTGCCTCCTCCTGGGTCAGCTTCATTCCTGGTCACAAGTGTCTCATGAGACAGCAAAAATGGCCCCCAGCAGTTCCAGACTCACATCCCACAAGCCAGTACAGTAGGAATATTCCAGCAAAAGTCCCAGGATTGACCCAGATTCAGACAAGCCTGCTCATATACCTCCTGATCTTATCACTGTGCCCATGGGACTGAATAAGCTGACTAGCTGGTCCTTGGTGGCTCGTGAACCTCCAAGCTGGGAAGCGGGGGACAAGAAGTGGGGGAAGGTTGGTGCCCCCAGAGGGAAACCACCTAAGAACTGCACAAAGCCTTATACTCAGCACTGTGTGGCAGGTGCAAAAAGAAGGGGACATGGTCCCTTCTTGCAGAGGGTTTGTACTCTTATGGATCACATCACTGGGAAATGATCATAAACTCTCAGACCTGGAGGGGCTCTTGAAATCCTCCCTTCAAGCCACTCGGCCAATGCAGGAATCCCCTCCTAACATCCACATCAAGTATCATCCTGCCTCTTGCTTACTCCCCATGATGGTGAGCTCGCTTCCTTTCCAGGAAGCTCAGTCCATCATTAGAGAGCTCAGTTAGAAAGTTCTGCCTCCTGTTGAAAAGAAACCCAGGTCCCTACAGTCAGGGAGAACCCAAGGGGTGTTGGAGGAGGCTTTAGACCTAACCGTGACTGCCATTCCCCTCCCCAAGCCTCCCCAGATGAGTCTACAATCCAGGTCAAATGGTGGTACTTGCTGTGACTGGAGCTCCTCCAAAGTGACTGCCCCTCTAAGCCCCAGCCAGGGGGAAATCCCAGTTCCTCCACTGCCCACAACTTCCAGCCACCATTAGGGGCTTTGGGAGCTCCAGTCTTCCGGCTGCTGTAGCCTTCCTGAAGCTTCAGACCCGCCTCTCAGAACAGCAGGTGCCCCTTACCCCGTCATGTGTCTAGAACACAAGGGAGCCTCAGGGGGTCCAACATGCCCCGAGGCAGCCATCAATTACCCGTTGTTGCAGAGGAGGGCCTTGCAGTGCCCGTCCTGCTCCTTCCTCTGGGTTAAAGGCTATGTCCGCCCTCACTCCCCACCCAGGAGGAGCACCTGAGCCTCCTCCCCAGGGCTCCTGCCTGGGGGCTTCTCACGCACTCCTCCAAGTGGGCCCCACAGGTTGTAACCCGCCCCTCCCCTTGTGGGGGCAGGGGGGGGCGGGAGCTGCCTAGGTCCTTCACCATTGCTCCCTCCTCCCCCACCCCAGCCTGGGGGCATCTCCAGCAGAGGACAACAGAGGGGTCCTTCCTGCTGTTTCTGTCCGGATTGAAGACCATGGGCCAGGCTAGGGGAGGGGCAGAGGAGGAACTCCCTCGGCTCTTTCTGGGACTCATGGGCCATGGGTTGTGGCTGAGGTCACCCCTTTCCCCCGGAGGAGGGGACAGGCCAGGGGAGCAGGGCTTTAAACCTGGGGCAGGGTGGGCAGGGGAGGGCGCAGGGGAGGAGGGGAGAAGAGCCCCAAGTCCTGAAGGGCAAAGGAGGTACCAAGGGATCAAACGTAACCCCCAAACTGTGTCCTCCCCTCCCTCCACATCACCCCCACCCCCACCCCTTCCAGAAACCCGGCAGCCCAAGGAGTTGGGTTCAGGCTCCACCCATCTTGTTATGGACCTTTGCCGGGCCATAGCTTGGTCGTGTGCCACGGCCACCGCCATGCCCGTACTCCAGCCTGCAGGGAGCGGGGAAAGAAGGAAGGAGAAGATTCCAGGGTACAACCTGAAGTCAGAGCCCTCACTTTGCTTCTCATTCTATTGACCAAAAGGTAGTCGCCTGGCAACCCTGAGCTGAGGATTGTCAAAGAAGGGAGGCTTGTTCAGGACAGCCCCGTGTGTAGCTGAGGACCGGAGCTTCTGTTGATATAAAAGAAGGGAGAAGGGACATGGAGAGGCATCTAGAAGTTTCTGACCCAGAAACATTTGGCTAGATAAATTACCTCACAGCTGGACCACCTAGGCCTTGCCAAGCTCAAGGGGAAACGAAAACAAACGGTGCCTGTGGGGGACCAAGCCCTATCCCGGCTGCTAAGCCGCGCCCCTAGAGACACCAGCTCTTTAACCCCAGCCGGAGCACGCCCTGGGTCGTGGGCAAAACCTCCACACTCCTTCACTGCAAAGCCAGGTAATTTCCCTTGGGGGGAAAACGTGCTGCTCAGAAGATGCTTTCAGAGAGTTTTTGAAGATTTCCCCAGACAATGAAGCCCTCCTTTGACAAATATGCAATCAAGTGCCTTGGCTTTCATAGTAATAAAGCTTACTGTCATTACACACAGTTTTTTTTCTGGAGAGGAAGTGTGTAATGACAGTACAGCAGTGAAAAGTAGATTCTGGAACCTGACGGTTTAGTTCAAATAGCAACTCCACCATATGCTCACTGTATGACCACAGGCAGGTGACTTAACCTCTCTGTGCCTCAGTTTCCTTATCTGTAGAATGGGGACAATAGCAATCACAGGAAGGTGTGTGGTTGTCAGAGTTAAATGAGTTCATACCTATGAAACACTTGGCTGGAGCCTGGCACGTAGAAAGCATTAACAGTGCTTAGAGGGGGTGAGTAAATGTTAACATTGAGGACACATGCCACGTGTTTCAACAAAGCGTGGCAGCATCGTGCTCTCTCTTGGCCTGCGCCCTGACCTTGACCCAGGTATGAGCCAGCAGCTGTAATGTGGTCACTTCTCTTTCCATGGAACGACTATTTCATAGTTGACAAAGCACCCAGATGCATGTCACCTCTGTACCTGCACCTCCCAATGTGGAGAGTGGGGAGTATCCTGGTATTAGCCCCTGATACAGAGCAGAAAGCCTCGCCCCAGAGGTAGGTTGCCAGGCAATGGCAGTGCCGCGACTTGAACCCAGGACTTCCAAGGCCAGACGCCCCCACTGAGCCATCAGCAGGTGTGTGCCGGCAGCGCCCCTGTGCCCGTGCTGCAGTAGGTGCCAGGATGCCAGGGTTGATGAGACAGGCAGGGTCGCAGCCTTCTTGGGGCTCACACCCAAGGGCGCGGATGAGATGACAGTCAAGTGAGCACGTGCTCAGGGTCATTCCAGGTGGTGGTAAAGTGGGAGCGAGAAGAGAAACCAAAGCAGGTGACTAGCAAGGAAGTGCCCATGTGGAGGTGGCCTCTGTGGACAGGGCGTCGGGAAGGGCTCTCTGGGAAGGGGACACTTGGTGAAGCCCTGACAGGTGAAAAGGGGCCTCCAGGCAGAGCTGCCTGCAGCCAGGGACCAGGCAGCAGCACAGCCCGACAAAGGCCTGGAGTCGGGAATGAACCTGGCAGGTTTGTGGCACAGAAAGACAGTCAGGGGGGCCAGGAGGTGGGGTGGGGTGGGGACAGGCACCCCGTCCAGTCCAGTCTCCCCCTTGACCCCGGTACCTGCACATCTGGGAGCCTTTCCAATCTTCAGGGCAGCAGACCCGCTCTGAGCAGGAAGGGCTGGCTCCTGGGTGGGGACAGAGGTGGGGGACATGGGAGGCCAATCCTTGTGGCCCCGGGTGGAAGTCAGGGCTGGCTAAGCCAGGTCTGTCTCAGCCAAAGGGCCGGCTCTTTCCCAGTCGGGCCTCCACCATCCGGCTGGGGCAACTGCAAATAAGGAGCCGGAAGTTGTGTGTGGCAGGCGGGTTCCTAACCCAGGTAAGAGCCTTCCGGCAGGCTCCCCTGTTTAAGTGGAGGCAACTCTGACAAGGGGGCCTCTCTTCCTTTTAATTTCCTTCTGGTTCTGCCTGCGTGAACTCGCGCTGTTCCACTGAGCCTCCTTTCCTCTTGCTGTTTGGTTTCATTACTCTCCAAATAAAGATGAAAAGTCAAGGTGCATGCATAATGCATAATCATAACACTTGGATTTCTTTAACTTTATCCCAAATATTCATGTAGTTGAAGAAAACCGTTGTATAATAAGATATGCTTTGGGGAAGGTAATATAACTACCGCTTACAGGAATAGAAGGCATTTTTACTAGTGGCTCATTTACTCCTGAGTGCCTGTATGCAGGGGGCATGCCTGGGTGGGTGTTTGAATATTCGTGTGCATACAGTGTGTGGTGTCTCTCGGCTGTGCTCTGTGGCCACGCTCCTAGCTACACGCACACTCACTTGCTCACCTGGGAGTGCTTAGACAGTGTGTAACTCTGTGTCACAAAACCGCCAAGTGGTGTGCGAGGCCCCGGGAATCCTAAGGACGGCTCCCGCCCCGTATCCAGGAGACCTCAACTCGCCTCTAAGTCACCGTGCCCCGTGGTGAGAACCCGTTGCTGCATCCGAGCATCCAGTTGAAGGGAACTAAATTAAATCCAGAATGACCCATATTGTGCCGCAGCTACTGCCCCGGTTCACCTCTGGTTAGTTTTCTGCTTCTCGGTGTCCTGGGAACGGGTGATGTTGACTCAGGTCGGGGCAAACCTTTATTAACGTGCCAGGGTGTTTGCTGTCGGGGCGGAGGGTTTCAATGGAAGTCGTCCAATGGGCCAGGCTCCTTGTGCTGGGGAATGTGAATGAGGTGCTTTCCTTTACCCTCTCTCCTCCGCTCTGATTTGCATGACTAAGCTTTCCGCTTTTTCTAAAAATGTGTGTGTTTGTTGATTTCTGATCGGTCCCCTATGGAGAGACAAATTGTTTGCCCACCGGGCAGTGGCCTAAATCTGGCAGAAGTCCCAGCCACGTCTGCAACAAAACGGAGGCTGACAGCCATAGCAGAGCTGGGACAGTTCCAGGAGAACTTACACGGCCCAGGGATTTAAGGATAAAAATTAAATTGGTCCCCAGCAGACTCGTTAAGGGGGATAATTTATCTTGGCAAAGGAGGGCTTTTCCCGGTAAGAAGGAAAACAAAGACTTGTCTTTGGTGGTAGATATCTGACTCAATTTAACAAAGAGCTCAAAACTAAAAGCTGTAGGTCCTGAGGAAAGAGAAGCTGCTGATTTTTGGAAATGTGGTTTTCAACTCTGAGACCCAATATCCCCTTTTTAAACAAATATTTTATAATTTCCACTTCATTGCCTTGAAATGAAGTTCATAGATAATAAACCTACCTGTGCCTCTTTTTCAAAATTCAATGCCCCCCCCCCATCAGTCGAAAGCGGAGTGGTCATCACCACCCTAAAATCCTCAAGATTGAGCAATGAACAAACATGAGGGAGGAATGTAACTATGGACTAAAGTAGACTTATTATTGCAGTAATGGAAGGAAAAACTTGTAATATTGATATAAAGACAGTGGTCACCAGAGGTTCTAAGGGGAGGGAGATAGAAGAATAGATATAACATGGGACATTTTTGGGACATTGGAATTGTTCTGCATGACATTGCAGTGACGGATACAGGCCATTATACATTTTGTCAAAACCTATAAAATTGCAAAGTGTAAACCATAATGTAAACTATAGACCACGGTTAGTAGCAATGCTTCAATACCTGTTCACACATTGTAACAAATGCACCACACTAATGAAGGATGTTGTTAATGGGGGGGGTTAGGGGAGGGGGAGGGGGAGGGTATATGGGAATCCCCTATATTTTCGATGTAACATTTATGTAATCTAAAGCTTCTTTAAAAATAATTCTTTTATATAAAAAAATAAATGGTCAATAAATGATTTTTAAAAATTCAATGTAATGCCCTAACATAAAGAGAAATAGGAGAAAAGTAATTTACATGAAGTACTGACAGTAAAATAATTTCTATTTCAGCATGCAAATGCTCTGGCAGAGACCACACTGGAAGAAGTGATTAAGCTGTAAATGCAGATAGTTAACGAGCACTTAAAAAGCACAAGACGCATGGCTGCTAGTGATGTGAGGTTTCTCCTCTCCTGAAACAAACAAGGCACAAGCTTCCCCTGATTGATACCATCGTTGCCGCCCCAGTAATATCGGTGAACATTAAAAATGCAAAAGGCGTTATTATCGTTTCTATGTAAACACAGAGTTCAGATTAGGACTGAGACCATGGTGACCAGGATTTGCTTACATGCCCATCCAGCGGGATGAGCGGAGCTGGAGCCAGCTGCCAGGCAATCCTGCATGGTGCGGCTGTCCTGAGCACGGCTGAGCACGGCGTCCCCGTTGCATTGGGTCCAAGAGCACGCCCCCCCCCTCCCCCCCGTCATCGCGCCACCAAAGACACGTCTTTCCGGCAAGGCCTTGCTGATAGCCACTGCCCGTGGATGACAGTGGCAGAGGTCGGGAGGTCGGGGAAGCCGAGACCCACCCTTGCCCCATCTGAAGCTCCTGTGGCCTTTCCCACCCAGAATGGGGCAGACAATCCAGGAACCTCCCCCAGCCCCACCCCACCCCCAGGCAAAGAAGAGCAGGGTCCTCAAAGCCCCGCCCCTGCCCCTGCCCTGCAGTGAGCCGCTCCCTCTGACTTGGGAAAGGCCTCAAAGCCAATGACATCTTCTCTGTGGGTCATTAGGGCCTCCTATTTACCAGTTTGTTTGTTTGTTTATTTTTATCTTTATTACAAAACCATATCAAGATACCCACCAAGACTGCAGGGGAAAATGGCCCATAGGCCAACTTGGGGGCATCTTACATACATTTCCACAATCGGACTCTAAGTGTCCACATTCTCACCAGTAGCCTTGCATGCCTCCTTTGCAAGTCTGCTGCAGCTTGCACTCCCCACTCCCTCTCCTTTCCCTCCACACCTCACACCCCTCCTTAAGAGAGTGTGCTTCCTTCCACAACTTTCAACTCACAGCCTCATGTACAAACACTGACAGGCGCTTTTTTTTCCTATCAATTTTTGTAAGGATTTAAGTTCTTTCCTCCCAAAAATACAATTTTTTTTACTGCATAAATTATTCTGCAACGTGCTTTTCTCAATTTTCAATATGCTACAGACATCCCTTCAGAGGAACAGGTACAGAGCTAGCTCGGTATTTTGAAGTAGCCATCTAGCACTCCACGCTGTAAGCAGCTGCCTTTCGGTCAGGCACTCCCCTCTGTGGACACTCAGGTTGTTTTCAGTCTTTCCACTATGACCACATTATAGTAAATATCTTTACACATCAGTCCTTCCACTGTAGGGCTTTTGTTTCTATGGGACAATTTCCTAGAAGTAGGATTTGCTGGGCCAGAGTCCGCACATGTTTGAGTTAGAGACAGTGGAGGACAAGCCCTGCCCAGGGCAGGGCAGGACACGGTTCTTGGCAGCGAAGGCATCTGAGTCCGTTTTTGAAGACAGAGAGAGTGTAGGCTGGGAGGGTGGTCCCAGGACTGGTCCCAGGGTTAGTCTCAAAGACAGGAGCCAGGCTCCTAACGTGCAGAAACGAGAAAGGAACCAGTGGGGAGCAGACTTCCTAACCAACTGCAGAGTGAAAAGGGCACTTACTTGGAAATCAGAAGGCCTGGATTCTGGGTTTGGGTCTGCAATTAACTTTCAGTGTGACCTTGGGTGAGTCACTGCCCCTCTCTGGGCTCCAGTTTGTTCATCTGTCAAATTGAGCAGTTGGACTAGACCCTTAGAGTTTCTTCTATGTAAACTGTCTATGACTAAATAAGCGCAATGCATGTGGCAGTGTTTTTTGAACTCTAAAGTGCTTAGTGATGATAATGAATTCTTTCTGTGATGATCTCTGTCCATTTGGTTATGTCTGGCACCTCCCTTTCTCTCACTCACACACCCACGAGCACCTTAATCCACTCACTTCTCTCTTCTCTACCACCACCTTGACCCCAGCCACCACCGTCTCCCCACTGGACAACTGCAACAGCCTTCACTGGTCACCTGGACCACACCCCCCTCCCAAATCAGCTGCGGGCAGCCTATGCTTGTTTGCCTGCATCCTCTAATGTTTCTTTCCCATCTGCCAGTCCTGCCTTCCCAGTCCAGTCCAGAGCCGACACACTTTCTTTATCATCTACCTCTCTTATTTTCCATACAAAGCGTCATACACTGGCACCACGATGGGTCAGGGCTCCACGTTGCAAATAGCATAACCTACTCCAGTCGGTTTCTCTAGAAGGGAGACTAGTAAAAATATATAGGGTAGCTTGTTCCCATACAGACCGAAGAGCCAGGCCTGGGGGCCACACGGCCAGGAACAGTGGCCCCAAAATCACACCACAGAACTGGTCGCTTGATGACATCCCTGGTGCTGCCACCCCCCAAAAAATTCCATTGTGTTTTCTCTTTAATCTCGCTCCCCCCACAAGCCCTTAATTTGTCAAGCTGTTCATTTTATACAGCAGAGCACAAAATATTTCCAAGTCCTGTTTCCAATGCTACTACATACCTTAGGCAACAATTTCTGTCCATTCCTCATAAAAGGACTGGAATAATGAAAAAGAAATTGCATCATGTCAGGAATCTTAAAATGAGAAATAAATCCCTAGATCCAAGTAGCCCGTTCAGAATACCTGGAAAATTGGAAACTGCCTGTCCCCCCTTGTCCAGATGGGAGGAATTGGGGTTCCGGAGGAACCTGTAGTGCCTCACGGCTAAGACGGTGGTCCTTCATGTTTATGAGCTCATTCTGTCAAGGTCCATTGGGTTTGGTATTGTTTGAGTTTTAACAGGATTTCAGACGTGGTGGTGGTCTCTTTGGATTTTCTCCTTTTTCCTTTTGATGCTTAAAAATACCCTCCGTGACACCAATAAATAAATAACCGTGGCTGTGAAGATTGGAATTACACAGAATGTAACTCCCTTTCACATAAATGCCAAAGTGTGTCACCCCTAGGGTTGTGAAAAGAGCCAAAAAAAAAGGGGGGGGGGGTTGTTGAAGCAAAGATACAGGCTTGGCTGTATGTGAGTTGAGTTTTTGGGGTTGGGACTTCAAGTCCTAAAAACCCAAAGGGGAACAACTGTAAAACAGGAATGATCTATTGTTGCATCAACTGCAGCCAAGAGCCACAGCAGGTCTTTTTAAATGTATAAATTCCATTTTCCCTTTAATGCAGTGATCCACAATAGACACAGTACTCTCCAAGGGGCATTTTGGGCATTTGTTGGGATGGTTTTGGTGCTGCTATGACTGGGGGACGCTGGCATTTGGTGGGTAGGAGTCCAGGGATACCAAAACTCTGCCACAGTCAGGACACCCCACACGACAAAAAATCCAGTCTCTCGTGGCTTTTAAATGTCCCTCGAGATGGTCCATGAGCTGAGAGTTGAACTCCATTTTTCGTAAAACCTTAAGAATCTGTTGCATGTGGCATGTTTTAATGTGCTTCGAATATGCCAGTTCTTACCCTGGGTCCACACACCCCCTGTTCTTTTTGTCCGCTGGCTGCCTGTGCAGGGTGCAGCTAAGCAGCCTGCTGCTCTTAGAGCCAGACTTGTTCATTAACAGCAGGGGGAACATCCAGCTACCTCTACAAGTTGTCAAGAGGAGCTGTATCTGATCGTTTCACATGTTTATTATAAGTTGATTTGTGTAATTTATTATTTTTATTATAAATATTTTATAATAAGCTAGTTTTATTTCTCCTTTATGGTATAGTCAAGGCATCATCCTGATGTGTTTTTTAAATTTTGCACATAGGAAAATCATATTATTTCTGAATCTCATTTCAGAATAGTAATGAGTCATATAATAGGGGGCATTGGGTTTGGTAGGGTTGAGAACCACTGTCCCATGGAATTCTGATGTGGACATTGGCTATGATGCACAGCATTAGGCTTTTCTCCTTTTCCAGTAATAGCACCCTGATTTTACTTTGGAGAATATGTCCCCATTGGACGCAGTCTGGATAGCCTGCCTGCGGCAGGTCTCCTAATTCTGTGAGGTTCCTCTCATCCTGCCTAGGGTAGAGACTGCTTCTTGTCCCCCAGTGTTTTCCCCTTTTTCAGTTAGTGATATATAGCTGGGCACCTGGGCACCCAGGTTAAAGACTATATTTCCCAGCCTCCTCTGCAGTTGGATGCATCATGTGACTACGTTCCAGCCAATAGGGTGTGAGAAGTGAGGTGTGCAACCTACGGGTTGTGCCTTTAAAGGGAAGAGACAGCCCTTTACCCCCTTCCTGCTGGCTGAATTCTGGGTTTGGTAGTGAGGCACCTTGGGCCCTGCTTTCAAAGGTCACCCCAAAACAACGAGACAGAAGGGGCCGAGGTCCCTGCCAATGCAAAGCCACCATAGCAGCCCTGGCTGTTACTCCTATACTAGAGAAATGAACTTTTGTCTTATACTCTTATTTTGCATCTGGCAGAGGACGGGCTGATCACAAACCTATTTCCTCATCTTCCTGGACTCACATGGAGACCACATTTTCCAGGCCCCTTGGCAGTCAGGCTTGGCCTATAGAATGTAAGCTACAGTGGTAAATGCTCCAGGCTTTCTGGAACAGAGATGAACATGCCCAGGTTGACCTTGAAAGCTACCACCGAAGGTGACAGAATCCCAAGAAAGAAGGTTCCTGCACCCCCAAATCACAGAGGAGCCCCAAACCAGGAACACTCACTTGGGCTGTTAAACTACCGAAATGTTAGGGCTTGTGGGATACACAGTGTGAACGTAATTTATTCAGGTTCCTATCCCAAGAAGGGAAATCCACATCCTGACCACACGAAACAAAACACCTATGTCTTACTGGAATTCCTTCCTGAAATATTAACAAATGAGGCCCTTTAAAACTAAAACCAACAATTAATTTGTTAGAAAGAAACCTGACAGCCAGTCATTTGCACAGCAAACACCTACTGACCTTGGACATGTGCACAATGGTGACAAAATTGAGAATGAGCCTGTAGGGCCCCAGCTTTCCTGGAGGGTATGAGGGAGACAGAAATGGACAGCTTAACTTCTGCAGGGATGTTCAAGGAAGGGAGTGTGTAAATCAAATTTTAGTAAAACAAATCCCATTCTAAGGTCCTCCTCTTTATACAATGACAAATGCTTTTGTAATGTGAACAAACTCTCAAGTGTTCTTGTCTCATATTTTGTAAGTTCTGGATATTTTGTCTAGCCTTCCAGAGGCAGAGATTCCTGGTTCAGCAAGGGTTGTTTACATTTACATTTTTAATCTTCCTAGAGACTGCAGTGCCAATCAACATGAGAAACTCTTCTCAAAGGATCAGGGATTTGTATAAAATAGCATATTCTCCTTCTAACCAGTTTTAGTTCATTTGAGGTTCCTGGCTGGGCCTCAGTCACCCCTACTGGCATCCCTTAGGTCGATCCACATGACCTGTGCATGTGGGGTCTCCAGTCTGAGGGTCAGAGTCTGTGTGAACTCCCATTAAATGTCCCTACCTCATCCTTCGTGAAGAGGTTTCTTCCAGGAGTTAACTCCCTACAGCGCCGTTCTTGGCCAGAACCATTAAGCGTTGGTCATGTAGAGCAGAGATCAGCAAACCACAGCCCATGGGCCAAATCCAGCCCACCACCAATTTTTTTTTAAACAAAGTTTTATTGGAACATGTACATTCATTTACATATTGTCTCTGGCTGCTTTCTTGCCATGACAAGCAGAGCTGAGTGGTTGTGACAAAGACCAAATGGCCCACAGAGCCCAAAATACTATCTTGCCTTCACAAAAAATACTTTGCTGACCCCTGAACTAGATAATTCTCTTTGTCTTGGACCACACTGCCCTGGTTTGGGCACTTCTATAAATGTGATCTCCGTCTCTCCCTTACTCCCATGGCCAAGCTGAACTGGAGTGGGTGAGGCTTCCAGTGATTTCATGGGACTCTAAGAGTCCATGGGAAAAAAGGAAAACACTTTTATTTATTTATTTTTTCAAACAGACATTGCCATTATTTCTTTAATTATTTTTCCAGTCCTCTATCTCTTTCTTCTCCTTCTGGGATTCCTACAACGTGTATATCGGTATGCTCCATGTTGTCCCACAGGTTCCTCGGGTTCTGTTCTTTTTTTTCCATTCTTTTTTTCTTTCTGCTCCTCAGTCTGTACAATTTCAATTGTTTTGTCTCAGAGTTCACTGACACTTTCTTCTGCCTCCTCCAGTCTGTTCTTGACCCCCCCCTCTATTGAATATTTCTCTTCGTTATTCAAATTCCAGAATTTCCACTTGGTTCTTCTTTGTAATTTCTATCTCGTTATTGAAATTCTAATTTTGTTCATACCTTGTTTTTCCGATTTCCTTTAGTTCTTTGTCCATGTTTTTTCCCTTTAATTCACTGACTCTATTTATAAGAGTTGTTGTAAGATCTTTGATTATTAATTCCACAGACAGCACTTCCTCCAGAATACTTTCCATTGAATTCTTTTTTTTCCTGTGACTGGCCGTACTTTCCTGTATGTTTTTTCATTCTTTTGTTAAGAGCTGGACATTCTGAGTATTATATTGTGGTAACTCTGGAAATCTAGTTCACCTACTCTTTAGTCCACCAGACTAAGTACAAGAAGAAGTAAAAAGAAAAAAAAAAAAAAAAAGGAAAGGAAAGGAAGAGAAAGGGAAAAGGAGAGAAAAGAAATACTAACAAACAGACAAAACACACAGACACAAGAAAAAAAAAGGGGCTGGGGCATGAAATGCCCTGCTTCTCCAAGTCTCTTGTGAGCTGGCGGTAAGAAACCAGAAGCTGCTGCTATTGGGGCCAATACCTAGGCCAGCATCCCTGCAAGTCCCTCAGGGAGCTGCCAGACCCCAAAGTACAAAACAGAGAAAGAAAAATACAGCCAATCAAAAAAAGAAGAAGAAAGAAAAAGAGAAAGAGGTGCAGTGGCTCTTTATGCCCCTGTACATGCTGGTGCGAGGCCAGAAGACGCTGCTTCTGAGAGAAACCAAGGGTAGCGTCTGTGCGGGGCCCTCAGGGATCCACCAGACTGAACAACACAGGAAAGAAGGAAGAAACCCAAACAACGAGCGAGGTCTTTCCAAGTCCTGGTAGATGCTGGTGTGAGGCCAGAAGCTGCTGCTGCGGTGAGGGCGGAAACCCAGGCTCCTGTGCCCTCGGGGGTCTGCCAGAGTTGGTGGGGGTGTGTGGAGAATGCCCACACCCAGAAGGAAACGGAAACAAGCCCTAGCTCTTTCCGTCCAGGTGGGTGCTGGTGGGAGGCTGGGACCGCTGCTGCCCAGAGGGCGAAACTGAGGCCAGCTCCCGTGCTCGTCCCTTACGGATTCCCCGGACCAACCCTGACCCTCAACTGCAACTTGCAGAGGAGGTTTCCTCGGCCAGCCCTCGCCCCAGCCCACCGCCCCTAGGATTCAGGCCGCCTGGCCGCAGGCCTGAGCAACGGGACTGGTCACTGGTTCCTGCTCTCCCTCACAAAACTTGGGCCTCTCGGCAGCCCCTCGCTTCCTCTGGCACTCCTATATCTGTTCTAAATGTCCATTCGGCTTCCTATCTCTTTGGCCAGCTCTTTCCTTTTTCTAGTGGAAGGGGTGATTTGTAAAGCTTCCTACTCTGCCATTTTGTAGGCAGAGAAACACTGCACTTGGGAAATGCTTTTTAATGTTCTGGCTGTTTTATTAAAACAAACAGTACTGACAGTAAAAAGCAACAGTCCCGAGCCCCTACTCTTCACTTTCAGTCTGTGCCCCAGAGTCAACCAGTTTTGATAGCTTCAGATGTTTAGTCTAAATAATACTACCCTTCACCATCTAGCTCCAGATCCATCAACTTTAGGCATTGGCTATTGACCAAAGCTCCCCTCCTGCCAACAGGATAATTTGTACTTTCTATTTTAGAAGAAATGAAGCTTAGTGGTTCTCTGCTCTACAGCTAAACTGCCTACATTTGAAGTTCAGTGCTAATATATCCCTGTGAATGGCTATTCCTCTTCTTTGTGCCTCTGTTTTCATATCTGTGAAATGGAACAATAGTAGCACCTGCCTCATAGTGTTGAGAAGACTGAATATGTTAAGACATGCCAATTGACTTGCAGAGCTTTCTGTGTGTAGGAAGCTTAAGTACTATCATCCTTTCTTTGCTTATCTGTGACATTTTTTTTTTTTTTTAAAGATTTTATTTATTTATTCATTTATCCCCCCCTTGCTGCTTGTGCTAGCTGGGTCAGCTAACCACGCTGTGCGGGCGGGCTTGCCTTCACCAGGAGGCCCCGGGAACCGAACCCGGGGCCTCCCATATGGTAAACGGGAGCCCTACTGATTGAGCCACAGCCGCTTCCCTATCTGTGACATTTTAAGTGACACTTGAACATCTTTATCTCTTCATCCAACTACGGGCAGTATCACTTGGCTTGCTACTCCCTAAGGTAATAGTAATAGTTAATGTATAAAGTGCCTGCTACACACCAGTCACGAAGAACTTTACATGTACATTAATATAATTGGCAACTGCTTCCTTTCAGTTGCTCAGGCCCCAAGCCTGAGAGTCATCTTTGTCTCCTCCCTTTAACACACCATATCCTCTCCATCAGGAACCGTCGGCTCCATCTTCAGAGTGTACCTCGAATCCAACCACTTCCCACCACATCCGTGGCTGCCAACCTGGTCCAAGCCATCATCACCTCTCACCTGAATTATCACAACAACCAAAGTAAACACCAGTGTCCTTGTCATGGCCAACAAGGCACTCACCCTCCAGCCCTGGAAGCCTCTGGCCTCATCGCCTACCGCTCTCCTGCTTGCCCACTCCAGGCCAACTGCATAGGTCTCCCTGTTCTTCCTGCACAATAGAGACATGCCCACCTATCAGAGGCTTTGTACATACTGTTCCCTCTACTGGAATGCTGTTCCTGCCTGTAAGAGTGTAGCTCACTTCCTTGCCCCTTGAGGACTCTGCTCAAATATCAGCTAATCAGACAGACTCTCTGGGCTCACTCTACCTAATAGTAGACCCCACCCAGTCATTCTCCAACTCGTTACTCTGCTTAGTTTTTCTTTAAAGCCCTTAACAACCCTATTCAGCATTATATTAAGGATTTTTTTTTTTAAATCTTTGTTGTCTGTATGAGGGCAAGGACGCTGTCTGGTTTGCTCATTATGAATCCCCAATGCCTTGAAGGGCGCTGGCACATAATAGAATCTCCATAGACCTGGCTAAGCAAATGAAGGAATCACACCACCTTGTTACCTGGGTCCTGCCCCCACGTGGAAGTCTTCCCGTGCCACCCTGCGATGCCCCCATCATATGGGCTCTCATATGATGAATGATAAGCAGGATATTGTGGAAAGAGCTCAGGCTGGCTGAGCATTCGTCCTCTGGAAGCCTCACATCAGAGCAACATGGAGTAATAGAAGTTTTCAATGAAAAACTCCTCGTCCCACAGAGATGCAACCAGAAAAATCTACAACATGGGAAATAACTTAGTTTCCTCAAAAAATAAGTTTCAAGGAAAAAGGGAGTTGATGTCATAGACTCGTGCTGCTAATGTGGCAACCACTAGCCCTAGGTGGCTACCGAGCACTTGAACTGTGGCCAGTGCAAACTGAGAAGTTTAAAATACAGACCTGATTATGAAGGCTGAGTATGAAAAAATAACAGACTATCTCAATACTTTTTATACTGATTACATGTTAAAATAATATTTTGGCTATATAAAATATATTATTAAAATTAATTTAACCTGCTTCTTTTAATTTATTTAATTTGGCTCCTAGAACATTTGAAATCAAATATGTG
Source organism: Tolypeutes matacus (assembly GCA_026826555.1). Classification (NCBI taxonomy): domain Eukaryota; kingdom Metazoa; phylum Chordata; class Mammalia; order Cingulata; family Chlamyphoridae; genus Tolypeutes; species Tolypeutes matacus. Next base: position 359,341 of record JAKSZT010040520.1, read on the forward strand.
GCATGCATTGCATTTTTACTGAATGGCACTCTTACAGACTAAAATAGATTCAAGAGACATACCACTCCAAGGGAATGTGCGGCTCTTGTGTGGATACTAATTGAAAGAAACTGACTGAAACAAAATTACAAGACAATTGAGTAAATTTGAAAATTAACTGCATATTTGATGACATTAAAGAAGCTATTGTTAAAATTTTTTTTAGATGTGATAGCAGTGGAATAATTGTTACGAAAGAATCCTTATCTTTTAGAGATGTTTACTGAAATATTTCCTGATGAAATGATATAATAGTCAAGATTTATTTGAAGGTAATCAGGTGGGAGGGGGGAAACCTGAGGAGTAGTTGTAGATGAAGCAAGATTGGCCGCGGGTGAGGTGAAGCTGGATGAGGGGTACATGCGTTCATTCATTACATTGTTCTCTTTTTTTTTTTTTTTTTTTTTTTTTTTAAGATTTATTTATTTACTTTATCCATTTTAAATCCCCCCTTCCCCATTTTGCTGTTTTTTTGTGTCCATTCACTGGGCAATTCTCTGTGTCTGTCTCCTGCCATCTCTTCTCATCCTCCTCCTCCAGTCTTCGATCCTGGAGACCTCCGATGTAGGAGAGAGGTGTCCTGCCACCTGTGCCACCTCGGCTCCTGGTTTTCAGAGCTTTCGGAGCATCTCGTCTTGACTCTCCCCTGCAGGTCTCTCTTGTTACGTCATCATCTTGCCGCATGGCTCCCGGGGCCTGGTGGCTCACCGGCACACAGAGCCTGGCAGCCCATGCGCCTTCTATATTTTTTTTTTTTTTTTTTTTTACCGGGAGGTCCCGGGGATTGAACCCGGGTCCCTCCATATGTCAGACGGACGCCAACCATTTGAGCCACATCCGCCCCCTACATTGTTCTCTTGACTTTTGTGCATGTTTGATATTTTCCAAAATATGAAGTAAAACTCATAAAAGGTCAGGAAAAAATCTACCCCATGAAATATCATGAACAAACTCCAAGTCAAGTCCACATTGACAGCATCTGTGATGGATATGACAAGAAGTGGTTATCAGGGTGGATTCCAGAGCAGGCCTGCCTGGTAAGCCAAGGGACCGTGGACACGTTTTACTTACCCTCTCTGGGCTTCAGAGCCCCACTGTGTAAATAACAGTATCGACATGAAGGCTGTACTCATTTCCTCTTGCTGCGGCAACAAATTACCACCAATTCAGTGGCTTAAAATAACACGTACTCAGAACCTTACAGTTTTGAAGGTCAGAAGTCTAAAATGGGCCTGCGGGACTGTGCTCCTTCTGGAGCCTCTGGGAGAGAATCTATTTCCTGGCAGCTTCCAGCTTCTAGAGGCTGCCGTATTCCTTCCTCTCTCCTCAAAGCCAGCAAGGTAGAATCTTCTCTGTTCTTAACCTCCGGCCTCCTGTTATGGACCCTTGTGGTTATGTTGGATCTCGAACACAATCTACCCATCTCAAGATCCTTCACATAACCACATCTGCAAAGTTCCCTTTACCATGGGAGATAACACATTCACAGTGTCCAGGGATTTGCTCCAAAGCAAAGCTTTCAAACGACGCTCGCTACCTGTAAAAGGTTGTGAAATCAAGGCAGGTGCCCCACTCTTCAGCCTACCACAATGAGGCTGCTATGAGGACTAAATGTGTTGGTGCATAGTGATCAATATTTAACTAAGCTTTAACTATTAATAGTATGATTATGTTATCATTATTAGTATTACATGGTATCCAGAAATCAATTTTTAAAATATCAAACTCATCAGATAAAAATGTTGCAGCCAATGAGGACTTTGTAACTAAAGGAGTATAAGTGGAAACTTCTTTGAAAGAAACCTAGTGCGCTGGAGTAAAGGTTATTAGGAGATAAGACAAGCGCTGAGAAGATGTACTGATGCTTAATGTATGTAGAAGTTTTAATGAACTTGACTGTAAAAGTGTGGAAATAGATAGACTTGATGGAAACACATTTTGGTGAGTAGCGGCTGGTTTATAAGTGGGTTTACGGCTGAAAAGGGTAGTCTAGGGATGTAAGTGTCAATTGAAAGAAAGCTAGAGAATAATCTAGGGACTGAATAATACAGTGGACCCAGAGGTGGATGACAATTGTGGTTGATAGAACAAATGCAAGAACGTCCTTCTGTGAATTAGAACGGATATATGTCACTATTGCAAGGTGGTGGGAATGTGGAGAAGCATGGGAAAAATGCAATTAATGTAGCCTATGGTCTACCAGCAACACTGTAATATTCTTGCATCAATGCCAAAGATGTATTGTGTTAATAAAAGGGGGGTATGGAAAAAATATACAAATGTACACTATAGACCATAGTTAGTGGTAATAGTCTGATGATATTCTTATAATCTGTAAGAAATGTTCCACAATGGTGTGGTGTGTTGGTAAAGGGGTATTATATGGGAATTCTACACACGTGCACGATTGTTTTGTAAGTTCACAATTTCTGTAACAAAAATAAATTAAAAAAAAAAAACCTAGTACATGTCCTTTGTCCCCTTTCAGCTTCATCTCTCCTTTCATCCTGGTTGGGCTGTGGGAGTAATGGCTGGAGCTGGAGCTACCATCTTGGAACATGAGGCGGCCCTGGGAATGGAGGCCACTCATGGCAGAGAAACAAAAATGAAGAAACATGGATCTTTGAGGGCTTGGTAGAGCACAGTCCCTATGCCCAGCCCCAGCCTGTTACATGAGACAAAAACAAATTTATATTCTGCATACATTTCTGTTATTTGGAGCCTGGATCATTCCCAGCAGAATGTAATCCTACCAATACTTTAATTTTAACTTGCATCTCATAAATCATAAGAGATGCCAAGTACAAGGCACAAAGTGATACAGGAAGGCATTCTGCTTCTGGAGACCCAAAGGGCTTCTTGTTCCCTTTTCAATACATGAAGGCGAGAAAGGAAGCCAGTGCAATCCCAGCTTGTCCCAACTGGTTCCATTAATTTCTTCCTTTTTTTTCTTTATCATCATCTTAAATATCATGATTCTTGATGCAGCAAAACAACATGAAGAGAGGACTGAACTCGGGCTATAAAGCTAGGTGTGGAAAGAAATGGACAGGTTCAGGTGGACAGGGCTGCACGACCGCCTCAAGTCCACAGCCCCCGCCTCTGCTACTGGCCTCTGTCCTTCTAGGTGCTGCCCACGTGATACCTCCGATGAGCCGCCTTCTCTGGTCCCCTTAGAAGGCACTGAGGCACACTTGCATTATTGGACATCCTCTGTTATGTTGTAAACATTTACAAACACATTGTAGAAATATTGTTTTCTTGCCCAGCATCCATTCTTGAGAACCTACTATGAGCCAAGAGCTCTGTAACCAGCTCTGTAGGTGACAAAAGGAGAAAACCATGACCCCATCTGCTTGAACATACTTCTCTCACACACCCCCACTCACAACCCCAAAGAAGGGGGAAACCTAAGCAAACATGTGTCCCCATGACTCTGATCTTCCTCCTCCTGCCCAGCCACAGGTCTGGGCAGCGGCTGACACTTATGAGGACATGAGAATAAAACCAAGGCAGACAGGACACTGCCCTGGTGCCAGGGTTAACCCAGGTCCCAGGCAGGTAGAGCGAAGTGAGAGCAGATCCTCTGCATAAACAGACAGAAGGACAGGCTCAGCTGAGAAGCGGAGCTTAAGCACTCGTGGAGAGGGAAGGAAAGACTAATCTCGAAAAAACATCCTTTATTCCTTCCTGCCTTGGGGATATCCATGAGAACTAGTTTGTGTGGTTTTTCTTCCTTCATATTCTTTGAGGAACTCTGTTTTGGAGGAGGAAATGCCCGTTCAACACTATGTCAAGTTCATTTGGAATTCTAACTCACTCAGCCCATCACGCACAGTCAACCTGCTCAGACAGCTGCAGGTGTACGGTCTGTGCAGGTGTACGGGCATCTCTAAAGCTCACCCAGCACCCACCACCTCCAGCCTCACTGTGAGAAGGGCCTTGACTTGTTCAGGATCCCCTGCTCCTCTCTGCACTCTGGGACCTCGGGGAAGCTACAGGGCTTCTCTAAGCATAACCCCATCCTCCCTGCCCAGGGTTGGGTCAAGTGTGGGCCTGTGACCCAACTGAAGCCAAGGACCTTCTAGGAGGTGCTTGCTGGGGCTTTACGAGCAATGCCCTCCTTGCTCTTCTGTGAGAGAGCCCAGAGGTGATTCCATTTCTCCTACTGGTCAGGGAAGAGGGAATCAAACAGGGATGGGATGAAGCCCAGCCCGTGGGCAGCAGAGCAGAGGGAAGGAAAGAGCCTGGGACCTTGAGGACGTCTTCAGGTTACTGGGTCAGCCAGTTCTGCAGCACAAACCTTGCCTCTCCACTTCCAGTTGCATGAGCCAACAAGTGTTCATTGTGTTACAGCTTAAACCTGAGTTTGAACTTCGGCTACTACAGGCAAAATTGCCTTAATTCTTATTGAATTGACAGTGTGTGCTGGAGAGCTGTGAGATGAGCTTTTATTTATTTTTTTATTTTTATTTTTATTTTTTTCGGTATTGGGGGCCAGGGATTGAACCCAGGATCTTGAATATGGGAGGCTGGTGCTCAACCACTGAGCCACATCGACTTCCCTGAGTTGGTTTTTTTTTTTCATTTATTTTCCTTGTTGGTTTTTCTTTTTTCAGGAGGCACTGGGAACTGAGACTGGGACCTCCCATGTGGGAGGTGGGAGCTCAACCACTTGAGCCACATCCGCTCCCTTATTTGTCTGCTTTGAAGCCTCTACTTTTAACAAGAATACCCAGACCACACTTGAAGGGTAACTGATACCTCACCATCACCATGGACGTCATATAAGGGAGAGCACTAAATTTTTTAAAAGAAGTAATTCTTTAAGATCAAGAATGGGTTGGATTTTGAAAACATCATGCTATTAAAAATTAAAATGAAAAAAAAAAAAAAAAACATATATCACAAGTGCTTCCTAAGGTGATAGTTCAACCAAGATGATTTGCACCTAAGACCAGAGCTTTCTTTGTCTCTATGGCAAAGTACTTACTTAAAAGTGTCTCTTTTTCTTGGGACCTTTTCCAAGTCTGTTCCCTTGACCGTGATAAGTGATAAAGGTGTGATAAGGTAAAAGCAGTAATTACATTTTCTATTTGATTGTTGTTTGCGCATGCACAACGTGAGTGTGTGACGGATACACACACAGACAGAAAATGAGGACAATACAGGCCACCTCTCCAGATTGTCACCGCCCACATTTTTTTTCAATCTGCTAAACTTCCCCAGACCTGCTGCCAGATATCACGATGTAGAGGAGATAGAGACAATGTTGTCAGTTACTTCAGTCCTGAATACCAGATCAAGGGAACCTCTTGGGAAGATTTTAATAGGAATTTAGAAACTATATTCCTATTTCCTATAGATTTTCCAATACTTCCATAGAATGTGATCCACATGTATTTTTTTAAAAGAGAAAATGTGACTTTGGTGAAAATGTTGGTCTGGATGCTTCCTCCCCTGCATTCTACTCATGCCCAGGACGCTAGACTCCCTCCGGTAGGAAGGAGACAGTCTGGGTTCAATGAAAATGTAAAAGCTCCAGTCACTCATGGTTATCTGTGCTTTGCATGAATAACAGCAGCTTGCAAGTGGGCAGGACTTGGCAGAGAGGCTCCGTCGCAAATCGGCTGTGGCACCAACACGCTCCAATGAAGTGCCTGTGAAATCTGCCTTCAGTCACTAATTTCACACTCCAGGGACAAAGCTGCGAACAGCTCAGAGCACATGATTCTCATTTTAATAACAGTTTCCTTAACCCTAAGGTATCCTTTTATGGCATTTTTTTGTCACCTTTGAAAAATTAAAGCACTCAAATCTTTTATGGTTAAGTATCAGGCTTGCTTTTGTTTAATCATCTCTTTAATTTCGTGACTTTACAAATAGCAGAGATTTCATTTTGTCTTCAGATATGTTGTGAGGCTTTCTCTGGCGTGGTTGCATCTTTAATAATCAAAACAAATTGTTAACATATTCTATAGTTATTATTCCCTCTCCTGCAGCTTTCTAAATAATGTAAATACTTCAGATGCTTTTGAGCATGGAATGCATTTGAAATACCCTGTTAAAATATGCTTTTCATCTGCCTTCAGATCATAAAATGAGTTTTCTTCTCTGGGTTTCTGAAAACCTGAGAAATACTCTTCTCTTCTTGAACAGGTAGCAAGACATGGGGGTGGGGAGGGAGAGATATGAGCTTGAGTGAGCTGAACCCATGAAATTAATGACGAGTAGATGTCAGCCCAAAGAGGGAGATATGCAAGACGTTTGGTGACTTGATTTATAAACCCAGACAGGTTTGTATTTGGGTCTAGGGTATGATTGTTCCTCTTGTCTGCTGTTTTGGTTGAGCTTTTCTATCAATGACTCAGCCTAGATGAGACATCTACTTAGATCAGAGAATATTATGATAGCATGGTTCAGTAGATAAAGAAAAAATCCACCAGTTTATTTCTGGTTTAAATTGGCTTGTTAGAATTCTTTTAACAATCCGTGGCTTGCTTTGTTGCACATTTAAAAATAGGATTAGTTTGGCATCAGAAAATCAATATAATTCATTCTCAGTTTTAATACCTGGAACAATTCTCTCCAATCCTCAGAATGTGGTGAACTTGGGGGTCCCCAGATGAAGAAAGCTGGGTAGAGGCCTGTACTAGTTTCTCACTGCTACTGTAACAAATGACCACGAACTCGGTCACTTACAACAATGGAAATTTATTCTATCACAGTTCTGGAGGCCAGAAGTCTGAAATCAAGGTGTCAGCAGGACCATGCTCTCTCCAGAGATGCGAGGGGGACATCTGTCCCCACCTCTTCCAGCTTCTGGTGGCCCAGCACTCCTTGCGCTGTGGCCACATCCCTCTCATTTTTGCCTCTTCTGTGTATGCCTGGACTCCCTCTGCCTCTGTCACATGAAGACGCTTGTGATGACATTTAGGTTCCACCCAGATGATCCAGGATAAATTCCTCCTCTCAAGATCCTAATGTAATCACATCTTTGCCATATAAGATAACAGTTACTCTTTTGCATAAAGGCAAGAGTCACAGATCCCGGGAATTAGGCTGTGGATGGCTCTTTTGGGGGTCACTGTGCCTCTCCAGGATTTCAATAAGATGGTGAGAATGGATCTCCCCTGTAGAGAGGGATGATCCAAGGGCTTTGCATTAGTTTTCTAATTGCTGCCACTAGAACATTACCACAACCTTAGCAGCTTAAACCACACAGGTGTGTCATCTTCCAGTATTCTAAGTCAGAAGTAGGACCCAGGTGACACTGGACTAAAACTAAGGCATCAGCAAAGTTGCTTTCCCTCTGGAGGCTGCAGGGCAGAATCCATTTCCTTGCCTTCCCCAGCTTCTAGAGGCCACTGCAATCCTTGGCTTAAAGCTAGGAAAGGTGAGTGGAGTATTTCTCACATGGCATCACTCTCACCTTGTGTAGTAGTCAGGGTTCTCTAGGGAAACAAAACTGACAAGAGACATCTGTAAATAGTTTGAGATTTTATAAGATTGTCTCATGTGACTGTGGGGATGAACAAGTCCAAATTCCAGAGGGCAGACTGCAAGTCAGGAACCCTGACGAAGGTCCTCAACGAATTCCCCGGGGGGAGCTGGCTGGCTGAAGAAGAGGTGGAAATTCTGTCTCTTCTGACTACTGGAATCATCACTACTCCTTTTAAGGCCTTCAACTGATTGGATGAGACTTCTCTCATTGCTGAAGACAATCACCTCAGTTAATTGTAGATGTGATCAGCCCTAGATGCAATCAACATACAGATGGTTTAAGTCCACAAAATGTCCTCACAGTAACAAATTAGGCCAATGCTTGCTTGACCAAACTACCAGGCACCATTACCTGGCCAAGTTGACATGATTTTCTGCCTCCCTTTTCCACATTTAAGGACTCCTATGATTCCACTGGGCCCAACCTAATAATCCAGAAGATAGCCCCTACCCATCCCGAAGGTAGAAACACCCTTAGGGACCATGGTAACAGAAACCCCACTCAAACAGACATAGGCCAAAAATAAATACTGTGACTCATGCAACTAACAGTTAAGGAGTGCAGCATCTTTGGTATGACAGGGCTCAACAGCTTAGGATAAGTCTCTGGGCTCCATTTCTCTCCATTTCTTGGCTCCATCTTTCTCTCTGTTGTCCTCACGCACAGGCAAAGTCCTCTCTGCTTGGTGGCCCAGTTTTACATCCTCACAGTCACAGGTCCTGGGTTCTTTTCCCCAGGAGCTCTCCTTGCCCTGGCTGTGGTCATGTGGCCGTCAGTGAACAACTTTGGCCAAGGAGGAGAGAGAGCAAAATATACGGATTGGCCAGGCTGGGGTCATAAGCTTATATCTAGAACTGGAGGCTAGAGGGGGGAACTGTCCCACACAGAGTGAAGGAGGAGCTGGGGAGGGGTAGGTCACCAAAAAGAAAATCGGAGCTGGGCTTCCAGAAGAAGGAACAGACACCAGGCAGACAAAAGCAAGAGCTGCCTCCCACAACATGCTTGTGGATGAACAAGGCAGGAGGGAAACTTGTGTATAGTGTTGAACACACTATGGGGAAAAAGAGGATGAAATAGAAGACAGAATATGTGTTTAAAGGAAAGTCGAAATGACAATATTTGTGTGTATTTTGTTATTGCTGGTCAAGAAAAGAATTGTAAAGATGTGTGACATGCAAATACTTAGAGATGAGCCTGTGCAAAGGAAAGTGTTTTGTAGAGTAGGACATACTACACAAACAAAAAGGAATGTGGAGGTCATTTGCCTGAGACTCATGCCAGTAAATCTTTATTTCCCTCAGGATGCCTGATTTCTATAGAAAGATCAAGTTGTATTTACCTGTTTTTTAAAATATTAAACTTGCAGTTTGGTGCCTTGGCTCTTTAACCAAAGAAAGAATGTACATTTTTGCATAATGAGGATCTGCAGCTCCACTTGGTCTAATGCTCTCTCTAAATCTTCCATCTGATTCCAGGTGTGGTTCGTAAACTCTGCTGTAGCTGCTCGTAGCCTCTGCTGAAAAAAGAACAGTATCGGGAAGCAGCTGTGGCTCAATCAGCAGGGCTCCCGTTTACCATATGGGAGGCCCCGGGTTCGGTTCCCGGGGCCTCCTGGTGAAGGCAAGCCTGCCCGCACGGCGTGGTTAGCTGACCCAGCGAGCACAAGCAGCAAGGGGGGATAAATGAATAAATAAATAAAATCTTTAAAAAAAAAAAAAAAAAAAAAACTATCACAGGCAGTAACTGGATAGACAGGATGGACTTCAACACTGGTGGAGATTTAAGGGAGAGAATAAGGGATTCTACACCAGGAGCCTTAGTGGGAAAACTCTCCCATCCCCTGACAATAAGAGTGGATCAAAAGAGGAAAGGATTGGGGTCGGATGTGGCTCAACTGGTTGGGCGTCCGTCTGCCATATGGAGGGACCTGGGTTCGAACCCCGGGACCTCCCAGTAAAATAAAAAATATATATATAGAAGGCGCATGGGCTGCCAGGCTCTGTGTGCCGCTGAGCTGTCGGGCCCCGGGAGCCATGCAGCAGGATGATGACATAACAGGGGAGAGACAAGACGAGATGCTCCGAAAGCTCCAGAAGCCAGGAGCTGAGGTGGCGCAGGCGGCAGAATACCTCTCTCCTACATCGGAGGTCTCCAGGATTGAATCCTGGTGAAGACTGGAGGAGGAGGATGGGAAGAGATGGCAGGAAACAGACACGGAAAATTGCCCAGCAAATGGACACAAAACAGCAAATGGGGAAGGGGGGTTTTAAAATGGATAAAGTAAATAAAATAAAATCTTTAAAAAAAAAGAGGAAAGGATTGAGACTTTTAAATACCCATTGTGGTTGCTGAAATCAAATATCACTATCTCCCTCTCTTTCCATCCCACTTGAGAATTTGGAAAGTGTTTTCGTATCTTCAACTTGCACCATTCTCCCCACTCCCTATGCCTCAGACACATCAACCTCTTTCTGTTCCTTCAACTCTTCCGACCTCTTCCCTCCTCTGAGCCTTTGCTCTCACTGTTCCCTCTGCCCAGTACACTGTTCCCTTAGATATCCACATGACAGCCCATTCTCATACTTCAGGACTCAGCCCACATGTCACCTCCTCAGAGGCTCTCCCAGAACACTCTAAACGAGACAATCCCCATCCACACTCCCTCTTTATCCCATCCACCGATCTGTTTCCTTTACCACATTTGTCACAATCTGAAATAATCTCTTTTATGGTATTTTTCCCATCCTCCCCAAGTAGACTGATACTCCTTGAGACAGATGGACTGTGTCTATCTTGTTTACTGCTCTTCACTCAGAACCTGGGACAGTAGCTGGTATAAAATAGTTGCTCAATAATTATGTGTTAATGTACAACCCAAAATATCTCCAGGCATCGCCATTGTCTCCTGGGCAGGGGTGAGGTGGGGAAGGTGTATGACAAAATCGCCCCCAGTAGAGAATCACTGTATTACACCAGTGCCAAGCAAGTGAGAGCTCCATTTGCCCTTGTGGATGAAGAAGTGTCCTCTAGTTTTACAGCCCTTGAGGATTTTAGGTCATTGCTCCCCTAAACCTTGTACCTTTGCTAATGCATCAGTTCACCCATCAAGCACTTAGTAAGCACCTGATGTATACTGGCCCCTGTTCCAGGCACTGAAGAGGCCGAGCAACATGGTCTGGTGCCTGACTGAAAGAACTCATCTATTGGAGGAACTGAGCAAACAAATATCCGATAACATAACAGGACATGACAGGTCCTGTAATGGAAGCCATGATGGCATGTAAGGGAAGCACCGCGGACAGGGGCGTAGCCAGGCTGTGTGGCTGGGAGAGGGTGGATGGGCTTCCCAAAGCAGAAGCTCTGTTTTGTTCACAGCTGCGCCTCCAGACCCTAGAGCATTCCTTGGCATATAGTAGGCACTAAAGAAATATTTGCTATTTAAACACCTCCGCAAGGAGTAGGGATTCAAACCCTAAAGCAAAATGACAATACTGGTGACTCTGAGTATATTTCGTGGGGTTCCGAATTTTTATTAAAAGGAAGATATGGGTAATCTGCCTGGAAGTAGATTGTGGCTTCAACTGGCTCTGGGGAAAACGCCAACGTCTAACCCTAGGTGAGCAAAGATGCTCAATGTCACTAGAATTGCTGAGGTGGGAGGAGAGCCACATTCCTGCTGGGTACACGTGTGGCTGCCCCGGCCCCCTCGGCCAGGAGGAACGTCGCTGCCCAGCCACGGGGACCGCATCCCTCACCCCCACTTTGTCTTCACACCCACATGTCGGGGCCCTGAGTGTTCTGACAATGCTCCTCTGGGAAGGGGGGGAGTTAAAATCACAGACACGCCTGCCTTTACCCACCACACAGCCTCACCCACCCACTCAGGCCGAAGCCTTGGCACCCCTGCATTCCTTGTTTCCCTCGAATCCAATTCATCAGCAAGTCTTCAGATGGTTCTGCTTGGGGGACCAGCCATCCCGGTTTGTCTGGGACTGAGGGGCTTCCCGGGACGGGGGACTTTCAGGGCTAAACCAGTGAGTCCTGGGCAAACCAGGAGATGCTGGTCACGTATTCTGCAAAGAGGTGCGTGGCCAGAGCGCAGGGTCTGCCGTGGAGATTGGTAGCCAGAGTAAAGAATTTCATTTCGAGTTTTAATGGGGACTCGAGCTGGTGGTTGCCTGGCCTTGGTGTGGAGAACACATTGTAAAGAGGACCAGAGTGGAACCTGGAGGTGAGGGAGGGGGCTGGCACAGGAGGGGTGGCTGTCGTGGGCCTTGACGGTCCCTCCCTGGGAGTTGTCCTCACTGAAGGAAGCCACTGCACCCAAGATTACGAGTTCTTCCTAGCAGTAGCCCACATCCCAAGACTGCAGGGGCACCAAGACCCAGGACCCTCCCTCAGAGGGCCACCCGAGCTCCCAATGGGGACCAGCTTCCTTGCAACCTCGCCCTCAGCCTGTCCTGCTGCCCTGGTTCCTCACAGGTGCTGTTCAGAAGACAGCGCCAACAAACCTTTGTCTGCTTGGTCCACATTACTTACTTTCCATTTTAAGCTTGGGTCCAGGTGGCGGCCAGGTCGACAGAATGGGAACCCGGAGCCACAATGCCTGAGGAAAGAGTTTGTTACTCACAGCTCCCAGAGAGGGGGGTGCCATGAGGGCTCAACAGGGGGCTCAACCAGCAGGTGGGGCGCACACGGGCAGAGCGAGAGGGACAGGTGGGCTTGGGCCGTTACTGCGGTGCAGGGGCGGAGGTTAGTCTATTTCCCGTGGGAGGCAAGGATTGGTTGGGTTAAAGCAAACACGTGTGAAAAGGGATACAGGGGAACAATCATAGAAATGTCATACATGTGGGAAAGTTTTCAACCTGACAGAAACCCTCTTTATTCATCAGAAAATTCTTACTGAAGAGAAATCACAGCCACTGCCCTGGGCGCAGGGAGCTCACGTCCAGTCAACAGAGAATAAGAGTCCGTGGCAGCAAAAGCCAAGCGTGTGCCCTGATGACAAAGTGGAGTTTTTAAATCTGCAGGTGGGGAACAATTTGTGGGCCATTAAATCTATTCAGCACATTTTGAACAATATCTTTAAGATAGAATAGAGTTGGAGTGATGTAGGATGGAATAGAATGAAAGAATGGGATGGAATGGAACGGAACGGAACGGAATGGAATGGAGTAGGGTAGGGTAGGGTAGGGTAGGATATTATCAGATGGCAAAAGTAAGTCTTGTAAATAGCTTGTTTCAGATATAGAAATATGAGTATATTGACTTGTGATACAAAATATACTTACTGTGGGTCGTGACCAAAAAAGCTTGAAAACAGTGTAAAGGGCTACAGAGAAGGCCCCTGAAGCTGCCTTTGTAATCATTGATTGTACGCATGCATGAAAACGCATCATGAACCGGAAACCCACTGTGACGTGTGTGTAAGAGTTGCAGGTGCAAAGCGGCTCCACACACTACACACACGTGCAAGACAACCCTGAGAGGGCAGGGCAGGGGTGGCTCCTCTCATTGCAAAGATGAGGAAGGGGGCTTGTAGCAAGGTGGGTGCCTCTCCAGAGGTTTCAAGCCCCAGGCCTGGACCGTGCAGCCCGAGACGCCCCCTGGGAGGGGCCTGCTGCCCCAGCCACCCCCCAGGAGCAAAGCTGCACCCACAGTCTCCAGCGTCCCCACTGCCTACGATGCAGCATCCCCCCTCCCACGCCGTCTCCAGGAACCTCTGCAGTTTAACTAAGATATGGATTGAAAGGACTCCAGTAGGTTTTTGAAAAGAGACTTCCCCACCAAAAGTCCATGGGTGCAAACTCCCACATTCCCCTCCCAGGGAGAAAATTCTTCCTACTGCAACTGCCAACACATTCCTTAAGACTTCTGACTCTCACTCCTAAAGATGCCACCTGGCTCGAGCTCAGGGTGTGACAAGGGAGGCAAATTTTGCACATTTTTGTCCTCCACAGCTTGAGGGCCATCACTCCTGGACTAAAAAGGCCCAGAAAACACAATGTCGGGTTTCTTCCAGAAAGGGGGCAGCAAATGAGCACTCTCTTGGCAGTGGGTGGGGGAGGCATTTCTTCTTGTTTATATTCAGTGCCCCCCAATACAGGAGCCACATGGGGAGGGGCTGTTTCCTCTCCACGTTTCCACCTCCCAACTCAGCGTCTGTCTAAGGGGACACAAGGACCCTGGGCTTTGAATTGGGGATGTCCACATGGGTAGGTTTGGTGGGGGCTGAGCTCAGTCTGGGGCACAGACGGCTTCACTCTTGCTGGAAGGTCAAGGGGCTCGTCATGACAAATACCAAGGTCACAACATGAGGTCAGGACACAAGGCTACAGCACAAGGTCATGGCACAAGGTCACGGCACAGCTTCTGTTTCCTCTATAAAGTGAGAAAGTTAGATTATTGGGCCTCTTGGAGATTCTTCTAGAATCATCCATCATATCCATTCAATTAACATATTCATTCAACATCATATTATTCAAACATCATATTATCCAACACCGTATTCACTCAACAGGTATTTGCTGAGCACCTGGGCCAGGCATAGTTCTAGGCACCAGGGATGTGCTGTGCTCAAGTCTCCACCTCGTGGACCTCACACACATGGCGGGAGACAGACAAGAAATCAAAATAACACTCAAGACAACTGCAGAAGGTGAAATGTGCTAGGAAGGAGGGATGGTGTGATGGGGTGGGTGGCCTTTGATGGGGACTCAGGACTGAGGAGGGGACATTTCACCTGATCCCTGGAGGAGGAGGAGCAGATATTGGTGGGGGGAGACTCAGAAGGAGGGCTCCCGGCAGAGACAGCAGCAGGGGTGGATTTGGAGACATAGCCAATCCACCCTTCCAGCCCTCTAAAACCTCCTCCCATCCCTCTCCTCCATATGAAAGTCCCGGCCAGGGCAGCTGGGAATTAACTAATGTAGTAGTTAAGAGTGTGAGCTCTGGCACCAGGCTGCCTGCATTCAAATTCCAGGTCTGCCCCTTACTAATTAGATTCATTAACCTCTCTGTTCCTGCTTCCCCATTTATAAGTGGGCATGGAGATAACAGAGCTGTGTGATAAAGCCTCACTCAGCCCAGTGCCCGGGTGGGGGAGGAATGCGAGTGGCTGGAAACTGAGTTGGCAGGTGGCCTCCAGGTCAGAGCCAGCACCTGGGTGCTGAGCTTTAAATAGGGTAGGATAGGATAGGATAGGGTAGGGTAGGGTAGGGTAGGGTAGGGTAGGGTAGGGTAGGATAGGATAGGATAGGATAGGATAGGATAGGATAGGATAGAATAGGATAGGATAGGATAGGATAGGGCATCTTTAATGTTAAAATTGCTCCTTTTCTGAATGAGCAGGAAAATTGGTGCACAGATTTGCAAACCTCTATATTCTGTCTTGATGCCACAGTATCTTCCAGAAAGCCAGGGCTGTGCTCCCCCCAACCCACCCTCAACTGTGGACAACCACAGACAGGCTTGTCTTCTCCTCAAACCTCAAACCTGAATAACCTGAGGGCATGTGTGAGACATTACCATAATTTGGGGATGGGATCAATGAACCCCAGACCCTAAGAACTAGAAGGGCCTTTGAGACTATTACAAGTCAGTGCTCTGGGGCCAGGCAACCTGGATTCAAGCTCCAACTCTACCATGTACCAATTCTTGACCTTGAGCAACCTTTTTGGCCTGTCTAAGCCTCAGTTTCCTCATCTGTAGAATGGGGCTAAGAATCATGGAGTGGTTGCAAGGAATAAATTCCATGCATCCACACATCACACATTCATACAACAATGTGCATTTTAATCGTTCATCTCATTGTCCTCACAATGGCAAGGGCAGCCTGGATGATGTGCTGAGACCCACAGTGACAACTGCAGCCACAGGGGCCCAGAGAGAAGCCACCACCCCCACAGCCGGGGCTAATGCCACAGCTGAGAAGGAGGCCGTGTTGCCGATTCCGGTCCCATGGCGCCGTGTTGGGGCTCCTCCTGTGACTTGTACACAGTGACTCAGGGGCTGGGGTCCCCCACCTCCTAGACTCCAGGGACGGCCCCCAGCCATGCTTCTGGTCTCCTCAACATTTCCCCTTACTGTGATTGCATGCCCTTGTCTTGCTGGGCATCTCCTCCCGCATTTCCCAGGGCTTGGTCTTCTGCCAGCCTGGATGCAGTGACCTGTTTCCAGTGTCCCTTAGAAAATAAACACCAGCATGACCCTCACATGCTCCTTGCACAGAAACAGCAGCGGAAAAGTGCAGCCAGGCAAGGGTTGTCATCAGTCCCATCTGCAGATTCCAGAGGAGGTAGAGAAGCCCAGCAAATTGCAGGCGGATTCCACAACAGCAACGCAATAGCCCGTGATTAAACCCAGATGCCAAAATCAATATGTGCGGGGCACGATGAGACAGGCACACTACCGGAACATCAGTTTTAATTGAGCAAGTGCTGGCGTTTTTACAAGAGACAAGGAAATTAACTACAGCGTGACAAACCTTCCAGAACTAGTAAACGTCCCTGCCGCTCCCCGCCCCGCCCCCACCCCCAGGGCTCTCTGTCTAACCTGCATTCTCCCACCTCACCCCTAGAGGAGTCCAGGGGGCTCTGGTGACACCTGCAGGGCTGCGGGCCTTTCCTACCCGGCCCCAGCTGGTCAGTGCCTCTGCCCGAGCCCTTCCCAGCCTCTGGATGTTTTGGGGTTCAGCCCCTCTGTGCAGATGCAGCCCCTTGAAGAGGGAGCCCCATGAGTCAGGGCAAAGCACTGGGGCTACTGTTACTGCAGGAGGGACAGATGAGACAAGACGGGGCGGGGTCTGTGCAGGGAGGGGGTGGGCCGCATGGGTCTGACATACGGCTCCTCCTTGGCCTCCCTAACCAGTCCTGCGAGGGGAGAAGAAGGGGTGCATGAGGGCGGGGGTTCAGCAGAGGCAGCAAAGCTGAGGGGGTCTGCGGGCCCTTGGCAAGCCAGGGCTGAAGTGATATGGGGGGCTCACAGGGGGCAGGGGCTCACGACAGGGAGACACAGCAGTGTTATCATCGGGATTCAGGGCAGAGGCTCCCAAGAGAGGGGCCAGCGGGACTGTGGGGGACGAGGTAGAGGTGAAAACCCATCACTGCCCCACCCAGGCCCAGACAGGGGGGCTGCGGCTCCTGTCCCCAGAGGCAGGCGCCAGCCATGAGGCCGAGGGTCAGCCGTCCTTGCTTAACTAACACTGAAAACCAGGAGCTGGAGGGACTCGCTCGCGTTTCTGGGTGGGCCACGGGGGCCTCAGCACCTGCAGCTCAGGGGGCAGGACCCTGAGACGTGCCCACCCCGTGGGGAGATGAAACAAGTGACAGGGACCAGCCCCGTCCATCCGCTGCGGTGCCTCCCAGTGAGGATCACGGGAGGTAGGTCTGGGGAGGGGCCCATCACAGGGGGGTGGGCTTCCCTGTGCGTCCACGGGGAGCCGGGGGAGCTCTGCGGGCTGCAGCAGAAGGCCTTGCTGGGACTCTGCGGTGTCACCTCCCGGCACCAGCTCTGTCCCTGGCCTTCCCTTTCCCATTTTGCAGGACTCGGGGGTGCTGACATCTCTGTCCCTGTGCTCCTGCCCCGAGTGACGCGGTCTGAATCCTCCCATGTGACGTCCTCTCAGTGGGGCCGCTGCACACACTGGGCATGACTCAGGGCCTCTGCCCAGCCTCAGACCCCAACGGTGGGAAGGGAATGATGCTTGAGCTTCTCCTGTTGCTTTCGACACCCACGGGAGACCCAGTGAGGCGTCCTCCTTGGCAATAACCACCTTTCAATAAGGGGAGGAGGAGGAGGAGGACGAGGACGAGGAGGAGGAGACAGGGTTGGAGGGGTTGCGCCCTGCTCAGAAACCTCTCCCATCGCAGCCCAGCGTCCTGCCCAGATGTGCCTGGGTGGCTGGAAACCAGCAGGTAACACACAGCCATGAACTCCCAGGGTCATGCCTGACTCCAGTCTTAAGAAATAATTTGCAAGAAATATTTCGCTGGACTGAACGGCCACCACAAATCACGGCTGTCTGGGTCTCCTCTTTGAGCTGCTCTCAGCGTCCGGGGCCCAGCCTGGGGCTGGGGGCTCCCCTCGGCTGAGTGGAGCTCATGGGCTGCATCTGTGGCTACGGAGCCTGCAGGTGGCCACAGCTTGGCATGTCCCTTCCAACTAAAGGACAGCGGCCAGTTGTTGCCCATCAGAGTTCGCGAAAGAAGATCACTTTGGACCAGGGAGTATAAACACGTCAAATGCCAAAATCTGGTGACTGACCCCTGGCACTCAAGAAGTGACACTTTAAGCAGAGAGTGCCCCTGAGAGGGAGACGGGCTATGGTGCAGCCTCCGTCCAGCCTCTGGAGGGGCTGGCTCTGCCTGCTGAGGGGCGGGAGGACGTTGCCCTGCCCTTGCCCAGTGGGGCTGGGGACTTTGCATATGGGGGGGAGGGGGTCACAGGGGCAAACGCCCTCAGGTCTGGGGTAAGGGGACCCGTGAAGGGACTGAGGGGGGATCTTGGCCACAGGACGAGTCCTGTCTCCAGCCCATGGAGGCCTTGCGGAAATACAGGAACTACGGCCCAGCATGGCCTGGCCTTCCAGCAGCCAGGGCACCCCTGGGGAAATGGATGCCACTCCATTGAGTGAGCTGCGTCAGGATGGGGCCATGTCCCGATTCATCCCCGTACCCCGTATCCAACTCCTCCAGAGCCCCCATGGCCACCCAGTGGAATGCAGCGATTGTCCCTCCTCTGAGCCCTGCAGTAAGGACAGTGTCAGCTCAACTGGCGGCCACCTCGGAAAAGTCTGATCTGCTTAAGGGAGGACCTTGTCTCGTTTGTCTCTCTGACCCTCACGCCACCCATCAACCGCCCACACGTCCCTGGAGCGCACCACGTTCTGGGATGGAGGACGGTCTCTCTCTGGGAGTCAGAGCTCGCAAAACCAGCCAGCAGGCGTGTTGTGTTTGTCCCTCTTGGTGTTGGGGAAAAGCATGAATCCAATACCAACATGTAAAAAGGTTAGATTTTTTTTTTTTAACTTTATTTTGTACATTTAATAATTGAAGATATAAACAATTAAAAACTAAAAAGTAAACACAGATGAATAAATATATACATTTCTCAATTAAATGTAATGGATACATATAAATTTTTTTTTAATCAAACAATATATTACACGATACATTTGATTCATAGTAACGCATTCATACAGTATTTGTCCTTTTGTGTCTGGCTTGCTTCACTCAACATAATGTCCTCCATGTTCATCCATGTTGCCATATGCTTTATGGCTTCATTTCTTCTTACAGCTGCATAATATTCCATTGTGTGAATAGACCACAGTTTGTTTATCCATTCATCTGTTGATGGACACCTGGGTTGTTTCCAACTTTTGGCAATGGTGAATAATGTGGCTATGAACATCGGTGTGCAGATGTCTGTTCGTGTCACTGCTCTCAGTTCTTCTGGGTATATACCCAGTAGTGGTATTGCAGGGTCACGTGGCAAGTCTATATTCATCTTCTTTAGGAACTGCCAAACAGTCCTCCATAGTGGTTGTACCATCCTGCATTCCCACCAACAGTGAAGAAGTGTTCCTATCTCTCCACATCCTCTCCAACACTTGTAGTTCTCTGTCTTTTTAATAGTGGCCATTCTGATAGGTGTGAAATGATATCTCATTGTAGTTTTGATTTGCATTTCCCTAATCATGAGTGATGTTGAGCATTTCTTCATGTGTTTTTTTGCCATTTGTATTTCTTCTTCGGAGAAATGTCTATTCAAGTCTTTGGCCCATTTTTTAATTGGGTCATTTGCCTTTTTATTGTTGACTTGTAACATCTCTTTATATATCTTGGATATTAACCCTTATCAGATAGGTGATTTCCAAATATTTTTTCCCATTGAGTTGGCTGCCTTTTCACCCTTCTGACAAAGTCCTATGAGGTGCAAAAGTGTTTAATTTTGAGGAGGTCCCATTTATCTACTTTTTCTTTTGTTGCACGTGCTTTGGGTGTGAGGTCCAAGAAACCACCACCTACTACAAGGTCTTGAAGATGTTTCCCTACATTTTCTTCTAGTAGTTTTATGGTCCTGGCTTTTATATTTAGATCTTTGATCCATTTTGAGTTGATT
Organism: Tolypeutes matacus; assembly: GCA_026826555.1. NCBI lineage: Eukaryota > Metazoa > Chordata > Mammalia > Cingulata > Chlamyphoridae > Tolypeutes > Tolypeutes matacus. Next base: position 379,007 of record JAKSZT010040520.1, read on the forward strand.
CTTGTATAGGGGGTGAGATAGGGGTCCTCTTTCATTCTTTTAGTTATACATATCCAGTTCTCCCAACACCATTTGTTGAAGAGACTGTTTTTTCCCATTAGCGTGGGCTTGGTAGGTTTGTCAAAAACCAGTTGACTGTATAGGTGAGGGTATATTTCTGGATTCTCAATTCTATTCCACTGATCGATATGTCTACCTTTATGCCAGTACCATGCTGTTTTGACCACTGTAGCTTTGTAATATGTTTCAAGGTCAGGCAGTGAAATTCCTCCCACATTGCTCTTCTTTTTTAGAATACTTTTGGCTATTCGGGTGCACTTACCCTTCCAGATGAATTTGGTAATTGCCTTCTCTAATTCTGTAAAGTAAGCTGTTGGGATTTTGATTGGTAATTGCATTGAATCTATAAATCAGTTTGGGCAAGATTGACATCTTCACGATATTTATTCTTCCAATCCATGAACACAGAATGTCTTTCCATTTGTTTAGATCTTTTAAAATTTCTTTTAGCATTGTTTTGTAGTTTTCTGCATATAGGTCCTGTACTTCTTTGGTTAAATTAACTCCTAGGTATTTGAGTCTTTTGGTTGCTATTGAAAATGGAATTTTCCTCCTGATTTCCTCCTCAGATTGTTCAGTACTAGTGTACAAAAACATTACTGATTTTTGCGTGTTGATCTTGTATCCTGCCACTTTGCTGAACTCATTTATTAGTTCAAGTAGCACTTCAGGATTTTCTAAATACAGGATCATGTCATCCACAAACAGTGAGAGTTTTACTTCCTCTTTTCCTATTTGGACACCTTTAATTTTTTTGTCTTGTCTAATTGCCCTAGCTAGAACTTCTAGTACAAGGTTGAATAACAATGGTGACAGTGGGCATCCTTGTCTTGTTCCTGATCTTAGGGGGAAAGCTTTCAACCTTTCCCCATTGAGCATGATGTTGGCTGTGGGTTTTTCATATAGGCCTTTTATCATATTTAGGAATTTTCCTTTTATTCCTATCTTTTGAAGTGTTTTTATCAAAAAAGGATGTTGGATTTTGTCAAATGCCTTTTCTGCATCTATTGATATGATCAGGTGGTCTTTTTCCTTCAATTTGTTAATGTGGTGTATTACATTGATTGATTTTCTTATGTTGAACCAGCCTTGCATACCAGGAATAAATCCCACTTGGTCGTGATGTATAAGTCTTTTGATATGCTGTTGGATTCGATTTGCAAGTATTTTGTTGAGAATTATTGCATCTATGTTCATGAGAGAGGTTGGTCTGTAATTTTCTTTTCTTGTGGAATCTTTATCTGGCTTTGGTATTAGGGTGATGTTGGCTTCATAAAATGTGTTGGGTAATTTTCCCTCCTCTTCAATTTTTTGGAAGAGTTTAAACAGGATTGGTGTTAATTCTTTTAGAAATGCTTGGTAGAATTCACCTGTGGAGCCATCTGGTCCTGGACTTTTTTTTTGCTGGGAGATTTTTGATGACGGATTCAATCTCCTTAATTGTGATTGGTTTGTTAAGTTCTTGTATTTCTTGTTGTGTCAGTGTAGGTTGGTTATGCATTTCTAGAAATTTGTCCATTTCATCTAGGTTGTCTAGTTTGTTGGCATATAGTTTCTCATAATATCCTCTTATGATTCTTTTTATTTCTGTGAGGTCATTTGTAATTTCCCCCCTTTCATTTCTGATTGTATTTATTTGCATTGTCTCTTTTCTTCTTTGTTAGTCTAGCCAGGGGTTTGTCAATTTTATTGATCTTCTCAAAGAAACAGCTTTTGGTTTTGTTGATGTTCTCTATTGTTTTTCTGTTTTCATTTTCATTTATTTCTGCTCTAATCTTTATTATTTCTTTCCTTCTTTTTGCTTTGGGATTGGTTTGATGTTCTTTTTCTAGTTTCTCAAGTTGTTCAGTTAGATCTTTGAGTTTAGCTCTTTCTTGTTTTTTTAATATAGGCATTTAGGGCTATAAATTTCCCTCTCAAGACTGCCTTCGCTGTATCCCATAAATTTTGATAGGTTGTGTTGTCATTTTCATTTGTCTCAATATATTTACTGATTTCACTTGCAATTTCTTCTTTGACCCACCGAATATTTAGGAGTGTGTTGTTCAGTCTCCACACATTTGCAAATTTCCTTTTTTCCTGTCTGTTATTGATTTCTAGTTTCATTCCATTATGATCTGAAAAGGTGCTTTGTATAATTTCAATCTTTTTATATTTATTGAGAGCTGTATTGTGACCTAACATGTGGTCTATCCTGGAGAAAGATCCATGGGCACTTGAGAAAAAGGTATAACCCGCTGAGTTAGAATGCAGTGTTCTGTATATGTCTGTTAGGTCTAACTTGTTTATCATATTGTTCAAGTTCTCTGTTTCCTTGCTCATCTTCTGTCTAGTTTTTCTATCTAATGATGTGAGAGGGGTGTTGAAGTCTCCAGCGATTATTGTAGAAATGTCTATTTCTCCCTTCAGTTTTGCCAGAGTTTGTCTCATATATTTTGGGGCACCCTGGTTAAGTGCGTAGATATTTATGACTATTATATCTTCCTGGAGGATCGTCCCTTTTATTAATATATAATGGCCTTCTGCATCTCTTATCACTTTTTTGCATTTGAAGTCTGTTTTGTCTGATATTAGTATAGCTACTCCTGCTCTTTTCTGTTTACTATTCACGTGGAGTATCTTTTTCCAACCTTTTACTTTCAGCCGGTTTGTATCCTTGGGTCTGAGGTGAGTTTCTTGTAAGCAGCATATGGATGGCTCATGTTTTTTTTATCCATTCTGTCAACCTGTATCTTTTGATTGGGGAATTTAATCAATTCACATTCAATGATATTACTGAAAATGCACTATTTATTTCCTCCATTTTATTCTTTGGTTTTCATATGTCATCTTATTTTTGTCTCTCTTTTTACTCTTTTGGTTATCCTTTCTGCTTTTCTTTCTTCTATACTCTCTTCCAAGCCTCTCTCTCCTGACTTTTTCTTTCGGTTTCTAAGGCTTCCTTTAATATTTCCTGCAAAGGTGGATTCTTTTTTGCAAACTCTCTTAGTTTCTGTTTGTTTGTGAATACTTTATATTGACCTTCATATTTGAAGGACAGTTTTGCTGGATAAAGAATTCTTGGCTGGCATTTTTCGCCTTCAGTTTCCTAATTGTATCATACCACTGTCTTCTCGCCTCTGTGGTTTCTGAAGAGAAATCTGCACTAAGTCTTACTGGATTTCCTTTGTACATGATCCTTTGATTCTCTCTTGCGGCTCTGAGAATTTTCTCTTTTTCTTTTACATTTGACATTCTGAATAATATGTGTCCTGGCATAGGTCTATTTGGATTTATTCTCATTGGGGTACGGTGTGCTTCTTGGACATGTAAATTCATTTCTTTCGTGAGAGTTGGGAAATTTTCAGCTATTATTTCCTCAAATACTCTTTCTGCCCCTTTTCCTTTCTCTTCCCCTTCTGGAACTCCCATGACACGTATGTTGTTGCATTTTGTGTTGTCATTCAACTCTCTGAGCCCCTGCTCATTTTTTTCCATTCTTTTCTCACTCTGTTCTTTTCTCTCTTCAATTTTAGCTGCTCTGTCTTAGGTATCACTTATCCTTTCTTCTATCATTTCGAGTCTGCTGTTGTATGCCTCAAATGTATTTTTGACTTCACCTCTTGTGTCTTTCATTCCCATGAACTCCATTACTTTTCTGTTCAGGATTTCGAATTCTTCTTTGCATTTGCTCAATGACTTCTTGATGTCATTTATCCTTTAACTATATTCTCTTTCATCTCATTAATTTGATTTTGGAAATTTGTGCTCATCTCACTGATTAAATCAGTTCTCTCAAATTCTGCATCTCTTCTGGGACTTTGCTGTATTCCTTTTCTTGGGCCATGTCTTCTATTTTCTTAGTATGGCTCATAATTTTTTGCTGGTGCTTAGGCATCTGGTTAGTTTATATTTTACTTAGATGCTCTATCTCTTTCTCTTTTATGGGGTTTTAGTGGCAGGAGGCTGTGAGTTACCACAGCTCTTTGATTTTTGGCTCAACCTTGATTATTAGGATTGTTCTGCTGGTTGCTCAAAACTGGGCATTGGACCCAGTAATTGGTTGTAGAGTCGTTTCCTAGGGCCTTGGGCAGGGAGGCTATAGAGGCCAGGAAAAGCCTCTCCTATTTATTAATTTTCTTATGTGCACTTCCTTGGTCTGCGAGGAGATGGTGCTTGTTGGCAGCTCTCAATTCAATGCCTGGTCGGAGCGTATTTGTTGTGACACAGACCAGATCAATGTGATAGAGCTTCCTGTCTGGGGGCTAAGAGCCTTGTAGTTCAAACTTTCTGAGACAGTTCTCCAGAATTCTCTCGTAGTGCCCCCCTTTTCCCAGCTAGGAAATATTTCCACTCCCTTCTGAGTCCTCAACAATCAGTCTCTGTTAGTAGAGGAGGAGATTGGGAAGTTTGTATATCTTTAGCCCCTTGCAGGCTCCAAGGCACAGCCACACCTGGCCTGGAAGGGCTCTCGGGACAGGGCAGACCAAACCTGGGAGTCCAAAGCAGGGTCAGCCCCAGGCTCTCTCTCCCCTCTCCCGTGGAGTCCTCAACAATTAGTCCAGGCTAGAAGAGAGGGAGGTTGTGAGGGTAGGATTTCTCCAGTTCTTCCTAGGTTCCCAGGGCAAACCGCCACGCGGAAGGGTCCGTGGGGCTCCGCAGCCCAAATTTCAGGTCACAACCTGAGTCAGCCTAAGGCTGTGTCCCTCTCTCTCCCCTTTCTGAGAGTGGTAGATCCCTGGAGCCCCCTTTGTCTGTGGTCGCAGGCCCAGAGGCCTGAGAATTCTAAAGAGTGTGGGGGAGGGTGCCGGCAGCAGCACGAGCTGCTACACTCACGGTTCTGTTGTTGCGATTTCCCTCTTCTGTCCCTCTCTCCTCTGGGCGGTGTGCAGCCTTTACCTGCTGTCCTAAACCCTAGAAGATCTTTTTGGGGGCTGTTTCAGCCTGTCCTCTAGCTATTTTTCTGGAGAAGATATTCCCGTGTCTTACTAGTCTGCCATCTTCCCGGAAGTTCCTCAAGGTTAGATTTTTATGTAACAATTATGTTATCTAAAGCTTCTTTAAAAATAAAAATATAATGTATTTTTTAAAAAGGATAGAAATTCCCCTGAAGAATTCAGGGTCCTCGATTCTCTTGAAGTCTCAGAAGATGGGGCACTCCTGGGCCCGCATCCTCTCACAGCAGCGACTGGCAGAGTGAAGTCCTGGCTGCCAGCAGGAGCCCCATTGTACCCCAACCCAGAGGCCCAGGATCCGTCGCCATTTAGCATCACTCCCGGGCTGTGCTGTCCGAGTCTCTTGCCGGCTGTGTGGCCCTGGGCAAGCCCCTCCCCCTCCCCGGGCCTGGCTCCTCCTAGTGAGGGAAACATAAGAAAACCCACCCCGTGGGGCACTGGGTGAGTCAACATGCAGAACCCGCTCAGAAGGCGTCGGGCACGAGCCCATCGCCCCGGAAGTGCTGCCGCTGGCTGCTGGGTCCAGCCTTCCTCCCGAGTCTTGTTACTTGCCAGGCCCCTTCGGCATCTAGGTCTGGGGCCCTGCTATAGATGGGAGAAGCAGATGTCAGCCTTCCTCCAGGCGTTCTCGTCTCCCACCTCCACCAGCCAGGGCCACGAGGGCCCCTTTGGTGGACACACTCGGATTCTCTGGCAAGTCCCGTGCTGGATGTTCAATTCCCCATTCCACCAGCGGTTTCAGGACTGTTTGTGAGTGTGTTTTTACTCCTTTTTCCCCACATTCTATCAGCAGAGTCGCTTCAGAATTCATCAGATGTAAAATATCATGGATTAACATACCATGTTAGTAGGTTGAAAGCGATCAACACCTGTAATACAATTCCTATTACCTGTATTTTTCATACTGTTTCTGCCCAGCCCCATCCCAGCTGTGCACTCAAACTTACACACGCACCACTAGCAGATGCCAATTTTGTGCCTCGCTGCCTACTTAGCAGCGGGAGTGTTACAGAGTGCAGAGCTGAACTAAAGTGAGAGATCACGTCAGCCCTGAGGCTTTTGAACTTGCAAACTGGTGTCAGGCTGGGTTGCCATGGAGAGCAGGGGGACCGAGGCCAGGGCTCCCCCTCAGGACTGCGGGTCCACGGGGCTCTGCGCGGGGGCAGCGGCAGCGAGGGGCGTTCTCACGAGGCCTGACTCGCTCGTATGTGTGCTTGTGTACGTGTGTGTCATCGTTAGTGTGTGTACGTGTGTGATTGTCAGGGTGTATAAAAGTGTGTGTGTGCGTATGCACGAGTGCGAGTGTGACTGTGTGTGTGTGTGCACAAGCTGACAGGCACATGTGTCCAGAATGAAAACTGACAGCTCCAGAGCTCTACTGGACACCGAGTCCCTAAGCTCCAGGGGGTCCCTGAATGGACAACTGGTGTTCCCAAGTCAAGGCGGCCACTGACCCAGCCAGGCAGGAGCTGCTCCTCCCAGCTCCCTCCTTTCTTTCTGCCTCCCTCACTCGTCCCCCCCCACCTCCCCTCCTTGCCTCTCCCTTCCTCCCTGCATCCCTCTTTGTCCTCTTCCTCCCGACCCCACCGCCATGGGATGGGAGAACCATGCCCTTGCCGCCTTACCATGGAAAACCCTTGACCCTGGTTAGAACCCATTTTCGGTCTCACAAATAGTCCCCAAATTGGGGAAATAGAAGGTTCTGAGAAAATCCATCAACCAACCATATGCACAGAACTGACCAGACTCGAGCCCCCACCATCTCTCTTAGCTTTGGTTCCCCTGAAGCCGGCTCAACAGGAATTCAGGTGACAGTAGTGGATCTGGGAGATGATCCCAGGAAACACCTGCAGCGGGGACAGGGAGGACAAAGGGAGCAAGGCCTCAGCAACAAGCATCCATCTGCCCTCCAGGGTGAGCAAAGCTCACTCCCAGGACCTCCGAGGCAGCAGGCAGCTCAGGACAAGCACCTCAGAGCCCTCCCATCCCACCCCAGGGCAGGAGGCTGGGGGCTGACCTGCCACCCCCATCAGATGCTGCTGGGGCTGCTTCCTGGGCCTTGATTTACCAGCCCCTCTGGCCTCCCCAGGCCCAGGCAGAGACCCTCAGGGAAAGCCCTGAGGACAGCTCAGCAGACCAGGCTGGGACAGGGAAGGTGGGGGGTGGGGAGGGTGCATGCAGAGGGGAGGGGAGGGGGCGTGGGGGCCTCCCAGGGGCTGCCCCAAAACTCATCTCAGGTTAGGAAGAATCCCCACCCCTCCGCAGAAGCTCCCTGCTGCTCACCTCCTGCACTGTGGACTCTTCCCGTCCAATGGACACGCTCGTCCTGCCCGACAAAGGACCCGGCTCCACTTCAGGGCCTTAAGCCAGGGTGCCTGGGCCCTTGGGTTCAGGCTTCAATTCAGCGAAGGAAAGCAGCTCACTCCTGTGAGCCGGCACATCAGGGAAGGGACAGGGGTCCTGCCCTCGGGGGACGGTTCTCCCAGGGGGAGGCTGACAAGAACCAAGAGAAGGACAATCAGAGGTAACTTCAGGAGGTGAGCAGGGCTCTGAAGTCACAAACCTGAGACGAGGGAGGGAAACAGGGCGAGGGCCCAGCGCAGCCCACCAGAGACCCTCTACCCGCCCATCCCCCCTCCTCCTCATGCTTTTCAGGCTTTACATTCTCCACCCCAAACTAGCAGGGTCCAGCCCTGCTGGCCTCCTGGGCAATTCCCCGTTGGTGTCACACTAACGCTGAGACTGCGTTTTTCCAAACATTTGTAATGCAGCTCACAGGACGAAACACACCCCCCACTGTGCCCAGCACACACGCATGTCTATTTATATAGAAATGAAACAGAAGTTTCCCAAACAATCCTTCCCCTCACTCCATGCAACACACTCTGATATTTCTAGGCTATCCTACTCTCGCCTATTGCCGATTTTAAATGCTGGTCCCGCGACCCTCTAAACTGATTTCAAGGCTCACTAATGCATCAACAACCTGCAATTTGATAAACTCTGCACAGGAAACATCCCCTTGTGGATATGTTTGATGCAGATGCCATTTATCGTACACAGTGGGGGAAGTCGATTAATCCAGAGACTCCCCTTCTCCGCCTCAAGTCTGGCTGAGCTAGGAGGGAGGTTTGTGCCTATCTGAACCCTGAGAAGTCACCATATCCCATGTTTACGATGCCATAGCTGGGAATGTTGGGGGGGGTCACTCGCAGAGGCACAGAGGGCAGGACCCTCAGCCTCAGGCCACTCAGCCCATGGCCTCCTGAGCCCACCAGGGAGGCCCCGGGGTGGCTATGGGTTCCCGTGGTCCCTGAGCCTCAGAGACAGAGAACTGGGCACAGCCCCCCATCTTCTGACCCGCACTCAGGGCCCAGGCTCTCATGAGCTTGCAGAGGAGCCCTCGGCCCAGAGAATCAGGGAGGAGGCTGCTGCCGCACCAGTACCAAGAGGGAGTCTTATTAGCACCCCAGCAGCACCCTGGCAGCACCCCGAGCTTGCCGCACTCCCTCACCTCATCCTCACAGCCACCCTCGGGGGCAGACACTGCGTTTAGATAACAACACCACGAGCCGAAGGACCAGGAGGCGGCATAATACTGACGAACAGCACCCACCAAGCCTTGAGCACCTACTATGCGCCCAGAACTGTGCCAAGTGCTCCATTTGATCCTCACTAGGCTGGAGTCTTAACTCCACAGGTACCAGCTGTGTGACCCCAGAAAAGTGACTTCTCTGTGCCAGTTTTCTCAGCTGTCATGAGGATAATAAAGTCCCTGCCTCACCCCCCACCCCACCCCCAATTAACGATGTGTAAGGAGGCCTGGCACCTAGTAAGCAGTCAGTATAGGTTGTTGACATTAGCCCCACTTTACAGATGAGGAAGCTGAGGTTCAGAGTGGCCCACCTGGCAGCAGGTGGGGCTTACATCCAGGTCTGTTGGACACCAAGCTCTTAGCCTCCCTTTGGCCACCATTAGAAGAGACGGAGCAGAGGTCACCTTCCCACAGAGGGGGCTGAGCATCTGAGGACCCCAATTATTCACTCAAGAGCCCCCTGCCATTCCCGTGGGATCTCCGATGGCTCTTGTGTGCCCCAAGTTCCAGCCTCAAACCACACACTACCCACAGGGCCCTCCATGGGGTGCGTTTTGCTCCTCCAGAACCACTTCTCCACAGGTGGCAATGTCCCTGCTGTGCTAGGAAGGACCTGGGCCTCCTCCCACTGTTCCTGACAGATCAGTGTCCCTCTCTGACATTTCCACGCCGCTGACGTTGACAGTCTTACTGGCCATGCTTGACACACAGCCATTGGTTTCTGACAGATTCATTTACACCTGATTTCACCTGATTCCATCTAAGGCAGGTTTTCCTTTTCAGTCTCACTTGGTGGGTCACAGCAGTGTTCCTGGGGGTGAGAGGGGAGCTACCGAGCTCAGCAGGTGAGGAGGGGGTGCAGGGGGTGAGCAGGCAGCAAACGTCCCCACCCACCACCCAGGCCAGGAGGGGGCAGAGCTGGGGTTCCACCCCAGCAGCCTGGATGGGAGCCAGCACCCTCAGCCACCACATCTTCCCACCTAGCCTGGTGTCCTCTGACCCCAGCCTGGGTCCCCCAGCTCCACACTTCAGACTGCTGAGTCCCTGCCACCCACTCATTTCCCTAAGACATCTCTAAGCTATTCTAAAGCAGGTATTTTCATTCCCTTTGGAGGCCCAGGAGGTGGCAGATTTGGCTGGTGAGAAGTGTGGGCCCTGGAGTCACCTCCCTGGTTCAAATCCCAGTCCTGCCTCTTCCTGCCGTGTGACAGTGGCCAAGTTACTTAGTTCCCTGTGCCTGTTTCCTCACCTGTAGAACAGACTGCAATAATCTGAAGTATAGGGGCCAAAACCTGACAGCCCACAGGCCATCTTCACCCACAGCCAGGGTGTGAGGGTGGTCACTGGAAACCATTTTTAACATTTTAAAATCAGATTTCAAGAGGTGCTTAGATACCCAAAATATTACACGGAACCCACTGGGATTCCCATGTTGCCCACCTCCCACACCTCCCACCACATGGGTTCCGTGTAATATTTTGGGTATCTAAGCACCTCTTAAAATATATTTATATATATACATAAATAACATTTTTGTAAGCAAATGCACATATATGCATATACATTTATATATCATTTTGCAAATGTTGGTATGTATTGTGAAAATTTTGATTTTTACCCACAATAAAAAATTTTTTAAAAATCAGATTTCACATAAGGATTGGACTTTCAGATTCTCATAAAATAAAACAGGCATCTGAGCACCTTGGGTCCCCATTCCAGCCTGGCAGCCAGGGCTGATGGCAGCCATTCCCTTTGGACAAGGAACAACTCTCCAGTTTTCCACAGTCCCCACCACTCCCTGCTGTCCACTCCCAGCCTGTGTCATTTACTGAAGTCACTCTCCTGCCAGTACAGTCATTGGCCTTTGCCAGCTCTGAGCCAGCACTGACAGCAGCACAGTAGCTAATCTGGGGTGGGAATAGGAAGAGCTGATCCTTAAAACACATCAAGCCCTGTTTTAAGGGTTTCACAATTATCACTTAGGCTCACAACCACCTATGAGGTAGGGACAAACATTCTCCCAGTGTGACAGGTGAGGAAACCGAGGCACAGAGACATTAGGTGACCTGCCCCAGACCATAGAGATGTATGCATGTTTCTTTCCATCCTTTTCCCTGACTGTCCTACCCTCTTCCATTGCCCAACCACTGTCTCTTTGTTACCCATCCCATCTACTTCCTATCTTGACTTTGCCTTCTTCTTCCCTCCAAGCTCAACTGATCAGATTGAAATGAAATTTAATTCTTAAATATTTCTACTTATTGATAAATTCTTGAAATCTCTTTATTATTTAAAAACCAGTTTGTCCAACAGGTTGCAAACTTGTAGTGTGTGGATAAAACCCAGTCCACAAACTTGTATTTTAAAATTTTGACTCACTAGCCTGCCTGCCTGCCTTCCTCTCTCCCTCCTCCTGTAGGTTCTCACTCACCTTGTTTCCCTTCCTCTCCCTCCTCCTCGGCTGAGGCCCTAAACATGTCCGGGTCAGCTTTGCACACATGATCCCCTTTAGTCCTCAGAAATGGGAGGGGTAAGGGATGTTCACTCATCCCCCAGATAGTGGCCGTGCTCAGCACTGGGACCAGCAGTGAACAAGACAACAAAGTCCTTGCCCTCACGGCATTTATCTTCCAGAGGGGAGACAGAAGATAAAGAGTTAGCGTGAAGGACTTGGAGGGGTTTAGTGCATACCAGAGAGCTGGAGAGTTAGAGCAGCGGCAGCAGCGTGCTATAGTAGAGGGGCAGCCAGGGACGGCTCCTGGGAGGGGGGAAAAGTGTGCAGAGAGCTGAATGTGAGGGGTGGACCACACCCATTACTGGAGGAAGAGATTCCAGGCAGAGGAAATAGCAAGTGCAAAGGCCCTGTGGTGGAAATGAGCAGCATGACTCAAGCGGTATGACACAGAGCAAACCAGGGGAGGAGGTCTGAGCGCTACATGAGGCCCAGATCATGTGGGGCCCTCCAGGCCACACCGAGGAGTTTGGATGTGTCTCAGTGTGGGAGAAGAAGCCACCGGAAGGTTCTGAGCAAGAGAGTGGCATGATTTTATTCACATTTTACAAAGAACCACTCACAT
>JAKSZT010040523.1:28948-49051 GCA_026826555.1 Tolypeutes matacus
ACATCAGGACATTGAGTCCCTGCCCCCTTGGTGGGTGGGGACACACAGAAACCGCACCACAGAGAAGATAGTTTGGAGTTTTGATCCTGGAGCCCGGGAAGTAAACACAAGAGAAGCAGTTACCTGAGGAAGGAGAGAAGGTTCCATTAGACACAGCAGAGGCCCTGGGCAGAGAGATGAGCTGTTTGCCTGATAGTCTACAGCTGGCCTTGTGAGAAAGCAGAGCAGCTGAGCCTGGAGAGAAATGAGCCCCGGGAAGAGAGGAACCCAGGAAGCCTGAACCCTTGCAGATGTCAGCAGACATCTTGCTCCAACACGTGGCAATGGACTTTGCTGAGGGAAGTAACTTATGTTTTATGGCCTAGTAACTGTACGCTTCTACTCCAAATAAATCCCCTTTATAAAAGCCAACAGATTTCTGATATTTTACATCAGCACCCCTTTGGCTGACTAATCAATCTGGTTAAATTAATCTCCCTCTATAATCAATCATCTGACCATACTTAGACAAAAACACACAATCACATAGACAAGACTTATCTTCAGTGGAGCCTTCCGTGTTTCCTGATATGGTTTTAGTATTTTGGACAACTCATTCTCCCCCTCTCTGTGGGAACTGCTTAATCCTTTTTCCCTTCCCCTCAAACTTACAATATAGCCCTTCCCTACCTTGCTTTCAGCTCATGGAAATGCTTCTTGTTCTACTGAGAACATAAAAGCAATAGAAGAAATACCTATCCATCCACAAATGAACCAGGAATGCAACTTCCTTACTCTTAGAGTGGATGAACTGGCTGTGCTCCTGCCTAAATGACTGCCCTGGGTGCTGGGTCACATCCTTCTCTCACCTACTCACAGCATTCTAATCATTATCTCCTCTCTGTCCATGAATCCCTCTGACCTAAGCTACCATCATCTCTTGCCTGGATGACTAATAATAGCATCTTACCTCATCTCCCTATTTCCACTTAACCCATAGAGTCTGTTCTCCCCACAACAGCTAGAGTGATCTTTAAAAAATGTGTCTCATCATGCCATTCCATTGCTCAAATCCTTCCAGTGGTTTCCCCCATAAAACTTAGAATAAAGTAGCAATTGCTCAAATGGCCTACACAGTGTTAAATGATTGGCTCCTGCCACCTCTCAGACCCCATCTACCACTCCCCTCCTTGCCTGCTCCATCCCGGACCCATGAGCCTCCTTGCATTGCCTCTCGCCAGCCATGCCCCCATCTCAGCATCCTTTCACATGTTCATCACCTACTCCTGGACCCTTTTCCCAGCCCTGCCTCCAGATGTATGCATGTCTCTGTTCCTTACTTCATTCTATCTCTGCACAAAGGTCACCCCCTCAAAGAAGCCTTTGCTGAGCACCCCTTCACTCTCCATCCCATCCCATCCTAGCACTTAACCAATCAATATATGTTCATTTACTTATTTAATATCTGTCTCCTGTGCTAGAATGAAAGAACCTTGAGGGCAGGAAATGTGATTCCTTAACTATTCTATTCCATAAAATAGATGTTCAATAAGTATTTGATGATTTGATGGGAGAAGGAAAAAAAAGGAAGGGAGGGGGAAAGGGAGGATGACAGGGAAGTAGTTAATACCTTAGTATGAATGAGTTTAACAGCTGATATCTGCCCTCTGGATCCTACTCATCACTAACTAGTTTAAACATCACCTCCTCACCAAAGGCTTCCATGACCAAATCTGGAGTAGCATGGCCTCTCTAGTAACTCTCTATCCCATTCTGAGCACAAATCTTTGTCTGAAATTATCTTGTTTCCTCTCACTGGAACATAAATTTCATGAACACGCTATCCTTATCAATGTTTATCATTGTCCTCAAGGCTTAGACTAGTACCTGGTACAAAGGTGATATTTGGAAGTGCATATTGAAGGAATCAGTCAATCAACAATTGACTAAATAGATTATTTCTTTGCAATAGAAGGTACCAGAGATTGTTTCTTTACAGTAGAAGATGCAAGAGGGCATAGGATGAGAAAATGTGGACCATTTCAGAGAAAAAAATAAAAATCCACACAGAACAGAAGGTCAGGGAATAGAAGGCAACTTCACTCCTCCTCCCACAATGTAATTTGACACTTTTAACCCTGTGAGAGGCCAGGCAGCTCACCATCTGCTGGTCTCCCCTAGACTGTATCTCATCTTGCTTTTGGGGTGAGGACCCTGAGCTTCGGGGGGAGCCTACAGATGTTTCAGCAGACAGCCAGATGGTGTTCAGGCATGCGGCTGAAATCTCAAATCAGTCCTGCATCCAGCTCACCTCTGTTACCTGCTTTGATCTGAAAAGCATCCGATGGGTTTCCAGATTGAACACTGCTTGAGGCCTGTCTAGGAGACAAGGTTAGATGTTTTGCATTATTGGAAATGCACCCTGCTGGCAGTCCAGCCACTTCTGTATTTGTATAAAAGATATTGATCAACCACTGAACTCATTAGAAAATCAGGACCAGGGCAATCACTGTGACCTGGACTCTTGGTGAGCTGAAAAGGAACACTGTGCCTTGATCATCTTATTACCATTGCCTAGCCCAGTGGCAGGACCACAGGTTACAGTTGTGGAGATCATACACTGCATAACTCTAGCAAGCGTCACATCATAATCTATGTGACTGGCAGTCCCTGGCTTGTGCAGAACAGAATCACAGACCCTAGTTCATGGCACCTGGTACGTCAAGGTGCGCTGTAAAGCTTGCAGAAGGGAGGGAGGGAAGCCTGAGAGGCTCATTTGTTGTGTGGGAACTGTCTCAGATGGCCGCTGGGCAGGAGGGTGGGACCTGAAATATTTGCGTCTTTTCAGAAGAGAGAAGAAAATAATTAGGGTCAGTAGCCCTGGGACATTGCTCATAGAATTTGCCTGATTCTTCGATGTTATAGAACCCTGCTGGTTTAGTTTCCTAGGCTGCTCAAAGCAGATACCATGAAATGGCTTGGCTTTAAACGATGGGAATTGATTAGCTTACAGTTTGAGACCATGAGAATGTCCAAATCAAGGCATCATCAAGGCAATGCTTTCTTCACAGACAGGCTGCCGGTGACCCTTGGCTCCTCTGCCACAGGCAAGGCACAAGGCAGTGTCTGTTGGTCTCTTCCTTCTCTTCAGTGTTCCACTGATTTCAGTTTCTTGCTCCTGTGACTTTCTCCATTCATAAAGGGCTCCAGTAATAGGATGAAGTCCCATGCTGACTGAGTGTGTCCCACACACAGTAACTGTAGCAGCCTCATCAAAAGATCCTACTTACAATAGGTTTATGCCCACAGGAATGGATTAGATTTTAGAACATGTTTCTCTGGGGTACATACAGTTCCAAACCACCACCACACTTACCTACCTAGTGGATCTGGTAAAATGGTATCTCCTAAGGAGGGAGACTGAGATGCTTATTTTATGAGTACATCTTTTGGGTTATTTTATTCTTCCATTCCACTGATTGTGTCAAGGATGTAGTTTCAAAAACTCTTTCAAATGTTCAGGCACTTATGAATCTTCTCATCGGCCTCTCTGACGCCCTCTTGCCCAAGTACAGTCTTCTCTTCACAAGCAATCTAAGTGGTCTTATGAAAACATGGATCAGATCACACCAGCCCCAGGCTCTAAGGCCTCCTGTGGTTCCCCATCTTGCTCAGAACAGATTCCCAATGAAATGACATGTACAGGTGTTTAAGGGGATGTGGGAAGATAAGAGTTTTCTTGTTCTTTAAAAATTTTTATATTATCCCTGAAGAATTTTTGGAAAATGTATTCAAGCTAGAAGATGATGATGATGCTAATGCTACAAATAAAAAAGACCTAATCCTTTATTGAGCACTTACTATGCACCACACAGTTTTTAGTACTTTACATGTAATTAGTGTATGTCAGATCAACCCTTTCAAAATCTAAGGTCCTTTTGCTTCTCCATACAAAATCCTCCAAAAGCCTCTCATCTCATGCAGTCTGATCCCACATGGACTGGAGCCCTGTTACCTGTCCTTCCACTCATCCCCTATTATGCTCTGTCTTCTTCACACTGTCTGTCTCATTCTTCCTCAGATATTCCTGGCGTGCTTCTGCCACAGGAACTTTGTACTGACTATTCCCTCTACCTGGATGCTCTTCTCCTAGAACTCCTCATGGTTTTCTTCTTATGTCTTTGCTCAAAGGTCATCTTATCCCTGTGGCCTTCATTGAGCATCTATTAAAATTGTAAATACTGCCCCCTTATCCTAGTACTTTCTGTCCCCCTTTACTTTTTTCCATATTATTTGCCATAGTCTCACATTCTCCCTACTTTTTTCATTTCTTTAAAGTCTGTCTTTCCTCCACTAGTATACAGACTGAGAAATTTATCTATTTTGTTCCTCATGTTTCTTCAGCATTCACAATAGTATTTGGTGTATATATACACACATATAAATATATACACAGATGTATGCGTTTATATATTTGTCTGTATATGTGCATATGCACACCCGTATCTGTGCATATATATACATAACAAATCAGCTACTTTAACCCTCATGATGATAACCTTATGAGATAACTAGTACTGTCACTATCACTTTACAAGTACGGAAATAGAAGCACAGAAAGCTCATGTAGTTTGTCCAGGGTAACCTAAGTGTTTTTTGTTTTCCTGTCATATTCCAGAGCAGGGGATTATGTTGGACAGGCCTTGATAAGAAACATTCTTTGACCCTTCCTGGCTCTGGCACCTTCTGAAAGTCACAGCTTCTGCAAGCCTCTGGTTTCTCATGTGTAAGTGGGGATAATGTTAGTACCTATTTGAGTATGGGGTGGAGTTTCAGTGAGATATTATGAGTGAAGCATGCATTTGGCTTAGTGACAGAGGGTGCTTCGTCATTAGTACCCCAGATTTTATCATTGTACTGTCATTTTCAATGGTTCCAAGTCATGCACTGTATGAAAGTTCTATCATGCATTTAATCACTTCCCTTTGGTTAAAAACATAGATTGTGATAAACATTCTGGCACTTCCATCTTAGGGAATGTTTCCAATTCTTCCTTATCCTAAACTAGAAATAGAACTACTGGGTATTCACATTTTAAAGACTTTTGATATACCGTGTAAAACTGTCCTTCTTAAAGGTTTAGTCAGTTTAGACATCCATCTGTAATCCGTAAGAAAGTCCATTTTGTCACACCCTCACCATGTAATGTTAGATTTGTTTTCACTTTTACCATTCAGAAGGTTGAAAATGGTATATGAGATTAGATAGTTTTATATATTCATTGGTCATCAAGTTCAATGGATAACTTTCAAAATAATTCCATCATTTTAGAATGCCTTTATCTAACAGTGCTTTGCCATTCTGGAAGACCTGCGTCTTCTGTGCAGTCTTCACGGACATACTCCCGCTGGCCATGACTCCCAGCAAGATTGATCTCTCTCTCTTTCTTGCTATAAACATCCTTCCTGTGGTTTTATATTTTAGCACTTTTCACATATATTATCTTATATAGCTAGCTCCACTCATAAGCTGTTTTTTGAGGGCAGGGGCTGTATCTCACCCAAAATGGAATTATTCATTTATTCATTCATTCCACAGAGATTCACTGAGCACTTACTACATGCTACTCACTGTTTGGGGTCCTAGGAATACAGAGATGAACCAGACAGACCAGGTCCTTGCCTTCAAGATACTCTCATTATAGTGAGGAGATGCAGACACAAACATCATTTACTGTTTTGTTAATGTGATCAGTTCTTGAGATATGATAGAAGGAAATGGGAAGTAACTGGGGTGAAGGTCAGGTTGGGTTGGGAGGTGAATTAAAGACTTCTTCCCTCTGATATGTGTCATTGAACTGAGATCTGAATGAGGAGAAGGAGGCAACCAAGAGAAATTGGGGAGGCGGGGAGGGCATGCAGCATCCCAGGCAGAAGGTCCGCGATGTTCAGGGCAGAAATAATCTCCATAAGGCTGAAGGAAAAGCAATGAGGATGAGAAGAGTGAAATACGAGGGTCAGCGAGATAGCAGGGTCGGCAAATCATAAATAATTTCCTCTTTGCAGGCCCTATGGTCCCTGTCACAATGACTCAACTTTACCCTCGTAGCATGAAAACAAACAATCGGAATTAGTATGTAAATAAATGTGTATGGTTGTGTTCCAATAAAACTTTATAAGAACAAGCAGCAGATGGGATTTGGTCTGTGGCTATATTTTGTCACCCCTGATCTAGCCTTAAAAGTCCAAAGGAAACATTTAGATACCTCTCTAATTGCAGAGACAATTATAGCCACTGGATGACTTTTTAAAAAGGAATGATGTTATCCCCAGTTGTTGCTGTTTCCAGGCCTAGCATGTTACAGGGACTTAAAAATCAATTGTTAGATAACAGGGGTTTTTCTAAAAGACAAAGAAATGATTCTAAAACACCTCCAGAATGTCTAGGGCAGGGGTGGTAGGATAAAAGGGATAGTGTCATTAGGAGATTATGGGGAACAAAAATCTTTCATATTGACCTTTTTTTTTTTGAGGTACCAGGGGCTGGGAATTGAACCGAGGACCTTGTATGTGGGAGGCAGGTGCTCAACCACTGAGCCACATCCACTTCTCATCATATTGACTGTTAAGACATGTGTAAAGGTTGGCCTTGATTCAAAAATCTCACTGACGGTTATAAGCCAAGTAGTCAATTGGAACATAAAGCCAAATTCACATTCGGACACATTCAAGTAGACAATTTTCAATTTTAGGCACCAGAGGACCAGTTACAGACACCAGTGCTTCTGTATTGTAACAGACTGATTGTCAGCATCACCATTAAGGGATCATTTCCTTAGGTTTTCTTTTCCTAACAACCATAGCGGGGAAACTGGATTTCCATGACAAAAGGAAATCATGGTCCTTTCCATTCCCAAAGCCCTTTATTCAGATCTAAAAGTCGGTGTGCTTGCTTATCAGTCATCTACACAGCTCTCACTCCTAAAATAAGATGTAAAGGCTTCTCCTTTTTTTTTTTTTTTTTTTAATACTTTTTAAAAAAACAGCTTTATTGAGATATAATTCAAAACCCACCCAGTTTAATGGTTAAGGCTTCTTCTCCTGTATAGGCTTTTCTGGGGTTTTTCAGTTCAGTTACCGTGTCCACAGTTTGGCTGTTGATTAGCTTTTTGCACCAAGTTTTTCAGCATTGAAACAGCTGAAGATTCTGGCCCTTTCACTACTAAGTTGTAATTGGGGAACATCCCAATTTAGTAGCAAATATGATGGTGCCAAGGCCTTTTGAACATCTTATCCCTACCTCTGTCCTCCCAGCAAGGATTCTGGAACAAATGGATTAAAAATTAAATTAAATTTCATTACGCAAATTAGAAACACCCATGGGGTTCCTTGCCTCTCAGTTAAATTTCTTTTTTAAAAAATGAATGGGGTACTTTTACACCTCAAAATCTGGAATCCTCGTTGCTCACTTAGGCAGCACATATGTTAAAATTGGAACGATACGGGGAAGATTAGCATGGCCCCTGCACAATGATGACATGCAAATTCATGAAGTGTTCCATATTTTTTAACACAGAGGTGGATGAGAATTGTGGTTAATGGTACAAATGCAAGAATGTCCTTCTGTGAACTGGAACAGATGTACATCACAATTGTAGAGTGGTGGAAATGTGGAGAAGCATGGGAAAAATACAACTGGTATGAACTAATGACTGTGGTTAACAGCAATACGGTAATATTCTTGCATCAATGCCAAAGATGTCCTGTGATGATAATGGGGGGGGTAGGGAAAAAATATGTCAAATATATGCTATGGACCACAGTTAGCGGTAATAGATGATATCATCTCATAATCTGTAACAAATGTTCCACAATGGTGTGGTGTGTTGGTGAAGGGTGTTGTATGGGAATCCGACACATGTGTATGATTGTATTGTAAGTTCACAATAATTGTAATAAAAATATATTTTTAAAAATTTATTTAAAAAGGAAAAACCTGGAAGCCTCAGCAAAGGGGTTACAATGTGATGCCTGGGTTAAAACTAAGTGCCCCATTCATCTGGCTTTTGGTCCAACATTCTACATTCCTTGCCACTGCATGCTCTCAAAACTGCATTACAGGGAAGCAGATGTGGCTCAAATGGTTGGGCGTCCATCTCTCATATGGAGGGACCTGGGTTTGATCCCTGGGACCTCCCGGTAAAATAAAGAAAAATATAGAAGGTGCCCTGGTGCACCACCAGGCCCTGCTGTTAGGTCCCGCCCCCACACCTGACACAAGGTGCGCTGTCAGGCCCCGCAAGCACGTGCACCACCAGGCCCCATGCATGGGTGCGCCACATGCAGCAAGAGGACGACGTAGCAGGAGAGTGATGCAGAGGACAGCCAAGATGAGACATGCCGAAAAACCAGGAACTAAGATGGTGCAGGTGGCAGAATGCCTCTCTCCCCCATTGGAGGTTCCCAGGACCAAATCTTGCTGAAGATAGGAAGGGAAGGATGAGAAGAGAGGGCAGGAAACAAACAGAGAATTGCCCAGCAAATGGACACAAAAACAGCAGAAACGGGGGCAGGGTGGGGTAAAAATGGAAAAAAGTAAATAAATCTTTTTTAAAAAACAACAACTGCATTATAGTTTCTCAGGGACTATTTGTGGCAGCATCCCTTCACAACACCTTTATGCACACAAAGACTGAATGGAAAAATGTGACCTTTGCTTGGTCAGCTTTGAGGCGCTGCACATAAGCCCTCCTCCAAGTCTATGATTGGAGTTTTATTTATTTGAGGCTGCCCATTTCCTGAGATTTCTCACCCCACACGGTGCTGAACTGGGGTAGAGAGCTTCCCAAGGCCCAGGTTAACAATCTGGACCGCCTGAAGGTGCATACCTCCGTGGCAGATGCCATGCACCCAGAACCCTGCCAAGCTCCCTGGGAGAGCCCTGGGAGAGCCCCCAAGAGCCAGGCCACGGAGGACAGCTTTCTTCATTAGGAGCTGCTTATCGTTCAAAGGCCAAGAAACCAGTGCTGTGGCCACATACAGAGAGAACCTAAAAACAAGAGTGTGTACAGACAGTGCTTCTAACATATGTCCACTCTTAAAAACACAAGTATTACTTATACCCGGAATCTATACCAAGTACTATTGTGTTACAGCCTCATCCCAATGCTCTTCCTCTCTGTAGGTGGGGAAGAAGGGTGGAGCCTGGGGTTCCAAGGTCTCTTCCCACCACTCACAGCACAGAGCAAGGAAGGGAGCAGAGTCACAATGCCGAGGTCCCCCTCTGATTCTTAGACATAAGATCATATGGGTTGATGGCTCATTGACTGAAAGAGAAGGAGCTACAGCTGGCTACCAGCTCTGATCCTAGTTTTTCCTCTACAACACTGTCCTTCTTTTCTTCTGCTCAGGTTGTCCCAAACATCTGGGTATAGGAAAAGTCCACTTAATTCATCACTGAGAGCCATTGTCCATCTTCCCAGGGTAGAATTTCACATATCAACTATCACACAATCCATTAGTCATGTGGCAACTACAGTGGTATCTCTAAAGCATAAACCTGACAATGTTACACTCCCGCCCTAAAATCCACTGAAGACAGACCCTTGCCTACAAAGTCCCAGCTCCTTAATCCAATATACAGGATCTTCCACGATTTCATCTCAACTTACCTCTCCACTGTGAGCTCTTGCTTCCCCCCGCCCCACCCCAAATCTGTCCTGCAGCCTCTGTTTGTGGTTCCACCACATAAATGAATATTTTACTTTCTGCCAACTTTCCTGCCTTGGCTTTTATGGTTTTTTTGTGTTTTTTTAAGATTTATTTATTTCTCCTCCCCCCCCCTGCCCCGCCTCATTGTTTGCTATCGCTGTCTGCTGTGTCTGCTCATCTTTTTAGGAGGCACCGGGACCTCCCATGTGGGAGGGAGGTGCCCAATCACTTGAGCCACCTCCACTTCTGCTTCTTGTGTCCCTCAGTGTGTTTTCTCATTGTGTTATCTCATTGCGTCATCTCGTTGCATCAGCTCACAGCACAGTCCATCGTGTCAGCCTGCTGTCTTGCTCATCTTCTTTAGGAGGTACCAGGAACTGAACCCAGGACCTCCTATGTGGTGGGTGGGCACCTAACTGCTTGAGCCACATCTGCTTCCCTAAATGGGTATTTTTGATGTGATGGAATCTTAATCAAAGCTGTCTTTTAATAAGCATTTACTATTTGCCAGAAAGTGTTTGAAGACTGTATTTTAACTCATTTGTGCAATTCTATTTGCTTTATTGATTGTCTATGCAAATAAGGCAATTGGGATAAGATCATTTGATTCAGTTTTAAGAAAAAGGAAGAACAGGAGGAGAAGGATTTCTATACAAAGAAATTTTTAACATCTGTATTGAGATATAACTTGTATATAAGAAACTACACATAACTGAAATATACAGTTGGATTGGTTTTCACACACACACACACACACACACACACACCTCTGAAGCCATCAACACAATCAAGATACTGAATACATAAATCAGTCCCCAAATTTTCCTTTTGCCCTTTTGTAATCTCTTCCACCAAGTGGTCACCATTCCTTTCCCACTGCCAACCACTCATCTGTATTCTGTCACTACAGATAAATTCGAATTTTTGTAAGAATTTTAAATACATGGAATCATACAATATGTAGTCTTTTTGTCATCCTTTCACTCGGCATAATTATTTTAAGTTAGCCATTCCGTTACCTGTATCAACAGTTTATTGCTTTTCATTGCTAAAAGTTATTCCATTGTATGGATATGCCACAATTTGCTTATCCATTTGCTTGTTGATGGGCATTTGGGTTGTTTCCAATTTGAGGCTATTACAAATAAAGCTGTAAAAAACATAAATGTATGAGTCACTGTCTAGGCATATTCTTTCATTTCTCCTGGGTGAAAACATAGGAGAGGAAAGTCTGAGTCATAAGGTAGATATATGTTTAATTTTTAACAAACTGCTGAAGTGTTTTCTAAAGCGATGGTCCCATTTCACACTCCCACCAGCAGTATATAAGAGTTGTAGTTGCTGAACGTCTCACTAACACTTGGTATGATCAGGCTTTTTAATTTTTGTGCTAAGCAAATGACATTATGTCATTTTCTCTAAACAAACCTATAAGTAGGAATAATTGTACCCATTATGCAGATGAAGGTTCAAAAGCGCACAGAAGGATGGGATAGTGGGTAACCACCAAGAATCTAGCTTCCAGAACCAGAGGAGGACAAGAGAAAGCTGGGACTTCAAAGAAGACTAGTTGGGCCGGTATTATAACTCATAGTATAGAGATCTCTGAACCCCAAAGCTTGATTTTGCAGGCCCCTGACTGCCAGCAGACTATTTTCTGTTTTATGATTTCCTATGCTTTAAGTTCTTTCTGAAAATGATAGTTAGACTGTAATGCTTAAAGTCAAAGCACAGAGTTTTGTCTGAATGTCTTTGCTCTAATTGTAAAGGTAAGGCCTGAGTCCTTGTGACTGGGTCTTTCGGTGGCAGAGGTCTCAAAGTGAAAGACCCCAGAGGGGAAATTGGAATTGTCCTGCATGACATTGCAATGACTGATATAGGCTGTAGCAGTTTGATATTATTGATGAATTCCAAAAAGAAATATTGGATTGTGTTTGTAAATTGGTCTTTTCCTCTGGGCATATTAGAGTGTATTGGATTCAGAGGTTTTACTTTTACTTGATTAAGTAATGATAAAGGATTTGACTGGGCCATGTCAGTAGGACGTTGAGTCCCTGCTCCTTGGTGGGTATGGACTCAAAGAGAAACTGCACCACAGAAAAGAGAGGTTGGAGTCTTGAGCTGGAGTCCCAGCAAGTAAGCACACAGAGGAGCTTGATCGCGAAGAAAGAAGGCCCTGGGAAGAGAAACTAGCAGTTTACCTAATAGTCTACAGCTGGCCTTGTGGAGTTAACAGAACAGCTGAGCCCAGAGAGAGGCAAGCCCCAGGAAGAGAGGAACCCAGGAAGCCTGAACCCTGGCAGTTGTTGGCAGCCATCTTGCTCAGGCACGTGGCCATAGACTTTGGTGAGGGAAGTAACTTACGCTTTATGGCTGGTAACTGTAAGACTCTACCTCAAATAAATACCCTTTATAAAAGCCAACCAATTTCTGGTATTTGCATCAGCATACCTTTGGCTGACTAATACACAGACCAGTATATATTTTGTCAAAACCATAAAGTTGTGGGGGGCAAAGTGTAAACTATAATGTAAGCTATAGTCCTTGGCTAGCACAATGCTTCAATATGTGTTCGTCAATTGTAACAAATGTACCTCACTATTGAAGGATGTTGTTAATGTGGGAAAGTGTAGGAGGGGGAGAGAGTGGGGTGTATGGGAATCCCCTATATTTTTAATGTAACATTCATGTAATCTAAAGCTTCTTTTTAAAAAATAAAATAAAATAAAAAACACCCCACAGGGGAAAAGTAGGCCTAAGGAAGCACTCAGAAGGAGCAAATTCAAGGTTTCTTGTTGAGTTTTTCCGATTACTAGGAATTTCTTCTTCTGAAGTGTCTTCTTCAAGCCTGGATGGAGGGCTTTTGTTTTAATGTAGTGAGCTAGTTCCCTAGTAGTTCTAGCTCGCCCAGTTTACCTATGCTCTGGCCTCTTACCTACTGTACCAGCTATTCTGGCTAGAGCAAGGGGCTACAATTATCTTAGGTGATTGCACCCGAAATTAGCTGATGCATCACAGGAGAAGAGGACTGAGCCATCCCCAAGCCATTGGCTATCACCAGCTGTGCAAACAGCTGGTTTAGAGGACCAGTAAGAGAGAAACTCAGTTATCACCAAGGTCACAGCAGGCTACAGAAAGAGTATGGTTTAATGTACTTCTGAAATAAATATGAATAGACAAAACCAAACAGCAGAAGCAAGGCCTCAACAACCAGTAAGCAAGCCCATCCCAGCGTGGCCAGCACAGATGGCCTCAGCAAAAAACTGTGCATCGGGATAGTTCCAACCGTTGTTTTTAGGTGCCAGATGAAGGTTCTTTACTAAGCATTCCAGAAGGGAAAACAATGATTGTTATTTTAAAATTTGTGTGTGCATATGCATATGTGTATATTTATCCATCTAGAAGTAATCATCAAACTATTGACAACGATCGTCTCTAAGGGACGGAATTGTGGGAGTCCTTTCTCTTTCCCAATTTAGCCACTGTTTGGAAAAAAATTAAAAAGAAGGGCGATGTTACATGTAAAATCCACAAAGGAGGGGGAAAAAAACTGTAAGTACATTCTCTATTTAAATAACAAAACAGCATTACACAAAAGGAAGGATAAGGCACAATCTATTCACATACTCTTTTTAAGTTCAAAACATTCAAAATAGCTTTCAAGCCTTCAAATGTGTCCTAGTCCCATAGGCTTTTGTCAAACCAGTGCCATCTTTTGTGCAATCTGCAGTAGTTACTTCACTAGTTTTCTTACCTCTGTGTACTTAACTTTGTTCATCCTCAAGCACTATCCCTGACATTCTGATTCTAAAACACTCTTGCTCACATCACTCCCATGTATGTAAACTTTTTCTGGTTCTCCATATGTCCAAATCAAGGCATCATCAGAAGATGCTTTCTCCCCTGAGACCAGCTGCTGGCGATCCTGGGCTCCTCTGTCACGTGGTGAGGCACCTGGCGGTATCTGCTGGTCTTTCCCTTCTCTTCTGGGTTTCCTTGCAAAGCAGGTGCAAAGGGAAGATTTCATCTGAGAAAGTATAGCAGGTATTTTCATTTACCAGCTAAAGCTATAGTACTTAAAATTAACTTGGTGTACCACTTTGAAAAGATGTGATTCTTGCCAAAAGTTTAATTTTTTAATAAAATGTTGAGATTCACCTTATTGCAAAATCTGCCCTTCACATGAGTTTTCATTAATTTTTATTATAATACTCTTTCATATTCCCAAGAGTCAAAGTCACAAAGGTGCAATTCTCTGTCTCCTCATAGTACATGCCGTGTGTTGTAAACAGCACCCCAGGTTTTTCTTTTTTTAACATGTAATGTAATTTCTGACTGGATTGTTGGGTTAGTTCCTTTCTCTGCCTGTGAACTTCAGCACTTCTGTGAAGCTTAATGGCATTTCCATCTCTGGGTGCCATGCTTCTTTCTTTGTGCTACAAATGCAGCATGTCTCACACTACTCAGTATTTCTTTGAAAGATCTGTTTTGACAGCTAGGCCTATGCCTTCCTAAAAGACAAGGACAGGGTCTTCTTTATCTCTGCAGCATATTCCTCACCAGAGAACTAGGGACACAGTGGGTGTTTCACAATTATTAGTTCCAGTGATGAAAGACCATGAGAAAATTTTAATCAAGTCAAATAGCTCAGAAGCATAAACTAATCTATTGTTCCCTAAGAGAATGAAGACTGCTCCTTTCTGTACAGTATCTGACAATTTAAAAAGAGCTTTTAATCAGAGATAAAATAAAGAATAATTAGAGCACATCTCCATTTCCCTGACTATTCTTTACCTGTAAGTATTAATCTTTATAAAAGCCATGTTTGGGAAGCGGCTGTGGCTCAATCAGTAGGGCTCCCGTTTACCATATGGGAGGCCCCGGGTTCGGTTCCTGGGGCCTCCTGGTGAAGGCAAGCCTGCCCGCGCGGCGTGGTTAGCTGACCCAGCGAGCACAAGCAGCAAGGGGGGGATAAATGAATAAATAAATAAAATCTTTTAAAAATAAATAAATAAATAAATAAATAAAAGCCATGTTTGGTTTTCTCACAATGACACCATTGGCTGAATGGGAAGAGCTATCATTCATCATTTGTTAGACCTCAATACTAAATCAGAAATGGCACATGCATTTCAAATCCCTCCCAGTTCTGATTTATTGGTTGAAACTGTATAGAGACTGTGTTGAGAAAGATTTCAAAACCACCAGGGTCAGGGGAAGAAGGCCCTGATTGATTAGTGATGTCTGCCATGGATATGGGATCCCTATATTATTCCTAAGCAGGTTTTCCTTTGTGTTCAGATTCTGGGGATCGATCTGCTATATGTGGAAGATCAGAAGGTCCTGGCCTTCACACCTAGCACCTCAAGAACTACTCCTGGCAAACACCCCCTAACTCCCTTCCATCTTGTTATCTCTGGGCCTAAGGTCACCACCTGGGACCCGTTTTTTTTTTTTTTTTTAAGATTTATTTATTTATTTATTTCCCCCACCCCAGTTGTGTTTTTTGTTGTTGTTGTTTGTTTTTTGCATTTGCTGTTTGCTGTGTCCATTCGCTGTGTGTTCTTCTATGTCTGCTTGTCTTCTCTTTAGGTTGCACCGGGAACTGATCCTGGGACCTTCCGGAGGGGGAGAGAGGCGCTCAATCTCTTGTGCCACCTCAGCTCCCTGGTCTGCTGTGTCTCTTATTGTTTCTCCTCTGTGTCTCTTTTTGTTGCATCATCTTGCTTCGCCAGCTCTCTGCTCAGGCCAGCACTCCTGTGCAGGCTAGCACTCCACGTGGGCCAGCTTGCCTTCAACAGGAGGCCCCGGGAATTGAACCCTGGACCTCCTATATGGTAGATGGGAGCCCAATTGCTTGAGCCACATCCGCTTCCCACCTGGGACCTGGCTTTGAGGTCTCTGGCCCAAACCTTGGGCTTGACACTTTATTCAGACCCTCTATCCTTGATTGTGTCTCTGACCTTGAAGAGTTATCTTTCTGCTCTCCTGGTCCCTTGATCCCCGGGGCTCCCATTTGTTTGGGATATTCTCATAGGCTCTGAAACAAGATACCAAGGAAGTATTTAGAGGATGTCTTCTCTGTGTACATTAGGAGAAACTGTTAAGGCAATTTCAGAAAAGCATGCTTGGCTTCCACTGGCATTTTCCCAACATGTTTGCTAAAAAAATTGTAGAGTTCTATGCCCTACACTAGCCCCATAGAACCAGTTGGGGAGGGCAGATAGGGAACACATCTTTTTAAACAAATTCCTCAGGTGATTATCATGGACAGTTTTGAGAACCGTTGAGTTAAGGACCCTGAGCTGGCTCAGAGATAACCGTCGGTCTGTCATTTCGGTGGGCTAATGCTCCAGTGGACTTCCAAATACCCTATTATTTAAGCCTTGCAATACAAGACTGGTTCTATTCTGATACATTCAGGGCGATGCCCTATGGATGCTATTTTGAATGCAGAGGTTTAGGAGACCCATTCCTTCCTTCAAGCCACTCCACTTTTTTTTTTCCCCAGTGGTTTTTCTGACCAGCACCTCTCAACTCTTTTCACCACCTTCCTATCCAAATACACCACATCTGCATAGGGGCAGAGACCTCTGAGACCTTGTGATCCCATTCTTTTTATACTATCAATTCTACAGCTGGCTAAAAAGCTTTGGTTAAACATATGTTTCATCCACAGGGGTTCTCAGATTTTAGCAGGGTAGCCTGTACCTCCCCTACATGAGCATGCTTCTTTCCCAGGCTACATGCACAACTTCTATACAGACATGCCCATGGGACAAACCTTGGGGTTAGAAATGATAAAACAAGATGGTAGAGATCTCCTGTACCCTCCTTAACAAAAGAAAATATAAACTTTATAAGGGCTAATCTTTTGCAAGAAAATAAGAAACAATGATTAGACTTTATGCTGTGCTAATAAACCCAACTGATGAGAAACTCCTCAAAGATATCCTATGCATAATCAAAATGAATTCTATTTCTTCAAACAGTAAATAATTACTGAACTCATTGCCTAAACTTTTCTTTTTCCTATTACAATGGAATTCTTCCACTTGAAGCACTTAAACTGTCAAATCTAAACAAACATGGATGGCTTGTGATTCTGTAGGTTGCTCAATTGGCAAAAATGCCTTTTGCTGTGATCCCTTTGCTGCACTTGGCAATTTGCCGCTATCCACAATTTAAATTCCATGATTTCATGTATACAAAGTGATATTTTTAATTGATTGCTCTTGCTTCTCTAGCCATATGCCTTTCATTAGGGTGTGGCAATTTTCCTATAACAATTTACTGTTCCCATTTGGCAGTTCAGTACCTTTAATTGTGCCAATCAACCCTATAAAACATCATAAACCATCCAAAGTATACAAAGAAAAATATGTGCCTTCTAAAACTCTGGATAAAAAGCACACTGCATGATGACAGCTTAATTTTTTTCTGCAGTTCTGTTCTACAAATGCAATGTGTTCTAGGACAATTAGAATCACTAAACACAATCTTGAATCATTGAGCCATTTTTGGGCTTTTAAAGGAGTACATTTTACCCCTGACCTTATGGAAAAGATCCATAGTCATGACTGGAAATGGAAAATGAAATGGTGAGACATATATTGCATGGTAAATGGCTCCTCTATAAAGCTGCTCTAATTATTCCTCTTTTATATATACCTCAAGAGTAAAGTTACAAGAAAAAGGTTTGATGTTTTGAACATGTTGCATGGGGCACTGTGTTTATTTTAATAACAAAGTAATCATTATCTCCATAACCTTTGTTGATGTACATCATCCCCCCATATGAATTCAATGGTTATCAACTTACCAGCATACAGTGGGGATTTTCTTTTTCTTCTCTCTATTGCATTTTACCACACTAACTCATATTTTACTATTCTCTTGTCCCAGGGATAGATAGAAGCAGTAAAATGAAATTCAAGTTGGTTTCACAGACAGTAAACATGTATTATGAAATTGAAATCTACGGTTAGAAACATACTATGTTCACTGGGGAGATATTTTAGGAGAACTTCCTGTAATACAGTTTAAACCATAATCTAGGAACCAGTTATGTCCTTAGTTTTAGAATTCTGTGTTGGGTTCATGGAATAATCACTTTTTTTCTTTCAATACTGCACAAACTTAAAACTTCTGAATCAAGCAATTTAGGTAAAAAATACCTTTTAACTTTGGAAAACCTGCCAAATGCTATTAATCCTTTATATGATTATCAGAGAACAGAAGTAACAATGAAACATCAGATTCAACTAATTCCTGGAAGCAGAAACCTTTGTAAATTTCTAGACTTTTCTACTTTAATCCTTGTTTTCTCACTGTGGGCACTAAAGTCTCCGAATGTTGTCCAAGGTAACGTGATGCCACGTGAGAATTTCGGTGTCCTCGAGTCTAATCAAGCTACCACTGTGAGCTTCCTGTAGTATGTGTGCTTTAGGATTCTAGGTCCCAGCCCTGGCCTCAGCATTTTACCAGTGCCAACACGTAAGAGCTGCCCACATCCGGTGAAGGATACCACATCTTATAGGTCCAATATTGTGCAACTATAGGGTTAGGGCTGCTTATCCTATAGCTGGAGGGTGACTGCAGGTGTCAGATGCATCCTAATCATGTCTGAAATCAATACCTTTGGGTGGCCCGATTTGCATACACATCAAACCTATAGCTAGGAATACATCAATCACATCAACTTCCATATACATAAAGCTTATAACCAGATAAATGGGGGAAGCAAGCAACAGAACCATCATGGGCACTAACCATGTCTAACACTGACATGTTAGGACCCACTAATTTTGAAAACCTCAAGCTTTTATAGTTCAATGATTTCTTTTCTTCTACAAGCTGTTTCTCCCTCTCCTAGGGGGTCCCTGAACTCACTCAGAATCACTTGAGACGATTTATGGATGTTGACTGTAGGGGGCCTATGGTGGAATGATAACCAAAGCTCTCCTATATTCACCCATCTGGCTATAGTTTTCTGTACATGCAACTGGGCAACCCTAAAAGGTTGCTCTTGGACTAGAGCAACTCCACGTGAGCGCCTAGACAGACACTGGGAAGAGAGAGAGAGCACCCATATCGAGGCGTGTAGTGACCGTCACAGATGCCCACCTGGAGAATAAGGTGCTGGAGCCCTCTTCTGTGCCAGACATATATGTGCAAGGGGAAGGATATGAATTAATATAAAGGTTTAATCTGGATAGATTATTTCACATTGCCTTATCTCTTGTTATACTGAATAAATCTATGATAAATAAAATTAACCCTAAAAGGTTACCTCTGGTTGGTTTCAAGAGGAAGACTGTAGCACAGTACACTGCAGACCCTAGGACCCTTTAGCACTGACACCTGTTAGTCCAGGACTTCTCTATGCTGGGGATTACCATTATGTACATTTTAAACCTCTTACTTTGTACAACCAGTTTGGTTTCAACACATGATAAATATAAACACATTTTAGAAGTGCATGGTGTGCTGTGCATTTTCACTTACCTTTTCCGCTGACTGCGGTGCCAAAGAAAATCGGAATGAAGGCAAGCCATACTATACACATCATGTACATAGTGAATCCAATGGGTTTGACTTCATTAAAATTCTCTGGGACACCCCGAGTCTTGATGGCATACACTGTACATGTGACCATGAGAAGAATACTATATCCCAAGGAGCAAATGATTTGGAGGTCTGTAATGTCACATTTGAGAACCCCTCTGGCCTGCTCAGGTTCATTGTCTTATGTTCGTCATAGTCTACGATGATGTTGGGTGGGTCAACACCAAACCAAATGAAAACACCTAGAAGCTGAACGGATATTAAACTAGAAGTGATGGCCAGCTGTGATGTCAGGCTTATCAGTCTGGGAGCTGTCACTGATTTCTTGCCTGCTCAAATAGGTGATAAATCCGGTTGATTTTTGTTAAGAGGGCACATACCCAAGCCCAAGAAAACTCGCCAGAAAGAACACACGGCCACGTCGGGTTTGGCTATCATCAGGAAAGTGATGATGTAGCAAAGAAAGATGCCAGTCAGCAGAACATAGCTGAGTTCCCGCCCAGATGCCTGGACGATGGGCGTGTCATTGTAGCGGATGAACGTGGCCATGACAAAGATGGTGGCGATGATTCCCAACATCGCCAGGAAGACGGGGATGACGGCCCAGGGGGAATGCCACTCCAGCTTTATGATGGGACTATCCTGGCAGCCAGTTTGGTTTTTATTGGGCCGCTGGTCGTAGGGGCAGTGCTGGCACGTCATCTCATCAAACTGGAACTGGTAGCCATCACACGGCTCACAGGTCCAGCAGCAAGGGGTTCCCTTCTGTGTCTTCTTTCTCTGCCCAGGCTTACACGGGAGTGTACACACCGAGGGGGGGATTTCTCGGACTCCTTTACCCCACTGC
>JAKSZT010040523.1:66271-77501 GCA_026826555.1 Tolypeutes matacus
TCGTACTACTTCCTGGGTCCTTTCTCGCCTCATCATGGCACACTTTGGCCCTGTATGGTAAATAAGATCTTTAAGTAATATATGTGGCTACAAAGAAGAGATCTATTTTGGTAATGAAACATCATTATTTTAAAATCAGATAAGTAACTAGCTTATGTGATGCTTTCCAAGGAGCTGTGTCCTATAAATCAGCATATTCCAGGTTTGTTTCTCAGAAGCGATCCCAGACATACCAGATACATTCTGCTAAAAGCTTTCCGTAGATAAGGACTCACAAGCTAGCATGTCTTTCATTTGTTTGCCAGGTGGTCTGTTGTTAGTAAAAGGAGATTTGACCAAGCAACTTTCATCTTTCTTTCTGGAGGATACGCCCACCTCCACCCCCCCACCCCTAAGAAGGAGATGAATTGCAAATCTATTGCTAACCATGTATTTCCCAATTGGATATGTCACTCCTGAGCTGACTTTTTTCTTCTGTTATCCTCACCACTAAAAACATGTTCTGACTTTTGTTCCTCTAACACTTGCTACCAAAGTGTGCTCCCCACCCCCCAGCAATATCACCTGGGAGCTTGTTAAGTACAGAATCTCCAGCCCTACTCCAGACCAACTGAACTGGAATATGCATTTTAATAAGATCCCCAGAGGATTTGTTTGAGAATTCAAGGTTGATTACGTTCTTTCATACTAAGTTTTCCCTGCTTCAGAGCCTTTGCGGTTTCCCTATTACCTACTGAACCTTACATCCACAGTTCAGCCACTTTCCATGCTTGGGTTCTCGCCTTTCAAGTCACAACTTAAGAATCACCTCATCTGCCTAACTTTCCATCTAAAGGAGTTGCCTTCAGGTTACTCTTTGCATTCGCACACTCTTTATTTCCTGCCTAACACTTATTACAATTTATATTTTATTCATCTGTTGCATTGTGGTTGCTGTGGCTGTCTCCCCTTCGCTAAGCCCTTTGAGGTCAGGAGTCAGATCCAACTTGTTCAGCATTTGTTACCCGATGAACCTCCCCTGGAACATCCTGAGTGATTGGTAAATAGTTGAATAAATAATGAGCAAACTGTTTTTTCATGATATGGTGACTGCATGTCTGTCTCCAATATGATCTTCTTCCTTCCTTCCTAGCACTCTAGCACTCTGTAATTCAGCTCATCTCAACCACTTATAGCCCCCCAGCCTCAGCCCCATCTTTATCCCCCATCCTTCAACCTCGTGCCTTCATGCTTTCTTGCTCAAGAGGCTTACTCTTCCAGAACGTTTTTCCCCACCATGTCCCACTAAAGAACTCATATTCATCCTGAGAGACTCTACTTCAATATTCTAGAACAGGAGGCTTAAGGACCAATTCAACTGTATCTTGAATTACATTGTATTTTAATAAGATTTTACCTGCAAGTTTCTGTCATGACACCTATATCTTACAGGGAGAAAGAAGTGCTTCCCCTTATTTATTTTCATTGTTTAATATAGAGCATGGCACACAGAAACTGCTCAGTGCATGGCCTTCAGATTATGAGACTGGAGAAATACAAGCTGATGTCAGGAGGATGGTATAAAGATGACCTGTGTCTACTTCACAATTTTGGCATGAAAGAAACTTCCATAGTCCCTCTAGTCCTATATGCTTTTTTTGGTTGTTGATGAAGAGGTTCTTTTCCTGCCCCTTCAGTGCTCTCAGTCCTGGAAAGATAGTCTGAATCCAATAAACACTTCATTTGTCTCCCTCTCTGAAGGTGACCTGGCTTCTAAATTCAAGATATAAACAAACATTCAATTTGGTTTAAAGACCACTTCTCTCTTAGCTTCTTAAATATTCTAACTGAATTATTTTACATATACATGTGGATATAGACCTCAACTCCTCAGGCCATCGCCCAGGATTCAGCGATAGTAGGCACTAATTCTAAAGGATACCAAGACCTCTTACCCAAATAGTCCTCTGAGCTGGCTACTGATGCTGAAATTCCAACTCTGAGCTTATTCTTTGAAATAAGCACCTGTAATTGCTTCCTCTTTAATCCAAGTCATCACTGGACACTACATTCTTCAATAACAATACTTACTGACTTATGCTCAGTTTGTAGGGAGCACTAATCCATTTCCCTCTAATGCAGAGGTTGACATCTTTTTAATAGACTTTTTATTTCTGAGCAGTTTTAGGTTTACAGAAAATATTGTGCAGAAAGTATGGAGAATTTGCATATACCCCTCTTTGCCCCACAGTTTTCTCTATTAACCTCTTGTATTAGTTTGGAACATTTATTACAATTGCTGAACCAATAAATATTGATACGTTATGATTAACTAAAGACCGTAGTTTACGTAAAGGGTCACTCTTTGTGTTGTACCAATTCTATGGGTTTTGACAAATGCGTAATGTCTCGTATCCACCCACCATCATAGTATCATCTAGAATAGTTTCACTTTCCTAAATATCCACTGTGGACTACTTGTTCAGCCCCACTGAGCACTGAGCCCCTCGCAGCCACTGATGTTTTTACTGTCTCTAATTTTGCTTTTTCCAAGAAAGTCATACAGTTGGAATGATATGTGAGTTCTTTCAGTTAGCAATATGCATGTAAGGTTCCTCCATGTCTTTTCCTAGCTAAAGTGTTCATTTCTTTTTTTTTTTTTTTTAACTTTTACTGACGTTTATCATTCATACATAAACAATAATTGTATAGTAAAAGTTCTGTACTTGCGAAAAACATGCCTATCACCTTACAGAGCCCCCTACCATGACGACTTAACATTGTTGTGAAACATTTGTTGCAAACTATGAAAGCACATCCTCAAAATATTTACTAAATATAACCCATAGCTTACAGTTGATATATTTTCCCCCAATCTACCTGGTTATTAATACCCTGTATTAGTATTTTACGTTTGTTATACAACATGAAAGACTATTCTCATATTTGTCCTGTTAAATACAGTCCATCTTCCACTACTGGATCCCTGTATTATACAGTCCCATGTTTTGTACAGTTTATTCAAAGTGTACACTCAGTGGCTTTCATTTTCATCAGAGCTGTGATATCACCTCAATTTTAGAATGTTTTCATTATCCAAAAAGAAAAATCCTGTACCCCCTTATACCAACCTATAGTTGTCTCTTAGAATTGATATATCTTATTTGCCATTGCTGCAAATATATTACAATATTACTATAATCCATAAGTTACCATAGTTGTAATTTTCCCATGTGTCACTATATTCTTAAGACTTTATGAAAGAAAAACTCTTATATTTATACTATTAACCACAATATTCATCCACCACTGAAATGAGTTATACATACCTTAGATTATTCTCTACTTTTCATTTAATTGTCATTTATGTCCACAGACTACTACTCCTTTCAGCCACAATCTCATTTATAAATCAGCAGTGTTAGTTATACTCACTGTAATGTATTACCATTAACTCCATTCATTTCCATACTTTTACAATAAACCTTATTAAAATTTCTATATACATTGAGCATTAGCTCCCATTCTCACCCTACATTCTTTTTCCTAGTAACTTGTATTCTAAAAATGACCTCTGTGAGTTTACTAATCATATTTAGTTCATACTAGTAAGACCATACAATATTTGTCCCTTTGTATCTGGCTTATTTCACTCAATAACATTCTCAAGGTTTACCTATGTTGTCATATGCATCCCAATTTCATTTCTTCATATAGCTGAATAGTATTCCATTGTTTAGCCATTCATCAGTTGATGAACAGTTGGGCTGGCTCCATATTTTAGCAATTGTGAATAATGCTGTTATGAACATCGGTGTGCAAATGTCATTTTGCGTCCTTGCTATCAGTTCTGAATATATTCCTAGTAACAGGATTGCTGGATCATATGGTAGTTCTCTATTTTGCTTCTTGAGGTGCCACCAAACTGTCTTCCACAGAGGCTGCACCATTCTACATTCCTCCCAACAGTGAAGGAGTGTTCCTATTTCTAGACATCCTCTCCAGCAATTGTAGTTTTCTGTTTTTCAAACGATGGGCATTCTATGAAGTGTGAGATGATAACTAATTGTAATTTTGATCTGCATTTCCCTAATAACTAGTGATGTTGAACATTTTTCATGTCCCTTTTAGCCATTTTTATTTCCCTTTTGGAGAAATGTCTATTCAAGTATTTTGTCCATTTTTAATTGAGTGGCTTATCTTTTTATCATTGAGTTGTATGTCTTTATATAAGATGGATATCAAACCCTTATTGGATATGTGGTTTCCAAATAGTTTCTCCATTTGAGGAGGTTGTCTTTTTATTTTCTTGACAAAGTCTTTTGAAGAACAAAAGGGTTTAATTTTGAGGAAGATCCATTTATCTATTTTTTCTTTCATTGCTTGTGCTTTGTGTGTAAGATTTAAGAAACTACCACCTACTATAAGATCTTAAAGATGTCTCCCTACATTTTCTTCTAGAAGTTATATGGTGATGGCTTTTATTTTCAGGTCCTTGATCCATTTTGAGTTAATTTCTGTTTAAGGTGTGTGATAGGGATCCTCTTTCTTTCTTTCAGATATGGATATCCATTCTCCCAGAACCATTTGTTGAATAGTCTATTCTGGCCCAGCTGGGTGGGCTTGACAGCCTTGTCAAAAATCACTTGAGGGAAGCGGCTGTGGCTCAATCAGTAGGGCTCCTGTTTACCATATGGGAGGCCCCGGGTGAAGGCAAGCCTGCCCGCACGGCGTGGTTAGCTGACCCAGCGAGCACAAGCAGCAAGGGGGGGATAAATTAATAAATAAATAAAATCTTAAAAAAAAAAAAAAATCACTTGACTGTACATGTAAGGGTCTATTTCTGAGCTCTCAGTTTGGTTCCATGGGTCAATACGTCTGTCTTTATACTGATACCATGCTGGGGTTTTTTTTGTTTGTTTGTTTGTTTTGTTTTTTTACCACTGTAGCTAAGTAATATGCTTTAAAGTCAGGAAGTGAGAGTCCTCCAACTTTGTTCTTTTTTTTTAGGGCATTTTTGGCCATTCACGGCCCCTTACCCTTCCAAATAAAATTGATAATTGGCTTTTCCATTTCTGCAAAATAGGCTGTTGGGATTTTGATTGGGGTTGCTTTGAATCTGTAAATCAGTTTGGGTAGAATTGACATCTTAACAATATTTAGTTTTCCAATACATGAACATGGAATGTTCTTCCATTCATTTAGATCTTCTTTGGTTTCTTTTAGCAACATTCTATAGTTTTCTGAATACAGACCCTTTTATGTCCTTGGGGAAGTTTATTGCTAAATATTTGATTCTTTTAGTCATATTTATAAGCAGAATTTTTTTCTGACTTCCTCCTCAGATTGGTCATCAGTAGTATATAGAAACACTAATGATATTTGCATATTAATCTTGTGTCCCGCCACTTTGCTAAACTTGACTAATAGTTCTTGTACTTTGTTTAGATTTGGGGGGATTTTTCTAGATATAGGATCATATCATCAGAGAATAGTAACAGCTTTAATTCTTCCTTTCTATTTGGGTGCCTTTTATTACTTTATCTTGCCTAATTGCTCTAGCCAGAACTTCTAGCACAATATTGAATAACAGTGTTGAAAGTGGGCATCCTTGTCTAGTTCCCTACCTCAGAGAGAAAGGTTTCATCTTTCATCATTGAGTACAATGCTAGCTGTGGGTTTTTCATATATAAACTTTACCATGTTGAGAAAGTTTCCTTCTATTCCTATTTTCAGAGTTTTTTTTTTTTTTTTTTTAATCAAAAAAGGATGCTGTATTTTGCCAAGTGCCTTTTCTGCATCATTCAAGAGGATTGTGTGATTTTTCTTCTTCAGTTTATTAATGTGATATATTACATTAATTGATTTTCTTGTGTAGAACCACCCTTGCATGCCTGGGATAAAACCCACTTGATCATGGTGTATGTTTCTTTTAATATGCTTTTGGATTTGGTTTGTAAGTATTTTGTTGAGGATATTTGCATCAATAGTCCTTAGAGAAACTGGTCTATAATTTTCTTTCTTCATAGTATCTTAACCTGGTTTTGGTATTAGCGTGATGTTTGTTTCATAGGATGAGTTTGGTAGGATTCCTTCCTGTTCAATTTTTTTGAAGAGCTTGAGCAAAATTGGTATTAGATCACCTTTGAATGATTGGTAGAATTCACCTGTGAAGCCATCTGGTCCTGGGCTTTTAATCTTTGGGAGGTTTTCAATGACTGCTTCAATCTCTTTACTTGTGATTAGTTTGATAAAGTCTTCTATTTCTTCTAAGGTCAGTGTTGGTTGTTCAAGCATTTCTAGGAATTTGTCCATTTCATCTGTGTTGTGTAGTTTGTTGGCATACAATTGCTCATAGCATCCTCTCATGATCTTTCTTATTTCTGCTGGGTCAGTTGCAATGTCCTCTCTCTGATTTTATTTATTTGCATCTTCTCCCTTTTTTTCTTTGTCAGTCAAGCTATGCATTTGCTGATTTTGTTGATCTTCTCAAAGAACCAACTTTTGGTTTTGTTTATTCTCTCTATGGTTTGTTCTCAATTTCATTTATTTTTGCTCTGATCTTTATTATTTCTTTCCTTCAACTTGGTTTGGAATTAGTTTGCTGTTCTTTTCCTAGTTTCTTCACATGTATAGTTAAGACTTTGATTTTATCTCTTCTTTTTTAATGTAAGCATTGGGGGCTATAACTTTCCCTCTTAACACTGACTTTGCGGTATCCCATTGTTTTGATATGTTGTATTCTCATTTTCACTTGTCTTGAGACTAACTGATTTCTCTTGCAATTTCTTCTTTGACCCGCTGATTGTTTAGGAGTGAGTTGTTTAATTTCCATATATTTGTGAATTTTCCGTTATACCATTTATTTATTTCCAGTTTCATTCCATGATGTTCAGAGAAAGTGTTTTGTATCATTTCAATCTTTTTACATTAATGTAGACCTGTCTTGTGTCCCAACATATGGTCTATCCTGGGGAAGGATCCCTGAGCATTTGAAAAGAATGTATATCCTGCTGTTTGGTGGTATAATGTTCTATAACTGTCTGTTAGGTCCAATTCATTTATCATATTATTCAAGTTCTCAGTTTCCTTATTTATTCTCCATCCAGATGATCTATCCAATGTGGAGAGTGGTGAATTGCTGTCTCCAACTATTAATATAAAGATGTCTATTTCTTCCTTCTGTTTTGCCCATGTGCACCTCATGTATCTTGAGGCACCCAGGTTAGGTGCATAAATATATATATATATATATTTTTAAAGATTTTATTTATTTATTCATTTATCCCCCCCTTGCTGCTTGTACTCGCTGGGTCAGCTAACCACGCCGTGCGGGCGGGCTTGCCTTCACCAGGAGGCCCCGGGGACCAAACCCGGGGCCTCCCATATGGTAAACGGGAGCCCTACTGATTGAGCCACAGCCGCTTCCCAAGTGCATAAATATTTATTATAATTATTTCTTCTTGAGGAATTGTCCCTCTTATTAATATATAATGACCTTCTTCATCTGTTATAACAATTTTGCGTTTAAAATCTATTTTGTCTAGTGGCCACTAGATGCTTTCGGGGTGGGGGGGAGGGGAAGGGCAGTTCTAATACAGGGGCTTTTACAGGACTTGGGGGTTGTCCTGAGTGACGTTGTGGTGATGATATAGGCCATTTTACATCTGCGTATACCATGCAGAACTGTGTGGGAGAGAGTGTGGTCTATGATGTGAACTATGGTCTGTGCTTAGTGGCAAAGCCCAAGGATGTGTATATCCATTGCAGGTGATGTGCCACACTAATGAAGGATGTTTATGTGGGATGTTATGGGCGGTATGGGAGGTGGAGATCATGGGAATCCCTGTAATTTTTGTGTAACATTTATGTAGTCTAAGCATCTTTTAAAATATATATGAAAAAAAAATCTATTTTGTCTGATATTAGTATTGCCACTCTAGAAATTTTTTTTTTAGGAGGTTCTGCAGATTGAACCTGGGACCTCGTACATGTGAAGCAGGTGCGCAACCACTGAGTTACACCTGCTCCGCTACCCAGACAGTTTTGATTAGTATTTTCATGGAATAACTTTTTTCCAACCTGGTTATGTCCTTATGTCTGAGGTGAGTCTCTTGTAGACAACATATAGATGGGTCATATTTTTTTTATCCATTCTGTCAGCCCATGTCTTTTGATTGAGGAATTCAATCCATTAATGTTCAATGTTATTTCTGTAAAGCCACTACTTACTTCATCCATTTTAATCTTTGGCTTTCCATTGTCATATCTTACTATTGTCTGTCTTTTTATCCTTTAAGTCACCCTAACTAATAACCTTCATTTCTATAATCTTCTCAAAAT
Organism: Tolypeutes matacus; assembly: GCA_026826555.1. Taxonomy (NCBI): domain Eukaryota; kingdom Metazoa; phylum Chordata; class Mammalia; order Cingulata; family Chlamyphoridae; genus Tolypeutes; species Tolypeutes matacus. Next base: position 74,594 of record JAKSZT010040523.1, read on the forward strand.
CTCTTGCCCTTGCCTTTCCCTTTTGGGCAACAGCATTCCTTTAGTATCTCTTATTAATCTGGTCTTTTGGTAACATACTATCTTAGGTTTTTTTGTCTGTGAAGACTTTAAATTCACCCTCATTTTTGAAGGACAGTTTTTTCAGATAAGAATCCTTGAGTGGCAGTTTTTTTTCTTTTAGTACCTTAAATACAACATACCACTTTCTTCTCATCTCCATGGTTTCTGACAAGAGATCAGCACTTAGTCTTATTGAGGTGCCTTTATATGTGATGAAGTGCTTTTCTCTTGATGCTTTCAGAATCCTCTCTTTAGGTTGGTATTTGCCATTCTGAATAGTAGGTGTCTTGGAGTAGGTCTATTAGGATTATTCTGTTTGAGGTGTGTTATTTTTCTTGGGTATTTATATTTATATCTGTCATAAGGGTTGGGAAGTTTTTGGTCATAATTTCCTCAAATCTTTTTTTGGCTCCTTTTCCATTCTTTTCTTCTGAGACACTGATTAATGCATATGTTTGTGCATTTCATATTGTCATTCAATTCCCTGAGACCCTGTTCCATGTTTTCCATTCTTTTATCTTTCTCTTCTCCTCTCTTTTGAAGTTCAGATTTTTTTTTTATTTCACTAATTCTGTCCTCCATCAATTCAAATTTGCTGTTATATACATGTAATGTATTTTTTTTTTTTTGTAATATATTTTTAATTGCATCTATTGAGACTTTCATTTCTATAAAGTCTGTTATTTTTCTTTGCAGGCTTTCAAATTGTTCTTTATGTTCACCCACTGTCTTCCTGAGAGCTTGTTTGGAGGTTCTAGCAGGGGAGTGCAGCTACTCATATACCCTTGACTGAAGAAAAGTCCTCCTCTTGTGGGGAAGGCCATCCTCTTTGACCTAGCATGCAGCTTTGGGAGGGACACACATGGAGCAGTGAGGGAGGAAGGGGACACTTACCTAGCCAGCCAGATCAGCTGAATCAACCCTGGCAATCAATGGGGTGACAGATGTCGTAGACAGATTGCCCTCACATCCCAGTGTCTTCTTAATATCCTTTATCTCTTTAGTCATATTTGCCTTCAAATATGGTGAATTGATTTAGGAAACGTGTGATTGTTATTGATTAGTTGTCTTAAATCCTGTGTTTCATCAGGATTTTTTTTTTTTTTTTTGAAGATTTTATTTATTTATTCATTTATCGCCCCCTTGCTGCTTGTGCTCGCTGGGTCAGCTAACCATGCCGTGTGGGCGGGCTTGCCTTCACCAGGAGGCCCCGGGAACCGAACCCGGGGCCTCCCATATGGTAAACGGGAGTCCTACTGATTGAGCCACAGCTGCTTCCCTCATCAGGATTTTTGGTTTGTTCCTTTGGCTTGGCTGTATCATCTTGTTTCTTAGTATGGTTTGTAATTTTGGGGGGGAGGGGGTGCTGAGGCCAGGAATTGAAATGGGGAGCTAATATGTGGGAAGTTGATGCTCAACCACGGAGCCACATTGCCTCCCCTGCATCAATTTTTGTTTGTTTGTTGTTTGTTTTTTTGTTCTTAAGAGGCACCAGGCACTGAACCTGGAACTTCCCATGTGGGAAGCAAGCACTCAACCACTTGAGCTACATTTGCTCCTGGTTTGTAATTTTTTGCCGATGTCTAGGCATCTGAATATGATGGTGAATCTACTCTGATGGTCAATTTCTCTCTCTTGCCCATTGGTTTGTTTCACAGCTCTTTGAGTTTTGGTTCAACTTATTCTAAGTCTCTAAAATTACCTACCTTAAGTTATCAAAATAGGGCCAGGACCTCACTAATGGGGTACAAACCAAATCAAGGGTACTGGGGCAAGAGGCACTTAAAAGCCTTTTTTCTCCTTGCAGTTTCCCAGCTGGCCAGCAAATGGAGCTCATCAGTGAATCTTTCCACAGAGGTCTGCCTTTCAACCACCTCTTGCCAGTGATTCTGGTCTGGCCAGAGTCATGATTCAAAGTGGGCTCTGCTGGCTAAACTCACTGAAGAGAAACCACTCTCCTCCCCCTGCCACAACCCCCACACCCTTCCCAGGGAGGAAGACGTCTGTTCCCCTCCCAGGTGTCTGCAGTGAGCGACGGGTTCTTTTTCCAGGTTGTTCACCTTGTGGGTGAGGGATGGGTGCCCCTCCTGGCCACAGGGGTTTCTAACTCACAGTTTTCACTTCGGCTTCTTTGTCTCTCTGTCCCTCGTTCTCCTGGGGGATGCACGGCACTCTCCTGAACTGCAGAACCCTAAAACAGTCTCTCAGACAGCTTTTGGCCACTCCTTCTTTGTTTTGGTGAGTGAGTTGAGCCTTGCCTACCTACTCTGTTGCCTTCTTCCTGGATGTCCGGTTCATTTCTTTTTATCGATGTTGCTGTTGGCTCCATCATATGGGTATACCACGGTTTGTCCATTCACTCACCGAAGGACATCTTTGCTGTTTCCATTTTTTTGGCATTTATGAATAAAGATCCTATAAACATTTATGTGCAGGTTTTTGTGTAGACCTCAGATTTCAACTCATCTAGGTAAATACCTAGGAGCATAACTGGGGATCCTTTGGTAAGCCTATTCTTAGCTTTGTAATAAACTGCCAGACTGTGTTCCAAAGTGACTTTTATTTTGTCTTCCCACCAATCATAAATGAGAGATCTTGTTGCTCCCAAGGTTGACTTTTTAGTTTTTAGTCCAGCAGTTCACCAGGAGGTGTTTGGCTCTATCTTGCTAGCCTGAGAGGGGCAGGAAGGGCTGCACAGGAGATCCAGGAACAAAGGGAGGCGTTTAGCAAAAGAAAGCTAAATCTAGCATGAAGTAAGTTTCTCCTTCCTTTTATAATGAAAAACAAATTTAGGATAAAGAAATAAAAAATACATACTTTATTTAAGTATTATTGTTTATACAACACT
>JAKSZT010040523.1:83442-103981 GCA_026826555.1 Tolypeutes matacus
GACACAGAAGAGAGACAATAGGAGACACAGCAGACCAGGGAGCTGAGGTGGCACAAGAGATTGAGCATCTCTCTCCACTCCGGAAGGTCCCAGGATCGGTTCCCAGTGTCACCTAAAGAGAAGACAGACAGACATAGAAGAACACATGGAGAGCAGACAGTGAGCACAAAACAAGGGTGGGGAGAGAAATAAATTTTTTTTAAAAAAGAGAATGAGCCAACCAGGCACAACTGTTATTTATGAATTGCGTGGATTATTTCATATGATTTTTAACAACCACTCTATTATTGTCATCCACCCTATCAGCTGAGAAAAATCACACACAGAGGCCATGTAACTAAACGAAAAGCCTACAAATGGCAGGTGACAGAGCCAAGAGGAAACCCAGAACCTGTACCCTTAACCAAAGTCACTTCTTTAGAGACACCATCCCTGACCATCCAAAGTCAACCTCACCCTTATTTTCTATTATGTCCCTTGTGGCAGAAACCAACTAGGAATTCTTCTAAGCACCCCGCTGAGCCACATTTCCCAGGCCCTCACATTTATGCTCTCAGCAGACATGGTATATGCTACAGGCAGCCCTGCCTAGAAGCCTTCCTCGCCAATGCTCTGCCCTTTTGCCATCTGCCTGCTGGGTGCAGTGAAGGGATGGAGCACTAGAAATAGCAGTGCCACCTAATAGTTCTCCAATCCCCTTGGCAACACCAGTCTCCACTGCCTGTCCACACTGTACTGTGACATGAATGCAAAATAAACTTTTGTTACATTAATCTGCTGAGATTGAGGACAGATCACTTACCCACCTAATTCAACAGTGTTGGTTTTCCTTGTAGCACTGATCACAATGTAGAATTTTATATTATTTATATGTCACTCATTCAACATTTCTTTGCTCAAGCCTAAATTCCCCAAGGACAGTGACAACATCTGTTTCATCTACCACCTTACCTAGTGCCTAGTAAGAGCTCAGCCTGCAGCAAGCATGTGGTAATATTTGTTAAACACATGGTGGGAAACTGCCTTGGTGGGATGCTCGAGAGTCAAATGCAATTAAGTGATCAGGTTTGCTTCACAAAGTGCTTCGTTCCCCAATGAGAGACGGCTGCATCGAGTGGAATTTAATTCAAGAACCAGGAGAGCCAGCATGAATAAGCATATTCTTCAATGGAAGATTTAGGTTCAAGCATTATATCAATTCATCCCCAAGACAGATATTGTTTATGGAGCTAGAATCAGCACCAGTGAAACTCCTCATATCTGGGAAAACCCTACGATGAATGGCTTTGTGGCGACTTTGTTGAAGGGTGGGGGACTAGAAAGCTCACTGAGACGTGAGGCTCCTGCTCCTGCCCTACAAGGCCATCCTTCTTTAACTGATTTCTTGAAAATAAATGTAGAACTTAATCTCCCTTCACGGCGGGTCTGTGGGTCCTTCCTGCTAACATAGCCTGGCCAAGATGGTTCAATAAATGAATGAACAGTGAGAAAAAACAACTCCTGCCAGGCACCATGCTAATTTGTTCATGTTTATACTTTTTATTGTATCTCCACATCAATCATCTGAGGCAAGTAATAAAATATCAATACCAATAAGAGCAATAAAAATAGATAATTTTAGTCCACACTGGTAACTACGATGGAGTAAGTATTGTCATACATGCTTTAGATACTAATACACTTAATTATCATGACAAACCTATGAAATAAATGTTACGAAGGATGAAGCAAATGAGGTTTACTCTACCTGCAAGCTAACAAGTTCATCTGCCACAGTTTAATGGATTCTGTTCTGGAAGAAGATATTTGATTCTTGGGTTAGAGACAGAGGACTGTTTACCACTCACAGCCATAGCAGTAGACAGGGTAACATCACTTTTGGGGTTCCCCCAAGTCCTAATTCCCATAGGGTGACATCAAAAGGACCAGGCAGATGCTTAGCATGCAGTGGGTTGTGTTATAAGAACTCTGAGTTTAGGAAACCCCAATATTTTATAAGGGGACTATAAGCAAACCTGCCCAACCCTTGATGTGGAGGGAGACATTATTTTTATTATCCTGGACAGAAAATAAATCTGCCCTTTGCTCCAGGAAGACACTTATCTCTATCTCCCAAGGTTGTTCATTATATAAATATCCTTGAAAAGATAGTCCAGAACAAAAGCTGAATTTCTTTGTTCATAAGACATGCAGGACCATAAGAGACTCTTGGAGAACAGTTTCCCATTTTTCAAAGGAGATAAGGTCCACAGTCATTAAGTAACTTACTCAACTGGCTAACCTCTGGCCAGGAAGTAGGTGAGCAGGTGTTTTCCAATGCTGGTCTAGCTCTAAAATCCACACTACTAACCACTATGAAACACAGCTTCTTCTTTTAATAAAACAGGAGACTTGGGCTTAGGAGAGGTAAGGGTTAAGTCCCTTGAGGCTGATGAGCTGGTAAGTGAGCTGGAGCTAGGATCTGAGCCCACAGCATCCAACTACAGACCTAGTGTCCTTGCCCCACAACACAGCTATTCACAAAACACCAGTGTGTGTGAGTTCTCTGGGAGACCCAGGGCATTCCAGGCAAAGCAAACAAAGTAAGGAAAGATGTGGAGACAGTAGGAAGCACACTTTGCTCAGGCAAGAGGAGGAGGCCCCAGGTGGAAACACACACACATCACATACATAGTAAGGAAGCAAGGAGAAGTGGCCAGAGCTGTTTGGAAGTTGCTTTTTACCTTTAGGCTTCAGGATCTGGGCAGCCACTTGCTTTCAGTGGAGGTGTGCGGTATTGTGCTCAGGTGGGAAACGTGGCAGGGACAGACCTGACTCTCCTCTCCAGATTAGCTCACCTGTTTGCACCACGACATGAACTGCCCCAGCTACTGAGAGCCTAGCAGGATGGGATTCCAACAAAACATGATTTCACCAGTTGTGGGTAATATAAGCACTGTCCTAGGAAGCTTGTGAGGTGATGCTTGCAGGCTTTAATATGAACCAAACTAACTCCACATGGGAGAGTAAGCAAAGGGTACGAACAGACAGCTCAGGAAAAAATGGAGAGAAAGAAGAAAGAGAACGAAGAGAAAAGAAAGAGAAAGAAAGGCGAAGGGAGAGAGGGAGGGAAAGGAAAGAAGGATGTGGGAAAGGAAAGAGCAAAGGAAGAAAGAAAAATGGAAATGGTTCTTAAACATATGAAAGGATCTGTTCTGTGTCACTCACAATAACTGAAATGCAAATTAAAATCCCAAGGTGAGGGTATTGTTCAACTATCAGATTGACACAATCCAAAGCTTTGACAGTCCCTTCTATTTTAGGGCTGTGGGGAAGCCCTCCTTGTATTGTTTACATTATAAAACATTATTTAAAAAGTTATTTATTGCAGCAATATATAGTAGCAAAAAGACTGGACACAATCTAGATGTCCAATAGCAATGTGAGCAATTAAATAAATCAGAGCTCATCCATATAATGAAATGATTTTCAGCTATTAGCTTAAAAATTGAAGGCACTCTCTATGTACTTTTGTGGAAAAATAACCAAAATCTATTATTAAAGGAGAAAAAAGGGTAAAGTATAGAACGGTGAGTAACACATGCTACATTTTGTGTAAAATGGGAGAGTATGATGGTGGTAAAAGTATATATTTGCATATGCAAAAAGAAACTTGAAGGACACATTAAAAAAAGGAACCGTGGTACTGGCAGGGGTGGGGTATTAGAAAAACAGAGGACATAAAAGAAGACTGTTCATTTCACAGTTTTCTATATCTCCTGGGTTTTGGAACCATTTCAATACATTTCCTTTAAGAATTAAATTAAAAATACAATCACTAAAAATTCATGATCAAGGATCATTATTTCTGCAAGACCAGCTCTCAGGATTGAGAAAGCTTGGCTTCATGGATTACACCAGCAATTTCAACATTTTATGGCATCATGGTCACTTGGGAAAAGAGAACTGATTTTGCTATTAGAAAGTAAAGCATGGATTCCACAGGTGGTTGCTAGATTTTCTTTCTCAGCATCTTGCTTATTTGGGTTAATACTGAGAGAATTTTTTTCTCCCCACTTGGTTTCCTAAGCAACTTGTGTGTTAGAAAAATCTTCCTCTAAGTTCTAAACCATCACTGTCCTTCTTGATCAGCACCGAGGTTCTTCAACTGCACCCAACTCTTCTCTCTCTCCCAACATACACTCCCTACCTCATAGATGTGCTGGTAAATGTTCACAAACAATTCTCTGAGGAAAGCAAACCGTCTTTTGTAGCATTTGCTGATCTGATGTCCATGGTCTATTCACCATGGCCAATTTCAAGAGACCAGCATGATGTCACAAGGCAGCATAGTATATGCTTACATAGCATTTCCACCACATAGATCTGATAGATGTAAATAATTCAAGAGCAGAAACAATAGTAAAATATAGTAAAAATAATTAGGAAGTAATGGGCTTTGAGTCTTTGTTAGTTTTTAAAGTAATTTTTAATATACTTTATTTAATTGCAAGTTTATATAATTTTATTTTGTTGATGGCTGTCCTGACTCACAGAGTTCCCGGACAGGGAAGTGGATGTGGCTCAAGCAATTGAACTCCTGCCTACTACATGGGAGGTCCCAGATTTGGCTCCTGGTGCCTCCTGGAGAAGACAAGCAAGACAGCAAGCTGGCGCAATGGGCAGGCAAGGCGAGCTGATGCAACAGGATGACACAACAAGGGGACACAAAGAGGAAAGAAAATGAGAGACACAACAAATCAGGGAGCTGAGGTGGCTCAAGCGACTGAGCGCCTCTCTCCCACATGGGAGGTCCCAGGTTTGGTTCTCAGTGCCTCCTAAAGAGAAGATGAGCAGACACAGCACACAGCAAATGGAGACAGAGAGCAGACAGCGAGCTCAAATGAGGGAGGAGATAAATAAATAAAATAAATCTTTAAAAAACAAACAAACAAACAAAACAAAACAAAGTTCCCAGACATTTAAGAGTCAGCTCCTGTGAGCTGGTACAAGATGGCAAATCAGGTCCAGTTTAACAATGCCGTACCCCCATACCCCAATGTTCTTCTCTGTCTACACTCTGCTTACAAAGCTGACTTTGGAGAAATTGAGTAAGACATCCCAGACATGTTGATTGGATAATAATAATCACCAAAATATACTGAGTCCTACAGATTTCCAGGCATTGCAATAAGTGCTTTCAAGTGTGACTTTATTTAATAAAAATCTTCACAATAGCATTTTAAATATTGTTTCCCATTGTGAAATGAGGCCAGTGAGGCCAGTGGGTCTTAGAAAGGTGGCTCAACCAGAACCACGGCCAAGCCAGGCTGATGCCTGCTCTTCAACTCTCATGGCTCTACTTCTTTGAGATGCCTTGAAGAGCTTGAGTTGGACAAATGAGAGGTAATTCCAAATGGTCAAGGTGGGCAAAGAGCCAAGCATGTCTTTGGCTTGAGTAGCAGATGGCCTTTGCTTAGCACCCTCCCCAGAAGATGATTTTCCTATTTCTGGAAGATGCTTTTGCCTTCAGTTTGCATTCAAATATAGTCCAGATTTTGCCTCAGAAATGCTTCCCTCTGTCATTCTCGGGTGCCGGCAGTACAGGATGGGATTGTTCAGGATCCAAATTTACCATGTCTTTAACTGTCTTTCTCGTGTCCTTGACCCGCCCTGTCTCCTCTCCCCCACCAGCATCCGCCACTCTACCTCGGCTTCTTTCCGAATCTACAATCTGTCCTTTCTGTTTCCAAACTAGCTCTTCAGAATGTATCTCCAGTTAACTAAATGATTCCTCAGACTTCAAGTCAATTGTGTTTTAAAAAGCCAAAGAAGACAATCAGGGGAGGGTTTGTGCTTTTGTTTGGTTGGTTGTTTTCCTTATTTTGTTTGGTTATTTTTTCCTTTGAGGGGGAGGATAAATTCCTAGGCCAGTGGTTCCCAAACTTTGCTACACATCGGAATCACCTGGGGATCTTTAAAAAGTACAGATGCCTGGCACCGACCCTGAACTTTCTGTTTTATGTGGTACGGAGTGAAACCTGGTCATTTTAAAAAGCACTGTGGTGGGTTATGTGCAGCCAAGTTGGGCAAATTCTGTCCTAGCTATTAGGAAGTCACCTTGTGGATGGCTGTGCTCTCTCAGGGTGTTTCTCATGGATCGGTGGCATAGTACAGGTTCATTAATTAACGCTTTAATTAATCGAATTTTCATTGAGCCTTTCCTACCTGCCTTAGCCCTTGTGTGTTCCTGATACTTCAGATTCCAGCCTGATTTGGTTCCCCAGTGCTTTCCTGCTACAACAAAGCAAAGCAAAACAAAACAACCCCTCCCCACACCCAAAAACAGTTGCTTACTAAATAGAGTACAACTCACCAGTAGCTTATTAAGTTACTCTAACAAAGGCATTGGCATGCAAATAATTAATGGACCAATTACAGATTATTTGTTTTTGTTCATTAAAGCAGAACCACGATTTATTAAAGCAGGAACAAAAACAAATGCTTTTATTGTACAAGTGATACATAGTTGTTATAGAAAAAAATAGACTATAGAAACACAGCACATCGGCCAAAGAAAACATAGCTCTAAGGTTTCTGTATCAAATTACAGAAAAAATATGACTTATTCAAGGTCAGTGTTAATTCATGAATTGAGAACCTCCTGGGAAGAAATTACATCTTCTGTGGAATATATTCTTGGCCAAACCAAGGTCAGGCTGAAGGCTTTGTTTTTCACTTGCCTCTGCAGTAGGACACAGTAGCCTTGAAGCTCTATTACCTCCATTTCCCACAGCAAGTTCTTTTGTTTATGGAATGCTGAGAAGTATGAATATGAAGACTTGAATTATTCAACAGGAAGCAGCTCATTTGGGTTAGTCAAGCTGGGGCATCTTACTTATTCTAAGGCTATTGTTTTCCTTACTAAGTTTCCTTAGCAGTCCCCAACCTCACTAAAATATTCAGGTCCTTCGAACAAAAGGCCCAACAACAGTCTGGTAGATGGGCAAGTAGATGCATACTGATGGTTGGACAGATTGATGGATACTGAAGGATGAACAGGTAGATAGACATGTGCTAAAGAAAATCTAGCAGAATGTTACCTATAAAATGCAAATGTTTTATCTATGAGAGTTCACTTTATTATTCTTCCAACTTTTTGGTATATTTGAAAATGCTCATGATAAAATGTTTGGGGGAAAGTCCTCATCTTACCCTCTTCATGAATTTAGACCCCCATTCCACATGAATTAACAACAATTGACACTTTTAATATGGTCTCAATGATGCTGGGCTACTATATAGGTCATTACAATCAATCCAAACAACTAATTAATAAAACCAAAAATCAGCGAACCAAGCACTTGGCTAAGTGATTTATATACTGAATTCCATTTGAGCCTCACCACAAACCTGTCAGGTAGGTGGTATTATTATCTCCGCTGTACAAAGAAGGAGACTGAGGCTCAGAGACAAAAAGTGACTTGCCCAAGCAACTGGCCCTCAGGCTGAGGCCTTACTCTTTGGTGTCATTCTCTTAATTGAAATATAATGTAGATCCAGAAAAGTACAATCACAAGTATATATAAACACATCCATATAACCAGCACCCAGATCAGGAAACAGAATTCTTTCCAGAATTCTTGAAGCTCCTTTATACCCCCTCCCCATTACCACTTCCCTCCCCCAAAATCATCCCCTCTCCTGACTTCCAATACCACAGATTCAAATTCTTGGCCTCATTCTTTATAGAAGTTGTGAACTTACAAAACAATCATGAACAATGTGCAGAATTCTCATACAGCACTGCTCCACCAGCACATTACATTGTGTGGAACATTTGTTACAGATTATGAGAGAATATCATCAGACTGTTACTACGAATTATGGTCTATAGGGTACATTTGGTATATTTTTTCCATATCCTCCTATTATTAACAGAGTAGTTGGCCTCATTCTCGTGGTGGCCAAACTCCCAGGGCAAAGTTCTTCTTTTGAAAAGTTATAGCAATGTCATCCCAGAGACTTTCTGGTTCAAAAGTGATCTGAATAAGCTGCAGCTGTCATGCAATAGGTTGCTTTCTCCTCTGCCTCCTACAGAGCGCTTTTGGGAAGCCAAAATCAGTTGCTTCAGTGAGACAGAAGTGGTGCTTGTGAGCCAAGATATTGTGCCACCTTCACTTGTGGTGGGATCAAAAGAATCTTGGAGTTGTTCCAATCAAGGATGAATTGAGCTCTAACTTTCAAATCTTCCTTTTGCTTATTCAACAGTTGACAGAAACAGGGGGCAATACAGAGGACTAGGAGACTGACCTGGCTGCCCCTGCCCTTGATGTGTCAATATTCTGGTTAGACATCAAAATGTAAAAAATAAAGATCTGAAATGATTTTGATGAGTGTCATTGCACAACTCAGTCAGGTTTTCAGAAGAGGGAGCAAATGTTTATTTCCTCCTTACGATGAAGCAGGCCTAAGACTAATTTCTTTGATGGGTCTCAGTTAATCCTCATTCATCAATCAAGTCACCCCCCCCATTCCCCCCCATAAGTTTCTTATGTTTGGAAACAAGTAAACATATTTCTTGCTAACATATAACTGACAGTCCAGGGCCTGTGTTTTCAACAGGGAGCTATATTGTCCCCAAGGAGGCAAAAATTTTTGTTCCAGGGGGCCAAAAAATCTTTTATCTTAAAATGGTGTATGGCCCTTCAAAGGGCCATCGATATACAGAGTATCTGTGATTTAAAAATATCTAGGGAGGAGGGGAGCAAAATTTGGGGAAAATTGTCGAGAAATGTTCAAGAGGGGGATGCAATAATGAAAAAAAAATGGATGTGAAAGACTGGTCTGGAGGGAAGGACAACAGTAATAAATTGTGAGTATAAGAACGGGATGATCTGGAGACTGATGTGAACAGGTAGCTGTGAGTCCTAGGTATCTTTAGACGGATTTGGAAGTGATCTTACTTAGGTTGCAAGCTCACTGGTTTCTTGGAGCAACAGTATCTCCAATTAACAGATGAGAATTTTGGGGCTCAGCCATGTCTGCTAACTTTCCATGATCTCAAAACCAGAGAGCCCCGTTTGTGATCAAAGTGTAAGTTCTCTGTGCTTATAAGTGGCAGGACTGGGACTCTAACTCAAGCTTATCCTCTCTGGACACCAAACAATGAACTGGCTCCCTCCTGGCTGTCATCACCAAGAGCTTCACATCTAGATTTCTTTGATTTAATTGGAGAATTCATATGATTGGATTTAACAGTGAAAATCTCTGATTTAAAGGAAATCTAACTTTCTAGCCCAAAGAGCACACTTAGAGGCAGTAAAAACTGGGTCAGCAGAAGCTCCAGGATGAATCTGTGCTTCTCATTTAAAGCTAACTCGAATGCAGCACTGTTGCCAGACCTGTATTTTGTCTTCTGTCCCTTGAGGCAAGTGCTCACCAGAGTTACAGATTTATGTGCTGCTTTATTGCTTCCTAAAGGTATATTCATAGAATTTTCTTCTATTAAATTCTTCCAGCACAGCCTCCTGCAAAATCATCCTCCCTAAAATCAGAAGCATGTCTCTTTCCGAGTTCCTGAGCTGCCATCTTTGTAAGTTCGAGGATTTGAACCGTTAAGTGTACTATAAAGGGCGGGTTCCCAGACCTGCGGTCCGGTGGCAGAATTGGTGCCAAAGTAATGAGCAGAATGTGCAATGGGGGGATGCAAAGCTCCCACGCAACGGCCTCAGGATAAGGAGGTCTTCCAGGTTTTCAGAGCAGGCCCATGAGCTCAGTGCAGCCGGAATGTCCTGGCTAGCCCTGACTTACATCTTTGCTGTTCAATAAATTCCCAAACTATCTTTCCACTGGGTGGTCTGCATCCACTCATGTCCAGGATATTCCCCCTCCTCCTCATTTATTGAGCCAAGTTAGCAGTGTGATCAATCCCGATTTATAGACAACATTGTGGACATAACATAGTCAAGTACTTTGTCAAAGGCTGCACAGTAAGTGGAGGAAGTGAAACGTCTGTCTCAATGTCTCTGCTCATAACCATTCATATAAAACTGACTCCCAGGTGGAAATGTAGGCTTCAGAGAAGATGCAGCATACCTGCTTCTGGTAATTCATTCATCTGTTCATTTGTTCTTTCATCCCTTTATTCCATATGAACAAGAACAGCATAATAATTACCCGACAAGCACTATGCTACAATTGTGAACCAAATAGTCAAGATTCCTATCCATTATAGAGTTTATATTCAGGGTGCTGGGGTGGGGGGTGGGGTGAAGGAGGGTAGCTCATAGCAAGTAAATAAATATATATTTTCCATTTAAAAAATTCATTATAATTATGTAAAAATTGCTATGAAGGAAACCAACAGAAGGCTACAAAAGAGAAGGATGGTGGCTTTCACTAGGATTGTCCCAGTAGAAATGAAAAGACAAGGCTGGTTAGCTTTTTGATAGATTTTGTAGCTAGTATTTTTATTATGTAATACAGTGGAAAACCCAAAGGAGCTAGAACCTCTTTAAGTCATTTTGGGTCAGTTCTTAAAACTCATCTGTAAAATATAACAAGAAACTTGCTATGAAGATTTTCACCGTGCCTGGCATATAAGTATTTAATAAAAATATTAGCCAATCTTGTAATGTGACTATTACTATTATTTTATCCTCCCTCCCACCAGAATCTAACAAAGCATGGAACAAACTGTGTGCCCCAAAAAGAGTGTCCCGAGTTGAATTCAGCATTAGGAAGTAAAGGTTCAAATGTCAATCCTTCTAACTAACTTTTTTAAAAAGCCTGAATAATATGAAATTGCTGATATTTTACTGTTTTTCACCAAGAAAAATGGCAATTTCATACAGTTCAACCTAATATAAAATATTTGCAAATGAAAGAATATATACAATATACTTGTAAAGCAATGAAGCATAATAAATGATGACTTCTAGAATACTTGCCACTTAATTTAAGAACCAGGATATTGCCAGATTCCTGTCTTTCTCTGACTCCATATGGCTGTGACCACTAATCCTTGATTTTATAAAATGCACAACGTTTTCCACATACAAACATTTGTTTTCAAGCTTTATAAACATGTTGAACAAGCTCTGTGTATTCTCTTACCTTCCCTTCCCCCCCCCCCCGAATAGTATGTCTCTAAGATTTATCTATGTCCTTATCTAGAGCTATGAATCTATCATTTCTGTTGTGTAATATTCCCATGTATAAACATGCTTCAACATTTTGGTAATCCAAAGCTTGCCCTTTTGACCTTGGATAAATTTAATCACTTCTCATTGATTCTATTTTCTCATTTTTTACTCACATGTTTTTTGTAATGGACATATAATTCCCATACCATAAAATTCACCATTTCAAATATACAATTGAGTTAATTTCAGTAGAGCCACAAGTTGTACAATCATTACCAGCACCTAATTCTCAAATATTCTCAATACCTCAAAAAGAAAGCCTGTACCCACTAATAATCACTTACTATTCTCTCTTTCCCCCAGTACTGGCAACTATGGATCCACTTTCTATCTCTATGGATTGGCCTATCCTGGATATTTTGTATAAATGGAATCACACAATATGTATTTTTCTGTGTCTCACTTCTTTCACTTAACATCATGTTTTCAAGGTTCACCCCTCTTGTAGCATGTACCAGCACTTTATTCATTTTTATCATCAAATAATATTTCATTATATGGATAGACTACATTTTATTTATCTGTTCATTAGTTGATGGACATCTGAGCTGTTTCTACTTTTTGGCTATTATGAGTAATGTTACTGTAAATATTCATGTATAAGTTTCTGTAGATATATGTTTTCAATTATTTGGAATATATATTTTAGAGTAGAGTTGTCATATGGTAACTCTATTTTTAACTTTTTGAGAAACTGCCAAACTGTTTTCAAAGCAGCTGCACTTTTTTACATTGCCACCAGCAATGCAGGGGGTTCTAACATCTCCACATCTTTGTCAATACTTATTATTATCTATCTTTTTGATTATAGCTCTTTCCTCATTTTAAAAAAGGGATATCACACAATCCACTTTGCAAAGTTATTAGGAAGAACAAATAAGATATTGGATATGAAAATGCTCTATAAATTGTTAGTTGTCCTTGTTACGTTGGCATTAAATAAAAGCAAAAGAAGAAAAGAACATACAGAGTATATTTATTTAGTGTTCCTCAGGGATACACAAGGTATTTAATGACTAAGATAAGACATCTTTGAAATTCAGTTTGATGGCCAATGTCATTTACAATGCTAATGAACTTTTAGAACTGAAAGAGTACTAGTGATTAAAGTATTTAACCTCTCCTTCTGCCTTCCCCTAGTCTGCCTTTACCAGGTTGTAGGTGACCATAAAGGCCAGGATTTTTAAAAAGCAGGGAAAACTTCATTAAGACCTTCAGAAGAATTTCCTCCCTTGAAGGTGAAAAGCACATTTTCATTAGAATTATTCACACTGTCTGGTTTAGGAAAAATTTTGCAGAAACTTCTAAAATGTCCTGCCAGAGGCTGGGGCCTAAGGTCAGGATGAGCTCTTAGAGGAGAGTAGTGGGTCTTGCTGCTAGGATATCCTATAGTTCTCTGCTGATCTGGGCACAATAAACGACTTCCACACATGGTGTGTGGCCTCTGGATATTTAGAATCCCTGATCTCATCTGTAAGAACCTGAAGGTAATTTTAGAGGTCCATGAAGAGGAACCAATTTTTGCATCATTTGACAAAGGGACAGCTAATTTGGTCGTGGAGGTTGCTGTGAGGTCTTCTCTCAAACAAAAATGCACAGAGCAATAAAAATTCAGTTTTTCTTTTACTAGCTGCACTCAAGCATAAAATCACATCCTATCTGTCAAGTCCCTATTCTGACATTGTTAAAACACAACGTAAAACTAAACAAAAAACCCCAAAACCAAGATCCTTAATAAATAATTCTCCTGAAACAGCTGATGTGCCTTCTAAATCATCTAAGCCTATTAGAGCTGTGTTTAACTGCACATCATCTTTAATATTTCATGGTGGTGCCGCTGCTGTGCAGCAGATTGCGAGACCAGTCCCACATCTACAACTTAGCAAGGTGCCCTGGATTGAGTAGAATTCCACCAATACTTTAAACACTGCCAACAAACATATGCTTTTACCAACGAGAAAAGCTGATGAAATTCAGCCATGATATTTTTTCAGTCTTGTGGACAGGTGAGTGTCTGCTCATGCAGTCCCCCAGCCTAGCCAGGCTGGTTCCTAGCCCAGGGACAGTGGCAGCCAAAGCAGGCCACAGGGAAAACCTGCCTATCTTAACATGTACTAAGGAGATAGGAGGAAACCCCTGTTTTAGTCATAGCAGAACAAGTAAATGATAAGCTTAACCCCAATTAAATTCTGGACACTGCTGCTGGCACATTCCTTCCAAATACTATTTTGAACTTACCAAGATTATTCTCAACAACAACAACAAAGAACTTTTGGGGGCTTCTAAGAATCTGTAAAAAGCAATAACCTTCTCTCCTGAAGATACACATCTGTATACTTAGTTGAAGCATTTGCCTTAAAATGCTCGATTCCTAGGCCACCTTCCCCACCAGCCTGCGTTCCCAGAAGAGATTAAGCTGTGCATTCCAGCTTTCTGTCCAAACCCTGCCAGCACAGTGCCTTCACATAACTGGCCTCCAATGCATTTTGTGAAGCCTGAACCACATACCAATTGTTTGGCAACCAAACATGTAAAACAAGTGCCTATAGATTTTAGCATGGAGACTAAGGTAGAAATTAAACTTCTCTGTTTGCCTTTTCTTTTATTCCTTTATATATAGTTTGTGGAGATTTCCTCCCTTTTCTCCTCCCAAGTCCTTTGAACCTGTTGTGAAGGACCCTGCTGTTTGCTTCAAGCCTGCAGGATCAGACACTCAGTTCCTAAAATGATGTCTTGTTAGAGCTATGGGTTAATTGTCAGTCTGCTTAAGTAACCCTTCAGGGTTAGTCTCAGCTCAGAGTCAGGAATCCAGGTTTTAATCAGGAAGAACCACTACTAGATCTTTTAAGAACTCAGTCAATCAAGCAATCATTCAATAGAGGAGAGGAAAGAAGAGGGCAAAATAGGCAAGGGGAAAAGGGGGGCAAAAAGAAGAGAGGAGACTGAAGCTCAAAGGCATGAATTGTCATGGTAAAGTTTACACAGGGGCACGGCTATGCCCTGCCCTTCGCCCGTCCTCCAGCGGTCCCTCACCAACTGCAGCTTTGGTGACCAGTTCCAGTATCTGCTGAAAACTTCCTTCCTAAAGCACCTGTTTCCCCCTGCCTGACTTTCTCTGGCCTAAGGACTTGGGCCAGGCAAGCTCTGCCTATTCTTTTGGACACACAAACCAATCCTGATACACTGTGGGTGGGGACTACACAGGACCTAAATAGCAGGAGGCAGAGGTTAGTGGGGGCTTTCCTGGAGACTGCCTACCGCATGCCCCCAGGAGCAAAACTCATCCAGTGAGAAATGGAAGTTAATGAATTAAGTGCCCCAGTGTTTTTGTTCCTTGCTGAGACAATTCTAAATTGTGTCCTACGAAGTCTTTCCAACAGTCCCGGTGGTATGGAGTTTCGGTTGCCAACAGTGGTAATTAATATGGGCTTTCCTTTGTTCCCCAATACTTTGCCATGTTTTCTGGAATCATCCACCAAAAAGCTATGTGCTCCGAAATCCTTGGCTCAGAAACCCAAGCTCTATGTGCCTCAGTTTCTGCATCTGAAGAATCCAACAATAATATATATATATCTCGAAGCATGGTTGTGAGGATTAAATGAGATCGTATACTTAAAGTATTTGGTACTTTATGTATTTAATACTCAATTAATTAGTCACTGGTCAGGGTTATTGTGTAGATTTAGTAAATCCATGCCAGGCACATGGAAGAGATGTAGTAAATCTGGGCTGTGAGGTTGAGATGGCCCAGCTCTTACTACCCCCTTTTTTTTTTTTTTTCCACTGGGAGGTCTGGCGGATCGAACCCAGGTCCCTCCATATGGGAGATGGATGCCCGATTGAGCCACATCTGCCCCCTCTTACTACCCTATGGAATTGGGGAGAGCTGACAGTTGAACCTAGGCCATGGCAGTGTCCCTTACCAGTGGGAATTAGATATTAATTTCATTTTCACTTCATTAAGTCTGAATCAGCCATCATACTTACCTCAAGGAACTGATACCTAGTGGTCTCCTTTTCTTAAAAAGTGTATTTATCCCCTAGTTTAAGGCTTTTGCAAATGGCCATAATTTTTCTGACTGTGCCAGGTTTTGACATCCTTGGGACAAGACCTGGCAGAAGTCTGAAGACCCCAGCGTTTGAGGAAACACTGAAGATAGAGTGGAGGGACAGCATGTCCAGGCAAGCAGGCCAACCCGGAGCAACAGGCAGAGGGTTTGGAGATCCAGGTGTCACAGTGCCAATGGGCTAGGAACTGAGCTATGGGAACTCAAGGAGAGGCTGCCAAAAGGTCACGGGGTAAAAATGGAGCTAAAATTTGGTTATAAAAATGCATTAAGGGTTTCTTTGATGATAATGAGATCTCGATCCAACAAGTCACGCTTGATACTCTGACCTGATGAAATAATCACATAGTTCGTTTGTACATATCACATTCTTGAAGGGAACTGCCCGTCACAGCCTTCCACCACACCATCACGCACCAATCATGGTAATCCATTTTCTGGCCATAACAGATAGACATAAAGTGGATATTTGACTCACACCAGGATGAAGACCTCATGCTGTATTTTTCCCCAAATCTGGAACTATATAAGGAGAGGGTTTTCCCTGCTTTGTCATGAGGTTGTAAGGACATCAGCCTGTAGCTGCTGATGAACAAGTCTCTGGTCTCAGAGAAAGTGGTCTAGAGAAAGAAAAAGTAGCAATGAGAAAGGGAGAAAAAGCCAGAGCTCAAGAAGATGGAGTCCCAGATTCCAGTAATTTGAAGAAAGTTCCACCTCTTTCTGTCCCACAGTTCTATTGATGAGTCAATAACTGCCTCTTTTTGTTTAAAGTATTTTGAGCTACAGTTCTCTTATTTGCAGTAATAGTACATTAAATGCTTTAAAATACATTAAATACATTAAAAAGCTTTAAGCATAAAGATGCACTTTGCAGCAGAGGTTTAATCAAAGGCACTTATTTTGGCAGATCTGAAGATAGACTATAATGCAACCATTAAAAGTATTTGGTTTTATTAAAAACATTTATCAAGCACTTATCATATACCAAGCACCATATGGTGTCTTTTACATACATGATCTCATTTAATCCGCACAGTGACCCAGTGGTAGGAACTGTTTAGATCTGTCTTAGTTTACAAGGGCTGCTGTAACACATGCCACAGACTGATTGACTTAAACAACAGGAATTGATGGTCTCTCAGTTGGGGAGGTGAGAAGTCTAAAATCAAGACTTCAAAGGCGTTGACAGGCCATGCTTCTTTTCTCGGAAGTCTGTACAGTTCTGGTGGTGGCTTGCTAGCCTTCCAGAACTCTCTCTGCCACCATCACATGGCCATCTGTCTCCTTCTTTTACTGTGGTGTCCAAACTTCCTTTGCTTACAGGACTTCAGTCATATTGGATGAAGACCCATCCTGATTCAGTTTGGCCTCATCCTTATAGGATCTTCAAAGATCCTGTGAGTTCACATCCACAGAACCAGGGTTTACAACTTGAACATGTCTTCATGGAGGACATGATTCAAACTATAGCAGTCTCATTCTACAGAAAAGGAAACAGGCTAGAGAGGCTGAAAAACCATCCCAAGTTCATAACAAGCTGTAGGTGGCAGGCAACATCCCAGCCTAGAATTTTTTGATCCCTAGAGTCTATGCTCTAAACCTCTTTGCTATACTTCTTACCAAAAGCTCATAATAGTGGATCACTATGTAAAGTTAAATAAAATGGAAGAGGCAGAACACAAACCTGCACATACAGAATGACAATAACCATATAAGATGTACATAGCAGTCAGAATGGGGGGCAAATATCAAAATGCACATTGACGTGGAATCAAGAGTTGTTTTTTTTGGTTTTTTTTTTTTTTTTTAAAGATTTTATTTATTCATTCATTCATCCCCCCCTTGCCGCTCCTGCTCGCCGGGCCACGCCGTGCGGGTGGGCCCGCCCTCACCAGGAGGCCCCGGGAACCAAACCCGGGGCCTCCCATATGGTAAACGGGAGCCCCACTGATTGAGCCACAGCCACTTCCCTCAAGAGTTATTTAAAACACGTTTGTTTCTAAATTTTTCTAGATTATGCATGGATTACAATTACAATGGGGAAAACGCATTGGGAAAAAACCTGACTTCATCTTCAGCTATAAGCCTCCAAGTTAAAGCTCTTTATAAATTCCACTCGAGGGAAACTGATGTGGCTCAAAAGGTTCGGTGTCCATCTACCATATGGAGAGACTGGGGTTTGATCCCCGGTACCTCCCGGTTAAAAAAAAAAAAAAAAATGTAAATTCCACTCGATGTCAGAAGAGGTAATCGATTTTGATTCCACCTCCAGATGAACATGGGGGGTTGAGTCAAGGCAGTAACCAACAACTTCATGGGTTTCCTGCCATTGTCTCTGCCCCTCTTTTGTGTATCCCTTAAACTTGAGTCTGTGCCACAGCACATCACCAGTGTTTTTGGAGAGCTGGATGAGGGGGGTGGTCAGATAAGCTTTGACGAATCTATTTGCAGCAGCTGCTACTGCTGCTCATTCTTCCTCATCTACTGCCCCTGCCACCAATATTCCGGATCGCCTTCATATCTGGCCATATTTATTCCTGCCTTAAAGTCATTATAAATTCCCAGGGCTGGCATCCACAGATCCCTTCCTGTAGGCCCAGCCCCATCTCCATCACCCACTATCGCCACAGCAAGTGTGAGTTTATATACACAGGCTCTGGGGACCCTGAAGCTGCTCTAGCTATTCATTCAATCTTCACACCAGATGCTGTCTTGCGTTCCTGTTCTCCAGTTCCTATTCATGGCATTAACATGCCTTCCACCCTTCCTTGCTGTGCCAAATCCCGAAAGTTGGACAGCTATGTGAATGGATGGGTATCTGTTTGGCTGGATAGCTGGATTATTTCACTAAGAAATGCTTCTTAGGAACATTTGTTCAGCAAACATGAACTGAGATCTACTTATGCCAGGAACTAAACTAATCACTAGAGGTCTATTTATTCATTTTAATAATTGTTTTGTGACTACTATGGGCCAGGAACTAGACTAGATACTGGAAGGCTCAGGATAAATGACTCTCAAACTTAAGCACAAAATGATTTTCCAAGGCTGTACTTAAAAGAATCAGTTTCCCAGACTCCGTTCCCAAAGATCCTGATCTATTTCACCTTGGCTGGGGTCCAAAAACTTTTGAAGAAGCATGCCAGAAGATTCTGTTGCAGGTAGCCTATGGATGCTTTGCGAACCAGAGGACTACATGTTTATTGGAATTCCCTGTGGCCCAAGATGAACTTAATCCAGTCCACTGGAAGCTTCTGCAATGTCTGTGGGAGCAAGATGAAGAAAAAGGGGCTTTTCTGCAGAGGCACTTAGAATTTATCAGCTTAAAAAAGCATCAACAAAAAAGTCCAAGTAATTACAGTGAGACATGACCTGTGGTTACCCTCTGTTTTTCTCAAAGTCAGGCCACATTTCCTGGAATCCTTCCTCTCCCCATCACTGCATTTCCATGACTAAGTCCTTAATCTCCTTTATCTCCCCTTTCCACCCATCTGGTAACATGACAGTAACAGTAACAGTCACAAAGGCAATGTTAGAAGGTGGGGACGTTTGATATTGTTTATGAATTCCAAAAATAGATACTGGATTATGTTTGTAAACTGGTCTGTTCCTCTGGGAATATTATATTGTATTGGATTCAGAGGTTTCACTCTTACTTGATTAAATTACTATTAAGGCTTTGATTGGGCCATGTCAGCTGGATGTTTAGTCCCCACCCCCTTAGCGGGCAACGACTCACAGAGAAAATGACAAGGCAGAGGAGTTAGTGAAGTTTTGATCTGGAGCCTGGGAAGTAAGCACACAGAGAGGCAGATACACGAGGAAAGAGAGAAGGCTCCATTAGACACAGCAGAGGCCCCAGGAAGAGAGACAAGCCATTCGCCTGACAATTTACAGCTGGCTTTGTGGTGAGGGCAGAGCAGCTGAGCCCAGAGAGAAATGAGCCCTGGGAGAGACACATGACTTTTCCCAGCCTTTGGCTGAGATTGGAAGAAGCTGGGACCATAGAGCCTTGGGAAGGAGGAGGAAGACTGAACCCTCACAGACATCGCCCACCATCTTGTATCAGCAGGTGGCAACAGACTCTGGTGAGGGAAGTAACTTAGGCTTTATGGCCTTGTAACTGTAAGCTTCTAAGCTTCTACCCCCAAGTAAATACCCTTTATAAAACCCAAGAGATTTCTGGTATTTTGCATCAGCACCCCTTTGGCTGACTAATACAGATGGCATGCCTTTCTAAGACAGTCCCTTTCAGAGCTCTTGAAGACTTCCTCTTCTTCACAATGACTTTTCTGATATCAGGAAACACCCACCTTATAAGTTTTCCCAGATTTGCTTATTTCTCTCAAAGTTCAATGATGTGCACTGTAAAATAGCACATTTATTATTTAAATGCTATTAGCTTCTGGCCTTTCAGCCTTGTGATGGACTACAGCAAGAGTGAGCCCTGCTATTAGTTCAGAGATGCTTTACTTGCCACACTGCTTTTGTAAAGTCCAATCCAGCAAAAAGGAGTGCACATTAACAGCAAAACACTTCAGCAGTCACTTAGGCTCCCATCTGTTAGAGGAAACTTGCTTAGGTGGGGTTTCAAGATTTAATTAGGGATATAGAGAAGAGGAAAGAGTTGAAGAACTTCACATTGGAAAAAACTCCTTCTATATGTTGACTGATCTGCCTCTTTTGTCTAAAGGCACAACAGAAAACAACCAGTGAAGCATAACTTGGCATGAAGCATAACTTGGCATGGAATCATGGGGGAATATGGGAAGAAAATGTGATAAAGCAGAATAAAGAATAAAAGGAACATGGGCTTCAGAGGCTCCTCTGCCACCTACCAGCTAGTGACACTGTCATGTTATTCAGACTCTCTGAGTCTTTGCCTACAAATCCAAAGAATGGATATTAGGAAGAAGAAAAAGGTTTCTTTAGGAAGTAGCCATGGATGTAACTACAGCTTAGGAATCTTTGGAATTTTCTAGCTGCCGTGTGTGTGCAGGTGTGGTGTGGGGGACAAGGCAGGGAATATGATATCAAGGGAGAAACTGCATTTTAGGAGGTGGGGAAGAGGGGAGGTTTTATAGGCCTAAGAGGCAGCAGGGATGGGTAGCCAGATGGAGACAGGTAGCAGATAAGGCAGTACATTGAGAACCAGAAGGCCAGGGAAGTTTCAGGCTCCTGAGAGAGCTGGAGAGAAATGGAAAAAGAAGAACAGGCACTTGCAACTGCTATTGTTGGCCCATTTCTAGTATTTTTATAAATGTTAGTCTTTTTAAATTTTAATCT
>JAKSZT010040523.1:198028-406292 GCA_026826555.1 Tolypeutes matacus
AAACCTGGGATTAAGTTATTTTACAAAAATAACAGGGGTTAGATTTGAATAGTAATTTGCAGAGCCACTTAAATGGTTTTTATTCCAAGAGGACATGATTAAAACCTGATTGAAGGATTGCTGAAATGCTATGTCACTAACAATGAAAGTGTCAGGTTGCAGGTGCAAATGTTGAAAATACCTATCAAAGAACTCACCAGGGCCTCCTGGGTACACATACATATCATGGGGTAGATACCTCTGACTCTGATAGCTTGATGTCATCTAGTGCTTAAATTCTGCAGGACATACACCATTGTACTCAATGTATACTCAGCAAATATATTCTGATCATCTGGTATCCCCTACAATTGTTTTAGGTATCAAATGTGCTGGTGACAGCAATTTGAGATGAAGGTACTCTTGACAGTTCCATGTCTCTTTAGAAATGAATGCACTAATCATCTATGTTTTTTACATCAGTCTCATGCAAAAGCCATCTTCCTCTAGTTTACATCTCACCCTAACTCACTAAAATCTGGGTCAGGAGCAAGCCTGAGGTTACAGCCTTTCAAAAGCTGAGAATCTAACCCTTTACTATGGCTAAGTTATCATTTACTTATGAATTCTCAAAGTGACAGACCATATTTCTTTGGCTCTACACTAATAGCACTATGAGACTTCCCTCTATAAAACCAGGGAATTTTCAAAAGGTGTTTGATAACCAACATGGCTAGATAATGATTTAGTTTCGCCTTTGATGATGGTATGGTAAAACACTGACAAGTGTTGATTTCTTAGTTTTATTTGACCATTTAATGCCTTAAAATTATAGGCAAGGAGCTAGGAGAATGGAATTTTTTTGCCCCCTACAGTCATCAACAAAATCTGGAGATATTTTTCGTTGTCACAAGTGGGGCATACAGCTGGCTTTTGTGGGTAAGACGACAGGGATGCTGCTAAATCACCTATAATGCACAGGACAGTACCCACAACAAGGAATTATACACATCAACCTGTCAATATTGTTATTAAAAGGACTACATACCATGGACCAAAAGGGATTTATCCAGTAATATGATTTCCCCCTAAGATCAGGAACAAGATAAGAATGCCACTTTCACAACTGCTATTCCACATTGTCCTGGAAGTTCTAGCCAGAGCAATTAGGCAAGAAAAAGATATAAAAGTCATCCAAATTAGAAAGGGAGAAGTAAAAATTTTTCCTATTTGAAGATGACATGATAATAAACTATAGAAAATCCAGAAAAATCTACAAGAAAGCTTCTGGAGCAAGTAAATGAATTCAGCAAAATGGCAGTGTATAAGATCAACACACAAAAATTAGTTGTGCTTCTATACACTAGTAATAAACAAACTGAAAAGAAGATCAAGAAAAACATTCCATTTACAATACCAACCAAAATAATCAAATATCTAGGAATAAGTTTAACAAAAGATATAAAGGACCTGTACATGGAAAACTACAAAACATTTCTTAAAGAAATTAAAGAAGACCTAAATAAATGGAAGGACTTTCAATGTTCAAGAATGCAAAGTGTTAATATCATTAAGATGTCAATAATACCCAAAGTTATTTACAAATTAAATGCAATCCCAATCAAAAGTTCAATAGCCTTCTTTGCAGAAATGGAAGAGCCAATCATCAAATTCACGTGGAAGGGCAAGAGACCACAAGTAGCCAACAATAAAATGAAAACTAAGATCAAAAGCTACAGGAATGCACATTTCCTGATTTCAAAATTTTCTGCAAAGCTACAAAAATAAAAACTGTGGTATTGGCACAAGGACAGGTTTATAGACCGATACAATCAAATTGAGAAACAAGAAACCCCCCATCTATACCCAATTGATTTTTCACAGTAGTCCCAAATCCACTCAATGGGAAAAGAATAGTCTCTTCCATGTATGGTGCCAAGAAAATTGGATAACTGCATGAAAGGAATGAAAGTTGAACCCTACCTAACACCATATACAAAAATTAACTCAAAATTGATCAACAACCTAAATGTAGGAACTAAAACTATAGAACTCATATTAAGTGTAGGAAAATATCTTCAGGACTTTTTATTAGGCAATGGAATCTTCAACTTTACACCAAAATGTACAAGGAACAAAAGAAATACAATTTGGACTTTGTCACAATTAAAAGCTTTGGCATATCAAGGGACATTATCAAGAAAGTGAAAAGACAACCTGAAAAATGGAAGAAAATATTTGTAAACCATATATATGATAAGGCTTTAATATCTAGAATATATAAAGAACAAAAATTCAACAACAAAAAGAAAATCTGGTTTAGCTTCCTAGGCTGCTTCAGCAAATATTATAAAATGGTTTGGCTTAAACAATGGTAATCTGTTTGCTAACAGAGTCTGGAAAAAAGTGTCCAAATCAGGGCATCATCAAAGGAATGCTTTTCTCCCAAAGACTGGCTGCCAGCAATCCTTGGTTCCTTTGCCACATGGCAAGGCACATGGTGGAGTCTGCTGGCCTCTCTCTTCCAGATTTCATTGCTTTCAGCTTCTTGCTTCCATGGTGCACATGCACGCTTGCTCTTGTGCTCACCTGCACATTATCTCTCCCTGTATTCCTTCCATTTATAAAAGACTCCAGGAAGAGGATTACGACCCATCCTGAGTGAGGTGGGTCACACCTTACCTGAAGTAGCCTTATCAAAATGTCCTACTTAAAATGGGTTCAGATCCACAGGATTGGATTAATTTTAAGAACATGTTTTTCTTGCATAAATACAGCTTCAAACCACCATACCACCAAATTTTAAAAAATGGGCAAAGGACTTGAATAAACATTCCTCCAAAGAAGATATATAAATAGCTAATAGCCACATAAATTGATGTTCAACAGTACTAGTCAAAATTAGATGCTACTTCATACTCATTAAAATGGCTATTACTATTTTTTTAAAAAATCAGAAAATAACAAGTGTTGGTTAGGACGCAGAGAAATAGGAACTTTTGTAAATTTTTGATGCAAATATATAACAGCTCAACTGCTATAGAAAACAGTTTGGCAGTTCCTCATAAATTTAAGAATAGAATTACCACATGGCCTCATAATCTCACTTCCAGGTGAGAATTGTAAGCAGGGACTCAAACAAATAATTGAACTTCTATGTTCATAGCATCGCTTTTTACAATAGTTAAAACATGGAAGCAACCCAAGTGTCCTTCAATGGATGAATGGATAAACAAATGTGGCATAAGTGTACAATGGATGATTAAGTCACAGAAAGGAATGAAGTTCTGATACATGCTACAGCATGAACCTGAAGGACATCATGTTAGTGAAATCAGCCAAACACAAAAGCACAAGTAACTAGAATATGCAGTTTGAGAGACATAATATAAATCTCAGGTTAGCAGGGGTAGTATGGGGAATAGGGAGCCAATGCTTCATGGGTGCAGAATTTCTGTTTGGGGAGAAGGAAAAGTTCTGGTTATGCACGGTAGTGATGGGAGCACAACGCTGTGAATGTAATGTAATTAATACTGCTGAATCATATAATTAAAAGTGGCTAGAGTGGGACATTTAATATTGTAGATATGTTACCACAATAACAATTTTTCTAAAAAGTTGGGATATGATCGATGAAACAAAACTGGCAAAATGTTTATAATAATTGAAATTGGGTAACGGGTACATTGAGGTTCCTTATACTATTCTCTCTACTTTTGTGTATTTTGAAATTTTCTATATAAAAAGTATTTTACAAACAAAATCAAATGTCAATAGGGCTGAGGTTGAGATACCCTAAATTAAGATAATATATCTTTCTTTTTCCTCCATCACTGCACTTGATTTTTGAAGGAACAGAAAACTAACATCTCTTGGACAATTATAAATCAGAGCAGGTGATTTCCATGCATTCTCAATTCTCACAACAAGCTCTGAGTCATTTATCAGTCCCCATTTTTCATATGGAGAAACTAAGGGCCAAAAAAGGATTAACTAGATGAATTGTATGCTTTATTAAAATGTATCAAAATTGATTAAAAAAAAGGGGGGGGATTAACTATGGTTATGCAAAATGAAATCTAAACCCAGGTTTGTTTGATATAACAGATATCCTTTGTGACTTAAGATCCCTTTTGACTTAAGATTCCTGACTTGAATTCGGGGGGAGGGGGGAAGTCCTTAATCCAAAATATAGCTTAAATTTTAGAGATATTAAAATCTGAGCAAAGTTTCATTGAAAAGGTCTCTGGAAAGTCAAATCAAGTGCTTGTGTCTTATGGGGCAATTCCCACTGAGTGCCGCAGTAGGGAAGGGCCAACCTAGCACCAAAGTCAGCCTCACCCTGTACTTATATTGCACCATGGATTGATTAGGTTGATTATTAAATTCTGCGGATGAGATAGCCCTCTAGTTCTTACAAGGGAGGCCCAAGAACATTGCTCCAGAGCTTCAGGAGAATGTTTGAGAAGTCAATTATCCTCATTCTAGTAGACAGAGACAAAAGTGGGCTCCTTGTTGGCTTAAAGATCTCAACCAAGCCCTTCTGGTGACAAAATGAAGGAGACACTGCACACACTGGCCTATCAGAGTGCACATCTGGGATTCACTAATCAGCAGACCCAAGACTGACCATTTTCATTTAACCAAAATTCTCAATTCATCTTGCATCAGACTCAGCTGCAAAATTTATTAAAGGTGCAGGTATTTGTGGTTCCTCTCCCAGGGATTCTGCTTCCATGGGAATTTGCAATTTTAGCAAGCATTTTGGGTAGTTCTGTTGCCAAGTTTTCTTAGAAACACTGCCTAAACATTGCCTAAATCCTCCCTGGGATTTTTCTATTAGGAGAATTATAGATTTTTGTATGTGGCATGCTCTGAGTATTTCTTATAAGGACAGAGATAAGAAGGTAATAAAAAAAATAGTCATCACAGCTGCCATCTTTGTGTTCAAACTACACACCAGGGCTTTTGCTAGAAGCTTCATTTCCATTACCTCATTAATAGTCACCATAGACCTATACATGAGATACTATCATTACCCCATTGTACAGCAGAGGAAATAAGTTACTCAAGTGATACGGTTAGTAGCGAAGGAGAGGAGCCTGGGACTCAGGACATTGGAGGAACTTTTAGTCTAATTGCAAGATAAGACAAGCATGTAAATAACTGTAGATAGGAAGGGTGCAGTGCAGGTAAGAAAAAAAAAAGCTGCTTTGCACTAGAAGTTCAGAGAAACAAGAAATTCTAGGATCAGGTAAGAGGTGGGCTTTAAAGTGAGTCTTAAGGATTGAATGTGCCATTTCCATGCTCAGAAATGGAAAGAAGTGTTAGCAATTAGTGAATCTGGATGCAGGGTATATGGACATCCACTTTACCATTTCACTGTCCTTAAGGATGACACAGCCCAAGAGGCTGGCTTAGGGTGAGGAAACCCCGGGTGTAAGAGAGTACCTTGGTAGTGGCTGGGGGAGGCGGTGGTGGCTGTGATTTTCAGTGCCGTTTTAATCCACTATTCTGAGAGCCCACCCCTCCTACAAGAACACCAGGAGGGAGGTGAGAAGACAGATCCTGATGACGCCACTAACTGCAGAGTGCTGAAGGAAAACACCATTTTGCAGCCTTTATAGGAAATCTGTTCTCTGCACAACCACCTTCTTAGGCTGAATTCTCTAAAGCCTTCCTTGCAACACTCCTAGGAATTGAGAGCAACTCCCTTCTCCCTGGACTCATTTATTTTCTCCAGGTATTGCCTGGCAGCCATCTGTAACTGTAAACAATGGTTCCATTTGGGACAGTTAAAATTGATTTTCTATTATGCTAAAAACACTTAATTAGTATTCCTGCCTTTGCCATGCTTATGGGTTGTTTAAATAGGGCCACCACACCTAGTGTCTCTGAAGGGGAAAGGACATCATCAGAGTCCAGACTGACCATGTCCCTCACCTCCCCGCCTTGCCTCTTCCTTCTGCACCCTCACCCAAAATGTCTGTATTCCCTTCTCCTCCTCAAAGTGACAGCCTCTTGGGTCCTTTCCCTGGTATGCTTGAGATTGGGTAAAATGTTTTCCTCAGCTTCATCTGAGGGCTTTTCAAGGAAATTGATACTATTTCCTTGACTTCAAATAAGAACATCCCCAGTCCCTTATCATCAATTCCTCAAATTCCCAAAGTCTTTCTTCAGCTCAAAAACCCAAGCAGAAAAACAACCCCACCGCAGTTTTATCCATTTCCTTCCCCAAAAGATTCTTAAAGTATCTCTTTTTCTCTAGAACCCCAGAAAAAGTAAACAAAGCTTGAGTCAGAGTGTCTTCATTTTAAGGCCATGGGAAAATGTCAAATATTTTACCTGTTAAACACACATACATGCACATACACATATAGACAAGCAGGGGCTTATTCACCTTGCCCGCTGTAGATGGGGCCCTGCAGAACTTATATTTCTTGTTGAGAAATTTTGACCCTCGCCCGCCTTGGAAGGCAATTTACCAACCTCCTATCTCTCTATCGCACTTAACTTTTTCAGTGACAAATGAATTTCACCTTTTTCAGGCTCTGAAGATACCTACATCTTCTTATTGTGCTTAACAAGAGTTACGACAAGAACAAGGGTAAAACAGACTTTTCTCTAAAAACTGCTTTCATGGACCTTTCCATGGCTACCGAGTGGACCCTTTTAATTTCATGGCAATAACTCCTGAGAATGAAGGCTGGATGTAGATTACACATAAGAGTCCAAGAAATCCTTTTCTTCCCAACCTCACTGTCTTTCACCTCTTTAGCCAAGCACTAATTTCATTTAGAATTCTCCAATTCAGCTTCATTAAAGGGTAATTTATAAAAGTTCTGAACCTAGACTCAGGAAATCAAAACAGTTGTAAAAAAACACCATCTGTGCCTCCCCTGATGCTTGGCCACTTGTTTGATGAGATAGCACTTCCCTGAGTATGATCTTGGGTGAAATGCCATTGAAGAGATGAAGGATGACACCTCTGTGGATGAGAACACACTCTGTAATGAAGAGTCCACTTAATCATAATGACAAGAGGTCACAGTGCCTGGTGTGCCCCCACCACTGCTCAGTAGCCTCTGAATATGACCAGGTAGCAAACAGCCTCTGTTTATCTTTGGAAGGAAAAGGGAAGAGATTCACCTATGATTTTATCATGGTGTCACTGTTGAAGTTCTGTAGTGAACATCTGCTGTTTTTGAAAAGCTTCCATATGATGGGGACATTAATCAAATTTCCTTCTTTCCCATTCCTACAGCTAAGAGGTGGACATGCGGCCCAAGCCAGGTTACTCAGGCTCTCCTCTTTCCGGAATTTGAAAACTGTGCTAAATGAAACAAGTACAGGGTTATCTCATCCAGACTCACTCTGATGACATCATTCCTTCTGAATGATTGTCTCTTCCTTTCTTCTACCTATATTCCCAACATTGCCCTGGTTTTGGAATTCCTCAAGTTCTGGTTGCCCAGCTTAGACTCCATGAGCCAATTCAGGGATCGGCAGGGACCAGTTAAATATTTTAAGCTTTATGGGCCAGACAATGTCAGTTGCAACTACTCAACTCTGCCACTACAGTGCAAAAGTGGCTATAGACTTTTGAATGGACATGACTGTGTTTCAATAAAAATTTTATTTATAGACACTGAAATTTGAATTTCATTTAATTTTCACATGCATTATGCTTTTGATTTTTTTCAACTATTTATAAATGTAAAAATGATTCATAGCTGCACAAAAACAAGCAGCACAATATATTTGGCCTGTAAGCTTTATTTAGTTTGTTGACCCTTGAACTAACCTGTCTCTTTCCAGTAGTTTCCTTTATTTTTAGTTTCTGTTGCTCACAACCAAAGAAACCTAATTCAGACAGATACAAGAATAACAAAGTGAGTAACTATAAATTGAAAATATTTTATCTAAAGGTCACTGGCTGTAAGAGTCTCCAGCAAACACTATTCAATTCCTTCATTTGTCTATTCATTTGTTATTCATTCATTTGTTCATTCAATCTGTATTGAGCATCTTTTTATGCTCCAGGCAATTAATAGACACTGAGAATACAGCTGACTTAGGCCAACACAGTCCTGCTGTCCTGAGGGAGCTTTTTGTGTAACAGGCACAGGCAATCATGATGAGAAGCAAAGGGAATAGTTATTAAAGACTCACTTGTGGCTGCATAGGAAACTCTCTTGGGAGTGTGGATGTTCAAAAGGTACATTCAGAAGAAGAAAAAGTGACAAAGCTCAAAGAAGGTAATGATAGTATGACAATAACATGGAAGATTGGGTCAGGAAGGGGTAGCTCCTAAATGAGCTGCTACAGGCATACTTTAGAGATAATGCTGGTTCAGTTACAGAACACTGCAATATAGCAAGACACATGAATTTTTTGGTTTTCCAATGCATATAAAATTTATGTTTATACTATACTATAGTATATTACAGGGGCAATAGCATTGTCTCAAAAAACAATGCACACACCTTAATTAAAATATGACACAGAAACATGAAGTGAGCGCATGCTGTGGAAAAATAGTGCCAATAGACTTGCTTGACACAGGGTGGCCACGTACCTTCAATTTGTTAAAAAAAAAAAAAACAAAAAAACCGCAATATCTGAGAAACACAATAAAGCAAAGTACAATAAAATGAGCTATGCCTTTACTTCTGGGGACAAAATATAAGGACAACTAAGAGAGCATTTTAAAGCTCTAGTTTAGAGGAAAGGAAGAGGAATAAGCTAACAAAACCTCATAAATGCATTGTAAACAAGATGCACTTATTTAAGACATTTTTTATTGGTTAAAAAAAAGAAAAGAAAAATTACAGATGACATAGGTTTACTTTCTTAACAGGGTTTGGATGGACTCATATATGTATTAAAAAATGATCTAGTTTAGCTTTTTTCCCCGAAGATGACATTTAATTAAACAAGTCGAATTCTTGCTTTTCCAGTCCTCATCTGTGATTTCACATCCTTCCTCTCCCATGTTCTTTTTTTGTTTCCTGATATGTACATTTGGGAGGCCCTTGTTAATATCAAGGAAAATCTCTGCAGGTGAACATGTAAGCCTGGCCCACTTGTCACATACTTAGAGGAAATGAACAGGGGTTGCTTTCTCTATCATCCCTGTCTGAAGTGCTACTAAAAAAGGAGTGCTATTAGGTTGACCTCTAGACTGATATTTTCTGGGCTTAATTGACTTGGGTGAATCCACCTCTTCTCAAAGAGATTACAGTCAAAGTCCATTATAAAGTGCTTTCTCAGAGTTGGACCTCACTAACATGGGACAGAGAGGCCCAACACTGATTCTTTCAGCCTTGGCATGTCAATGCAGATGGATTTACCAATGCTGATAATTTCCAGTTAAGAAGATATTGGGTACATAGCAGAAGCTCAATAAATGTATGATAATAAATATGACCCTAATATGGCATCACTGTAGTCTTCCCAAGGTTTTTGTACCTTCCATTTTGAACTTTTTGTTTCATTTTTGTTTCTTTCCTTTAATTCTCTTGGAGGAAATGCCATATCAACCACTTTTCCGAAAAACAATTTTTTGGTTCACTAAAATGAAAACAAACTGGCCAAATATAGATGGCTAAGAATACCCTTCAAGATACATTCCAGCCACACCATATTTTCATTAACAGAAGCCAATAGCTGTAAATAAATATCTATGAGTATTTAGTACATCACATAACCAATTAACCCCTTTATATAATACATGCATGTATATGAGTGTTTGCAACTACACTCTAATATATCTTAGTGTATAAATATTTATTGAACGTAAATTGTGTTCACATATAAATATGGGGATAAAATTGTTTTGTCTCACAGAACCAGCAGCAGGACTTACCCAAAAAGAAAAAAATAGAGGGTGACACAGCTGGGAATACCCCAAACAGTCCTACAATGGGGCTAGTTACAATTCCAAAGAAAGAGGCACTAAACTCCAGGGTGATCAGTGTAAAAGCATTTATTAGGGGAACTTACGTATGGAGAGCTGCAGCTACCTGGTGATGGGCAGTGAGACAGCACGAAATACATTCAAGAACATCTGTACTCATGGCTACTACTCTACAGGTTATGTAGGGTTGAGGAACAAGTTGGCTAAGTGCCAGAGGCTTGTGTGCTAGTATTGAGAAAATGTTTTTTGTTTTTTTTTTTCCCCCAAAACAAAATGTGGGAGTAGATGTGGCTCAAGCAGTTGAGCCCAGGTTCGACTCCTGGTGCCAACTAAAAACAAACAAACAAAAAAACCAACTCAGGGGAGTCGATGTGGCTCAGTGGCTGAAAGCCAGCTTCCCATACATAAGATTCCATGTTCAATCCCTGGCCCCGGCCGGTACCTCAAAAAAAAAAAAAAAAAAAAAAAAAAAAATTTGCTCAGGGAGGGCTGTATTCAAGGTTACAGCAGCCAAAGCTCAGCATTTTCCAGGGTGCTGTGGGAGAGGAGATCTAACGAGGAGGGCAGGGGGAGGTCAATCCTCGGTCAGGTAGGAGATGCTAAAGAAATTCCACAAAAATACTACTTGAAGTGACATTTAAAGAAATATAACTTCATGGCATACATCAGTGCCATCTCTCAAAAACCTCAGCTGTTATTAAGTACTTCCTAGTTTTATACCCCATTTTCTTTCTATTTTTCCCACTAGGCTAATTATAAATCTAATTTTCAGTAGTGATCCTATTTTGTCATTCAAAGACTAGACCACATATTCTGGTTTTTGACAGGTTCACTACAGTTACAACCTCACCTGCTCTAGTTACTGGATTGAGTAGGACTAATTATTTAACAAGTATTTAAAATGAAAACAAACAAACAAAAAAACCCATACCAGAGCTTCCAGTGACTAGACGTTCAAAACGTTGCTTTAGTTTTTAATTCTCCAGGTGAGAGAAATAATAGTCTTTTTATGCCCTCACATACTACAGATCTATTCCTGAAGTGGGAATAAGGGAACAAGTATTATTGCCCAAAGTCAAGTCAAAGTGCTGTTACCAGAAAAATGGAAATAAGTGATGAGCATGCAAAAACTAACCAGGAATTTTATTTTTCATACCAGACTGAGACATAACTATATTAGGAATTCTAACTTGTTTGAAATAAAATGGAACCCTACATACACACTATAATTCTTTAGGAGAGAAATAAAATACACAGAAATCCAAAACTGTGCAATATTTAAGGAATCAAAACAACAAGAATAATCCCGTGCTTTCTCAATTTTAATTAACTATCAGTTAATAATCATTTCCGGTTTACTCACTGTGTGCCAATTATCTAAAGTTAATAATCTCGGGGAGCGGATGTAGCTCAGTGCCTAAACGCCTGCTTCCCATGTACAAGGTCCTGGGTTCAATCCCTAGTACCTCCTTAAAAAAAAATAAAACAAAGTTAACAATCTAAAGTTACTAGAACTACACCAGTTCTCAAACTGATCTGTACATTAAGAGAGGATTTGCCTCAGCTTTTATTTGCTGATAGGTTAATTGGCTTCAATTAGCTTGTACACCTTATCAGAGCCACAATAGTCTCTTCAGTCTGACAAATCCTTGGCGTAGAGCAAGTATTTTCCTATAAGACAAATGCAAATGCTGTGGCTGCACTCTTACAGGACTTTGATTTCCATCTCCTCTTATTTCTCTATATGGAAACAAAATCCTGTAAATGTCCAAAGATATAAGATACAGTCGTTTACTTGTTCCAGTAGCTGTGTCCTGACCTCCTATGAGGATCCTGCTGTAGTTTCTGCCCCCTGGTCTTCCAGAGTGTTCCTTGTCTGTTTTCAAGCCTGGCTAACCAGACTCACAAAAGCAAAATTCCTATTTGCTTCCCCTTTGCTTAAATTAAACCAAGTTGATTTCCGCTGCTTACAATAAAATATCCCGATCTGACAAATCATTTATTCAACTAATGCCTTTTAAATGCCCACAATCTGCCAGGCACTTGTGATCCAATAATGGGCAAATACCATCATCATTTTTGTAATCAGCCCTTCTAGGATGTGAGCTCATGATGATAATTGCTATCTGATAAAAGACAGGGGGGTGTGGGAGAGGGGTATGTCCTTTTGGATATGGGTGATTGAGGGATGATGCTCCGGGGGTAACCTCAGGACTCAGACCTAAATGAAGAGGAGGAAGCAGCAATTTGAAGAGCTGGGGCTAGAACATTCCAGACAGAGGAAAGAACACCACAAAGACAGAAGCAGCAAACACGCGTCACTTCCAAGGCACGATCAAGCCACCTAACTTATTAAAAGTGCCCTGGCCTTTCTTTATCTGTCCTCCCAATCACCAGTGGCTGGAAAACTCCTGAGAGACCCTTCAAAAGTGTCTCCTTTCCCTATAATTATTGTACTGCACAACTTTTATTTATTCTCAACTTGTTTCGTACATTTAAGGCTTGTCTCCCATTAAAATGATCAGCCCTTTGAGCGTTGGGGGTGTGTCAGACACTTCATTTATATTCCCATACATTACATCCGTGATAGCTGTTCCATAAAAATGCATCACTTGATATTCTAAGTCCCCAACAAGATCAGGTTAGTGTGGGTCTGGTACCCTGTGTGGTAATAACACTGCAAGGACGTGGCAGCATTTCTCTACGGGTTGCCTTATTTCTGCATTCATTAATTAAAGCAATTAGAATAGAGAGTCTTTATATATCCAGTCTAGCCTGAAAAAACTGACAGTTCAATTGACTCATCAGCTAAGTCCCCGAAGTTACAAGCTCTTATAATTAGCAATTGATTTCGGAGGATTTAGCAAACAAAGACAAAGGGGCCAACATTTCCACCAACCCCTTCTAACATGCAGAAATAATCATCTTTAATACACAGTATCAGCGCCCTATACAGAGGGAGCATGTACTATACTATCAAGTGGGCGGTCCACCCTGTAGTAGATGATTAAAAGATAATGTCTCCAGCACAATTGATCAAAAAATAAAAATGGGTGGAGGGGGAGGGATAATCACTCCAGGCATGTGCCAAATGTCTGGAATGATTCTGGAAATCAAAAGAACTGAAATACAATGCATTCAGTGTGACCTGCAGGGAGGTTTTCAGGAAAATCCTGGGAAATTAATTATGTTCTTTTTCCATTCTCTTGATGGGGAGGTCATTGTCATCTTGGAAAGAGCTTTCCCCTGTTTGTTCCCATGGCAGCAAGAAGCTAGCTAGGGAAGACATGATAGAAGAAAATAATGGAAATAAACTTCACCTGGTCTCTGTCTTTTCTCGGGAATCTTTATTTGGTAATGAATTTCTGAATTCTTTTGAATGTTGGGTTTTGTCAAAAATACTGACATGGGGAATTTACTTGTTCCTGGGGAAGTAATCACATTAGACTGCCCTGCTTTCTTGACAGTCTATGTGATGATAATTAGATGCAGCAATGTCACAGCCACAGTTATATCCAACAGGAAAAAATTACATTTATTAGCTATTACTAAACCTGTTCCATGGGCAAGTGTGACAGAAATTTTAAGAAAGAATCACAAGTCACCAACTTACTGTAACACTGAATGGAAATCACCTAGTAACTTGGGTTCTCAGAATTACTTCATCTTGTAAAATGGGATTCATATCTTCTTTATTCCAATTCAGGGTTGTCTTAGAATTAAATGGATGTCGATGGAGATTCAAACAATAACCACCACTACAAAAGAAAAGCTTTTTGTGCTTTGTTTTTGATTAATTACCACCAATATCCTCACACACTTGGGTAAGAGTAATTATTTACTGATGAGTAGAGAAGTGTTTTACTGTATTCTGGCTAAATACCAACATACCATACATTTTCTCTGAGCCTTTCAAGAGACAGAACATTCTGTGTGATAGGAATAATAGTGGAACTATCAAATAGGGCCAGTCAGGAATATCTACCCCCTACCCCCACCCCCCCACTCCCATATATACACACACACAGATAACCATGACAATTAATATTTACCCAGATTATTCATCTTTGAATCTTGTTCTTTCTATTGGGTGGATGGTTTTATTTTATTTTGATTTTAGATCTGAAAGGAACTGAAAGTTGATCAAATCCAAAAATCTCAATTCAAAATAGGAAACTGAGGCCCAGAGAGAGGAATTGACTTGAGTAAGGTCTTGTCTACATCCAATCAGTCAACTAAAAGAAGATGGTCAGTTCTAAGTGCATGATCTACAAATTGGAGTATATTTAAATGGGGTGAACAAGATGCTGAGGGGACTGGAGAAAATTTCTTATGAGATACTAATTGTTATTGTTATATGATTTATTGACTGCTTATTGGAGGCAGGCATTGAGCTTTAATACATTTTCACTCTTGACCCTCTGCAACAGCGTGAGGTAAGTTCTGTACTCATAATTTTATAGATAAGGACAGTGAGTCTTAGTGAGGTGATGTACTTGCCCATGGTCATATGTAGCAGGCAGCAGAGCCTGAACTTATGTCCAGTTTTGTGTGACTCCAAAGCCAAGTGTTCTTACCACTGCATTATATCGCATTATCTGTCAAAGAGGCAGTAAGTTTCTGTGAAGGATAGAAAACAACTAGAAGTTCTATATGAGACCCCTCCCACCTTTATGTTCTATGTCCATATGATAACCAGAACTCAGGTTTTCTGACACTCGGTCCCAATCTCTTTCTAATTGCTCACTTCTATTGGAGTGCAGTGCCTGGCACATATTATGCTCTCAATAAGTACACGTTCAATGAACAAACGCAAAAATTGTTTAAAATGGTTCACATGTAAATAACAGTTTCCCTACAAAGAAAATGGTTGTGAATAAGGTATAAGAATTGTGGAAAATCACACAGCAAAGAAATAGGTGTTGTAATGGGCAGTTTAGTGTAGTAGAGAAGAAGGCGGGCACTGAATTTGAATTCTAGATTGGTCACCTATAAGCTGTGTGATCATAAGTAAGTTACTTAACTTCTCTGAACCTCAGTTGTCCATCTTTAATACAGGGTAATAAAAATAATATCAATCTCAGATGGCTATTGTGCATTAACTACAATCAGAGCACAGATTCTGACATAAGCAGTGCCAGATGGTAACCCTGATCACTCCTCTTACCAGCTGTGCCTGCAACAGTGGTTTCCACCATGATTTTGGCAAGATCAGTTCTTAAAATGCAGAAGCTGTCAGTACTCCCGAAGAATATCAGAAACATCTGCTTTCTTGATCTTAAGGATTTCCAAAATCCACTTTGGTGCCTTGTTCAAAAGGATATGTTTTGATAAATTATTTTAATCATTTTCATTAAAAGCAAAAGCCTCTTTAAGGCTCAAAACTGTCCATAATGATATATCTCATTTATTTTTTTTTTTTTAAGACTTTATTTATTTATTCATTTATCCCCCCCTTGCTGCTCATGCTCGCTGGGTCAGTTAACCACGCCGCGCGGGCGGGCTTGCCTTCACCAGGAGGCCCCAGGAACCGAACCAGGGGCCTCCCATATGGTAAACGGGAGCCCTACTGATTGAGCCACAGCCGCTTCCCGATATATCTCATTTATAAGCTTGTTTTAGAATTAAAAGAGTTAATGCATGAAATGGGCTTAGACCAGTGCCTGACACTAAGGGATAAGTGCTTAATAACAATAAGATAGTCAACACTATGTAGTTAATAAATGTTAAGTGTTATATCAGTCATTGCTTTGCTCCATTAATCCTATGAAATGGCCTTAAATCCTTACTGGCAAACTTTTTTTTTTTTCTTGTTCTCACAGATCTGCAGGTTAACAGTGATTTGCCTGAGTGAGGTAGGATTCAGCTAGGCAACTCTGCCTCATGAAGTCAGATGACTGGGCATGGTTTCAAGCTGCAGGTAGGGCCCATGCCAGACCTAAGTCTTTCTCATCCTTCCTGGCCCAGTGGATCCCCAAGGCATGTTTTCCTCCTTGTGGAGGCAGAAGCCAAACCACACCTTTGTTCAAGCCACACTCCAGGCACCACGGACCAAAGCAATTCACATGGCCCAACCCGAGTCAGTGGGGATGGAAATATATCTGTCCCAAGGCGGAGAGAAATGGGACTGGAAATTTGAAAAATTTCACGGTTTGATTTCAAGCATTCATGAGCTATATAGGATATTTTAATGAACATCAACCAATATCAAATGAACCCTCCAGGCATCTGGACAACCAAACCCTTAGCTATGTTGAAGATTGGATAAGGTTGATGCAATTCTTCCTGGGGTTCTTGCAGACCAACTTGAAGGTAACTGGCCCTCTGGCAGCAAGAGTGAATATGGAATTCCAAATACGGAAAGCTAGAGCTCAGGGCAATGAGTAGTGAGACAAATGCCAACTCCAAACTCTTATTACCATCTGAGGGGATGACACTTTCAATATATCTCAGGTGAAAAATGATTTCCTCTCAAATCAGATGGTGGCTAATCTATGAATAGAGCGCATTTGATGCAATAGAATATTTTATACACAGTGGACCAAAAGCAGGCTTAAAACCAAAGAGTCAGGAGCTCATATGAGCTTCTTGGTGAATTTAAGGGGAAACTCTAACCTGGTTTGTCATAAAAGGTTTTTTAAAAATACCTCATGAGGTATAACGTGAGAGTTAGAGATGAAAGTGGTCTATGGTGTAGGGAAAACAGAAAGAATGATTTCTAGGCCCAGCTGTACAATTAAACTGACTATCTGATTTTGGCTTCAATCATGCAGTCTCAGACTCAGCAGTTTTGTGGTTTTTTGTGTTTTTTGTTTCCTTCTGGGGAAAGGTCAGGAGTTGAGTTTTTATTCCTAGCTCTGCCCCTTGATATCTATGTAATCTTGGACCCTCTTGCTCTCTATGACTTCATTTCTTCATCTGAATGTAAGAACCTACTCTCATAAGCTTTCATGAGAATTAATATGTATAAATTGTTTACACCAATGCTTACCAGAGAATAATCTCACATTAAATATTAGCTACCACCGATGTCAGTGGCAT
Organism: Tolypeutes matacus; assembly: GCA_026826555.1. Lineage (NCBI taxonomy): Eukaryota > Metazoa > Chordata > Mammalia > Cingulata > Chlamyphoridae > Tolypeutes > Tolypeutes matacus. Next base: position 214,968 of record JAKSZT010040523.1, read on the forward strand.
TATCATCATTACACACATACTGAGGATATAAACTAATTTACTCCATCAGGGAGCTACAAATCTAGATCAGGATTTCTAGATTACAGTGTATGGTGGTTTTATAAAAGGTTTAAAAATTCACTGACCATCAAGAGGCAGTGCCTGTCTGCTCTATGCGTGAAACAAGGCAGGTCTTTGTGACTACCCTGAGGAACAGAACTTTGTGGAAGCTCTGCTTGGCTCCAACAGCTAGGTTAGAATAGGTCATGCAGCCTCACTGGCTTTTATGGGATGCTCTCTCTGGAAGCCTTCAACCTCCATGTAAGGAGCCCAGTGATTTTGAGGCTACCATGTGGACAGACCAAGCACAGAGACTCAAATCCCTTTTAGATTGATTCATAAATGAAGTTTACAGTACGTAATAACACTGGAGTTAGTATGTATCATAATTATAACTGTGTTCTAAATAACAACAGTAGATAACACTTGAGTTAATATTTACACAGTCAATAATAACACTGTGCAAAGCATTACTTACATATATTGTATCACTAAATCCTCATTATGCCCACAAGCTACTATTGCTACCTGATTTATAGAAAAAAAGTCAGAGATGAAGTAATATGCACAAAGTCAACCAAATGTGAAATAGAAGGGCTGGGGTTCAAACCCAGGCAGTCTGACCCTCAATTAGGACACAATGGCTGAACAGGGCTGTCTTGCTTAGCTGGGAACAATGCTTATGCTTCTTCAGGACAGTTGTAATTGCAAGGTAAGTGTTAGCCACCTAGCACAACTGGATTCTAAAATCTTGCCCCATCCAAATTACTGTCCACAATCTCTTGGATAAAGGCACTCCAGGACACTGCCCCTTGTGAAAGGTAATTCATTAAGTCATTTGCACATGTTAACATGTTCTCACATGTTAATTTCTCTATTGGACAAGCAGTTACCCAAGGGGACTCAGAGGATTAAAGAGAGAGAGAGATAGAGAGAGAGAGAGAGAGAGAGAGAGAGAGAAGTGGATATAGCTTGAGTAGTTGAGCACCTGCTTCCCATGTACGAGAGGTCCAGGTTTCAAACCCTGGTACCTCCTAAAAAAGAGAGAGAGAGAGAGAGAAGTTTTAGTGGTGGGAAACACTAGAAAAGCCTTTCTCAGAGTATGGTATGGTGCCCAAAAGGACTGTCACTATATGTATTCAGAGAGAGGATAAGCAGTAGAAGAATCCAGACAATGAACAACATGAGGAAATTTGGGACTAGCAGAATTAAATGCCCAAAGTTTCCTCATAAATACCTTTTAAAGGATTGGACTTCCTGTAAGAATAATTAATAATACTATTGTTTATCAATAATATTATTTATTGAGTCCCCACCATGTCCCATTATTAACGCTTAAAATTATCCTATGATGTACAGTAGTATGTTTATTATACAGGTGAGAAAACTGAGGCTCAGAGATATTAAATAATTTCTCCAGACCATAGAGCTAATAACTGGTGGAGATAGGATTTAAATGTAGTATTCAAAGGCTGATTTCAAATCTATGCTCTTAGATACCAGAGGTAAGATTACTTCCCATGAATTATATACAGATCTGAGTCTTCCATCTCTCCCTTAAAACATCACAAAACAAAATTAGATGAGATGGAAAATGTGAATGTGCTCTGTAAACTGAAAGTGCTTCCATGTAATCTGTGAGGAAAAAAAAAAAAAGATAAATCTAGCAAAGCACTGAGATGTTGGTGGAGAAAATGGCAAAAGAAATCTATAGACGTTTTGGACCACAGAAGGGTTACAACTGTGGCAGGGGAGGATCATTGGTGTGGGGAGTCAGTGATGGGGGATACAGGGAAGGAAGTTCACTTGGGTATACATATAGGTGTAAATGTTCAAATGTTCATGGGGCATTGTCACAGTGGGTAGAGATTCCCACAATAACTGAAGGAGTATTGAATTCCCATCCTGGTGAGCTCTGCCACATTCTCTAATAGAACAGCAACAATCTCCTGAATACAGAGGCAATGGCTAGTGAAGAAGGATGGTCCATTGATGGGCCCTTGATATTGACAACTATGCTTATGAGCCTTTGCTCTTAAAATTGCAATTTAGTCTAGTGTTGTAGGGTGCCTAAGAGTTACCTCCTGAGAGCCTCCATGTTGCTCAAATGTGGCCTGTCTCTAAGTAAAACTCAGCATATAAATGCATTACCTTCTCCACAGCATGGGACATGACTCCCGAGGATGAGCCTCCCTGGCACTGAGGGTTTACAACCAAGCACCAACTAACAATATAACTGGAAAAAGACCTCGAATAAAAGGGGGAAAAGGTAAAGACAAATGAGTTTATATGGCTAAGAGACTTCAAAGTGAGTCAGAAGGTCATCCCAAAGGTAATGCTTATGCACGTCTCAGAAGGATATCGCAAAGACTGCCAAAGTAGATACTACCCCAAATAATGGGACTCCTGGGGGCTCTGGAGAAACACGGTCATGGCAGATAGCGCCAGAATTTGTTGCCTTGCCAGTGGGCCCTACTTTGGAGTTTGTGCTCCCAAGTGTGACAGAGTTGGAATAAGTTGTGACTTCTCTACACATGCTTCTTCTGTCCCTTCTCTTTGAACTTATAGTTGGTACTGGAGTTGGTAGGTGTATGCCTGAGTGATTTGAATCTTTGGGCTGTCCATGTGCCAGCTGGGCCCTGAGCCTCAGCAGAGCTGCAACACCTACTCTCCAGTTCATTGGACTCACCCAGGACAACTAACAAGGTGAGGATGGACAACCACCATACCAAGGAACTGAGAGAGTCTACAACTGCCAGCAAGAGAGTTCTATCCATCAGCCATATGCGATCGAAACCTCCTCTCAGTTAGAGGTGGAGTGGGCATCACCATCCCAGAATCCGCAGGATTGGGGGATAAAATATGGACTAGAGTGGACATACTGCTATTCTACTATAGACTTATTATGATTCTAGAAATGGAAGAAATTATATCATTGATGTGGAGACAGTGGCCACTGGGGGTGCTGAGGGCAGGGAGAGGGAGGGAAAGGTATAATATGGGGGCACTTTCAGGACTTGGAATTGTCCTGAATGATACTGCAATGACAGATACTGGTCATTATATATCCTGCCATAACCTACAGAACTGAGTGGGAGAGAGCGTAAACTACAATGTAAACTATAGTCCATCCTTGGGGGCAATGCTCCAAAATATGTTCATCAATTACAATGAACGTACCACACCAATGAAAGAAGTTGTTAATGTAGGAAAACTGGGAGCTGTGGGGAGTGGGGCATATGGGAATCCCTTATATTTTTATATTTTTTTATGTAATATTTTATGTAATCTAAGTATCTTTTAGGAAAAAAAAAAAGTATATTAAAAAAGAAAAACCAACTGGGGAGAAGCAGGGATCCATTCAGGACATGAAGGATCCTATAGGATGGGTCATGTGCCATGCGACACCCATATGCAGTTTCCAATACACCTTGGGAAAGCTTGCTATTGTTTTTATTCTTATGGTTTTCTCCTACCCACTAAGTACCACTATAAATGCAATAAATGGGGCAAAAGAACAGCCGAAGGAGATCTCAGAAAGGTGATAAGAAGAAGGTGATGTGGTTTGGGACTTCAAAGCTACAGAAATGACACAATGGCAGGGCATCTTATGCTCCCGCATCCAGGAGAGGAAGGCAAACCAGACCTGGTGTTTCTTGACTCCTGACCTAGCAAGAGAAGACAGTCCAAGCAGGCATGCTCTTCATCCAGATTGAATGATAGTCTCTGACAACATCAGGTGAGCCTGATACCATGGGCAAGGGGAATGGATTGGTAGTCCCATCAGGAATAAGTAGCCAGAGTAGTCACTCTTTTCCTGTCAGGCCTGAGACCCTGAGGAAGGTGAGGGAGAGGTCTAGCCACAGCAAACAGTCAGGTCTGAGGAACTTCTTTGTCCTTTCAGATCTAAGACTTTACCAGCCGGAGACACTGGGGCAACTGGGAGAGGGGCAACTAGTAGGATGATCTCACCACAGACCTCCTTCACTGAGATGCAAGACAATCTGGTCCGGGGAAACCTTCTTTCCCACAGGCAGCACCAGATAAATTAAGCAGATTAAATCAGTACTGCAAAGCCTCCAAAAATTAAACCATCTATAGAATGTTAGTCCATAAACTTTGGCCAAAATCTACATGCTAAACCTTAACAGAGTGGCTATCTGCTAAAATGAAAGATTTAAACAGGATCCAGCATCTCCTAGCACAGTAGATAAAATTTCCAGATACGATTGAAAATCATCCGTAATATCACGAACCAAGAAAATTACTACTTGAATAAGAAAAGACAATTGATGCCAACATGAAATGAATCAGACTTTGGAATCTTCTAACAAGGATTTTTAAAGTAGCCATTATAAAAAAGTAATTCAACAATCAATTATAGATTCTTCTGAAACACATGAAAAAAGAAAAAATAAACTCTGTAAATAAATAGCAAGCTTTAAAAAAGAGAACCAAATGGAAACTATAGAATTGAAAAAGTTAATCAAAAAATAAAACAAAAAATCTTGCTGGATGGGCTTAAAAGTGGAGTGGAAATGATAAAGGATAGAATCAGTAAACCTGAGGAGATATCAATAGAATTTACCTAATTTGAACAACAGAGTGAAAATATACTGAAATACAAAAGAGCCTAACCACAGGGACTTGTGGGATAATAAAAAAAAAATGATCCATTATTTGTATCATGAGTTTCAGGAAGAGAGGAGAAAGTGAGGCTGAAAGAGTATGAGAAGAAATAATGACTGAAAATGTCCCAAATTTGTTTAAAGACACAAAACTACAGATTTAAGAAGGTAAACTCACTCAAATAGGATAAACACAAAGAAACCCATGCTAACACATCAAAATTGAACTTGTGAAAACTAAAGACAAAGACAAATTCTTGAAAGCACTCAGAGAGAAATAATGCATTACCTATAGGGTAATACCAATTCAAATGAGAGCAGATTTCTCATAGAAACCATGCAGGCCAGAAAGACAATGGTTTTCAAGTGCTGAAAGAAAAGAATTACTAATTTTGAGTTCTATATCCAGCTAAACAATCCTTCAGGAATAAAGGGAAAATTAAAAATATCCAAAGATGAAGGACAATAGAAAGAATTTGTTTCTCGAAGACAAATTCTTAAAGGCTGTCTAAGAGAAATTCTTCAAACAGAAAGGAACTGATAAAAGAAGGACTCTTGGAGTGTCAGGAAGAAAAAAGGAACAATAAATAGAAATATGAGTACATACAATACTCCATAATTTTCCTCATAAATTTCATAAATCTTATTTGATGACAAACAGAAATACCATTATCTGATAACCAAGAGGATGCTATTTTAAATTGGGGAGGGTAAAAGGACCTAAATAGAAGTTTGGATCTCTCACTCCACTCAAAGTGATGATACCAGTTGATTCTTATGTCATGTATGTAAACTGTAAGATCTAAAACAACCACTATGAAAAATATATTAAAAGATCTGCTCAAAAACACTATAAATAAATCAAGATGGAATCCTAAAAAACATTCAGGTAAACCACAGAAGGTAAGCAAAAAAAAAAACAGATGAACAAGAACTAGTGAAAACAAATAGAAAATGAATAATAAAATTGCAGGTCAAAGCACTACTAGGTGAGTAATTACCATAAATGTAAATGGTTCAAATATACATATCAAAAGACAGAGGTGAGCAGAATGGATAAAAATATGACCCAACTATATGTCCATTACAAGAAACTCACTTAAAATCAATAACAGAAGAAGGTTGAAAGTATACATACCATGCAATCATTAATTTTAAAAAAGCAAGAGTGGCTTTATAAATATCTAATAAAATAGGCTTCAGAGCAAAAAAAATTTACTAGACAAAGAACATAACAATAATGAAAAAAGAAACAGTCCACCAGGAAGACATAATGATCCAAAATGCATACCCACCAAAAAAGAGTTCCTTGAAATACATGTAACAAAAAGTGATAGAGCTGAAAGGAGAAACATACAAATCTACAATTATAGTTGAGGATTTCACCAATCTCTGCTCAAGAAATAAAACAAGTAAACAGAAAATAGCAAGGATATAAAAGGTATGAACAATATAATCAGCTGACAGGATCTAACTGACATTTATTTACAGAACGCTCCACCCAGTAAGAGCAGACTATTATTTTCAAGTGCCCATGTATTCTTCACCAAGTTAGACCCCATTCTGGGCCATAAAACAAACCTCAACAAACTTAGAATTGAAAGCATACAGTGTCCTACAACAACAATGGAATCAAACGAGAAACCAATAAGTAAAATACAACAGGAAAATCTTTTAACATGTAGAATTTAAACAACATACTTTTTATGATTCATGAGTCAAAGAGGAAATCACAAAGGAAATTAAAATATACATAGAAATGATAAAAATAAAAATCCACCAAAGCAACATTTGTGGGACACAACTAAAGCACTCCTGACAGAGAAATTTATACCATTAAATACTTACATTAAAAATGAGGAAAGATCTCAAATTAATAACCTAAACTTCTACCCTAAGAATGCTGAAAAAGAGGAACAAAGAAAAGTCAGAGCAAGAAGAAAGAAGAAAATAATAAAGAACAGCAAAATCAATGAAATTAAAAATAGGAAAACCATAGAGAAAAATCAATGAAACAAAAAGCTTGTTCTTCAGAAAGATCAATTGATAAATCTCTAGCAAAACTGACAAAAATAAAGAGCAGACAGAAATCACCAATATCAGAAATTAAATAAGTTATAATGCTATAGATCCTGTAGCCATTAAAGAGATAATAAGGGAATACAACTAACTTTATACCCGATAAATTCAGCAATTTAAAAGGAATGGACCAATTCCTTGAAAACTGTGAAATACCAAAACTCAATCAAGATGAAATAGACAATCTGAATAGCTCTATAACCATCAAAGAAATTGCATCTGTAATTTAAAAGCTCCTGAAAAAGAAATTGCCAGGCTCTGATGGTTTCACTAGAGAATTCATTGAAGCATATAAATAAGAATAGCACTAATTTTACACAATCTCTTCCAGGAAATAGAAGAGGAGGGAACATTTCCCAATTCAGTTTAGGAAGCCAATGTTACTCTGATAACAAAATCCAATAAAGATAGTTCAAAAATAGAAAATCATAGACCATTATCTCTAGATAACAGAGACAAAAACCTCAACAAAATACTAGCAAAACAAGTCCAACAATGTATAAAAAGAATTATACATCATACGTAAGTGGGATTTATTCTAGGGATGCAAGGCTGGTTCAACATTAGAAAATTAATCAATGTGATTCATCATATCAACAAGCTAGAGAAGAAAATTCATATGACCATATCAGTTGACATAGACAAAGAATTTTGCAAAATTCACATCTTTCATACTAAAAACTCCCAGCAAGTTAGGGATAGATGGGAATTATGTAAATTTGATAAAAAGTATCTATAAAAATGTGTAGTTAATATCATACTATATATGTAAAAGATATCATATTCAAACAGAGATACTTTATTTCTTCCTTTCCTTTTTATATGCTGATTATTTCCTCAGGAACAAGGCAAGAATGTGCAGTCTCACCACTCTTACAAAACATAGTATGTGAAGTTCTTGCTGGTGCAATAAAGCAAGGAAAAGAAATAATCAGCATATAGAAAGGAAAGGAAGAAATAAAGTATCTCTGTTTGAATATGACATGATTGTCTGCACAGAAAATTCTGAGGAATCTACAAAAAAAGTCCCACTTGTCTAGATAGAAAATCCCAAGGAAATCTACTATAAATAATAAGTGAGTTAAGCCAGGTCAGCATACAAGAGCAACACAGAAAAACAACAGCTTCCCTCTATATTAATAATGAACATAGAGAAATCAAAATCAAAAGCATAATGCCATTTACAATTGTACATCCACAGGCAAAAATATATACATAGCTTGACACCACACCTTATACACTCATTAACTCAATATGGATCATAAACATAAAAGAAAAATGTAAAATATAAAACTAGAAAATAAACATGAGAAAAACTTTGGGGTCTAGGGCTAGGCAAAGAGTTCTTAGACTTGACATACAAAGCACAATCCATAAAAAAATGATAAATTGAACCTCATCAAAATATCAAAGCTTTTATTTTGCTAAAGATACTATGAAGTACATGAAAAGATAAAGTACAGATTGGAAGAAAATATTTGCAAATCGCAAAACCAACAAATAGTATCTAGAATGTATAAAGAACTCTTAAAACTCAACATTAATATAAGAAACAAGGCAAGTATAAAATGGACAAAACAGCAAAAGATATTTCACTAAAGACCATACACAATGGTATAGAAGCAAGTGAACAGAAATTACACATCAGTACCCATTATTAGGCAAGTACAAATTAGTCAGCCAAAGGGGTGCTAATGTGAAAGACCAAAAATGGGTTGGTCTTTATAAAGGGTATTTATTTGGGGTAGAAGTCCACAGATACCAGGCCATAAAGCGTTAAGTTTCTTCTCTCACCACAGTCCATTGCCACTTGTTAGAGCAAGACAGCTGCTGGCGTTTGCCAGGGTTCAGGCTTCTGGGGTTCCTCTCTTCCAGGGGCTGCATTCTCTCCGGGCTTAGCTCCTGTTTCCTCCACAAGGTCAGCTGTAGATGATCAGGCAAGGCTCACTTCTCTTCTCCTGGGGCCTTCTTTCCAACATCAAAACTGCTTCTCAAAAAACTGCTTCAACTCTGTACTTTGCCTTGCCTTTTATATTCGATTCCCCACCCACCAAGGGGTGGGGCTCAATGCCCTACTGACGTGGCCCAGTCAATGCCCTAATCATAACTTAATCATGCCCAGATTAACAGATCAGTTTACAAGCATGATCCAATTATATTTTTGGAATTCATAATTACATCAAACTGCCCAATGGCCACAGTTGTGTTAGTATATACCTATAAGAATAGCTAAGATTTTTTTAAAAAAGAAGTTATGCCCCCAAATGCTAACAAGGATGCAGAGAAACTGGACCATTCCTACACTGGTGAGAATGGAAAATGGTGCAGCTACTCTGCAGAAGAATTTGGCAGTTTCTTAAAAATACTGCTGAGGATGTGGAGATACCAAGACCACTAATAAAGTAACTTCCAGAGGACCCACCAATCACACTCCTGGGTATTTATTTATCTCAGATAACTGGAAACTTATGTTCACACCAAAACCTGTGAATGGATGCGAGGCTTCCTGCCAGCCCAGGACAGTGCCACACGCACCAGACAGAGAAATGTTATGCAAGTTACAAGCCATGGAAACCCCTACTTTTAAAGGGCAAAGTCCTAGTAATCCTTACTATATATTATATGGCCTATTCAAATCATTTTCTTTAATATTTTATTGCACAAACATGACTACAACAGCAAAAGAAATCAAAACATGTAAAATAATTAATAAAAAATTTCACTACCCTGGCAAATCATGTCTCTTCACTTTGGCATATTTCTTTCCTGTCCTTGTTAACCAGCATATATTATTTTTAGGAAGTTATTCATTCATTTGATACATTTTACCTGAGCCCCTACTATAAGCTAGGACATTTGAAGGATTTGGGGAATATAATGAAAAGTAAAATTAATAAGCCCTATCCTCATGAAGGTTATATAATGTTGAGTCAATTATTATTATTATATCATCAGAATTTTCCTAATTGCCCATCTGATTCTATTTTGAGTCACCACAAAATATTCCATTCAGATAGAACAAATTGTATTTTCTTATTTTTAATGTAGAATATTTTAACTGCCCTCAGATGTCTACTACTTTAGGTAATAGTTCTTGGCTTTGTTTTTCTTTTGTTTTACATCATTTCTTTACCTAGTGTTCAAGGAGTATCAGTATCTTTATGGTGGTTAAACATATAGCCAAATTTATTTGTGAAATACTTGTCCACACTTTACACAGCTACTGGATAGTATAAATTTTACCATGTTTAGCAATTTTGGGTATTATTGTGATTTTTAAAAACTATATAAATGTGAAATTTTCTAACTTAAGCAATAATAAAGAGGCAGTATAATGAATCATGCAAATGCAGCAATTATTAATGCATCTTCAGTCATTATTTTCATATATATGAAGATCTTAACTATAATTGTAGTTGAAGTCGTCAACTATAATTGTAGATATATATGAAAATAATGCCCCCCCATCCTAGGCATCATAATATTTCTCTTATAAATGCTTCAGCAGTATGATGATTTAAAATTGGGCTAATATGGGAAGCGGCTGTGGCTCAATCAGTGGGGCTCCCGTTTACCATATGGGAGGCCCCGGGTTCGGTTCCCGGGGCCTCCTGGTGAAGGCAAGCCCGCCCGCGCGGTGTGGTTGACTGACCCAGCGAGCACAAGCAGCAAGGGGGGGATAAATGAATAAATAAATAAAATCTTTAAAAAAAAAAAAAAAAAAAAAAATTGGGCTAATATAATGGTGCAAGACAGTACCTCATTGTTGACTTTTTTTGCTTTTCTTAGTTATTTTCCATATATTAGCTTATTCATTGTTAGGTCCTCCTTTGAATTATCTGTTCTCTAACTTTTCCGTAAACTTTAAAAGTTTATTTCACTAATTATGCAAAATTGGGGAAGAGTTGTTCTCTAGTAAAAGAAGCCCAGAAGTCTGGGTCCCAGGTCCTTTTCTGTCACCAACATATTTTGCTTTGCAATCTATAAATCAAGGGGCTCAGTTTTAGACCAAGAATATGCAAACCTGTCTCCTTGCCCTGTAATCTCCCATTCAAACAAACTCCGATGGACGTGTGTAAAATCAGCTACAAGCAATGGGTAGGAGGCACTGGAGCAAATGGTGGAAGGGAGCCTGCTGGCATAGAGCTCTTGTCCCTTTGCTGTCCCAGAAACCATCACCTCACTTCCCCATCAGCGGCTTCTGAGTACTACACAAAGCACAGGGTCTGATACCCCTGGGCTAGATGATCCTACATACCCATGACCTTCAACACACAACACAGCCACTATGAGACAAACTCACACAAACTGACTGTTCATTTAATGACTTTCCTCTATTATGGCTCTTAGACCTCTTTTTTTTTTTTTTTTTTTTTTTTTAAGATTTTTTTTTTTCCCCACCGCCTCGTTGTTGGCTGGTCTCTTTTTGGGAGGCACCAGGAACCGAACCCGGGACCTCCCATGCCGGAGGGAGGTGCCTAATTGCCTGAGCCACCTCCGCTCCCTATCTTAGACCTCTGAGGGTGGGTACCATTTTTAATCACCCAAAATATATGTTATAAATAAATATGCTATATGAAATGACATTTCAACATTAATGTTTCAGGCTCAGATAAACCATTCTATGTAAAAAGCTAGTTTCTAGTTAAAGATTATCACCTGGAAAAAAATTAAATTGCATGCCACATTTGGGTAGGTGAACCCAAAATATTGCTTTGCTTTTGTATGCTAAGAGGTAGAATCTTCTATGACTCTTCGGTCCATCAGCATTTGCTCAACTTCTATAAGTTTCATAGTGTCCTTGTATTTTGCCTATGTTTTGCCCTAAAGCCTCTATTTTCTGTGCTCTAACTTTAGTTTTATGTGCAATTTAAATGCAAGGTAACTATGCAGCCCCAAAGGTAAAAACATTAGGAAAGAAAATAGTACAGAAAAAAGAAAAAGAATGAGTACAATATATCTTGATTACATTATATTTTATGCATAAACTCCATATATTGAATTTCAAATGGGTATTTATTATTTATATAAATGTATTTTCATTGTTTATTTGATATCTTTTTCTGTTGTATTTGTTTGGAAATATTTGGTTAGGATGGATTTCAGCATATTTTTTATCATATTTTTGCCCATTAGTATTACAGGGAAACAGCTTTTCACTTAGTTCAGAATTTTCATAAACAAATTTCAAGTCATTAAGTCAGGAACAGGTGTGTCATTGTGAGGGAGTGTGTTTGTATGTGCAGCGTAAGAAACGTTTATCTCTGATTCAGTTCATCATGGCTACTGTAGGTCTAGATTTTGGAACGTGCAGTCCAATTCTGACGCTCCATCGTGTAACCATGCATCTACCTAAAGTATCTGGCTGAATCACAGGAACAAGGCACAGCAGGCTACACTGCCACCTGGGGCATCACCCTTAGGCAGATGTTACATTGGTCAAGGCTTTACATTGCAGAGTAGAGTCAGTACTTGGAAGCTGGCATCTGGGTTCAAATCTTGGCTCTGCCTCCCATTGGCTGTTAAGTGTTGGTGTGAGAAATAACTGAAGTCACCTCTTTGAGCTACATTTTCATCATCTGTAAAAAGGGGATAACAATGTGTACATTACAAGATTGTTGTGGATATTAAGTTAGATTTTGTGAAGGGTCTAGTTTATAAAAGATAGTCAACAAATAATAGTGCTGGTGGTAGTGGGGATGATGGAAAAGGGGAGGATGACAAAGAAGGGGATAGCATTTACCACTTCACGACCAGTATCTTTTTAAAAAATGAAATAGAAGATAAAAATACCAGAGGGCACAGTACATGTGAAGTGTTGTTTTTGAAACTTTGCTTTGTGTGTGTACATGTACATGTGAGTGTGTGTACAGGTATGTTTTGTTTGGCTGTGATGTGAAATGTATTTTTTATTATGGGTCACAGTCAAATAAGTTTTTTAAAAAAATATGAGGAGACAGTTTAATACTGTGAAGATGGTATTAATACTGGCTTCACGGGTTGTTATTAAATGAGTTTCGGTAGTTAAAATGGTTTAGATAATGCTGTGCAGGGTGAGCAATGGGTAAGGGCCGACCACTGTCACCAGCTGTTGGGGTTATTGCTGGTATTAGCAATATCTGTCACTCTGCCCACTGTGTGATACACACTCCATGCCCATCATACAGGGTCTTCTTCCAGAAGGAAAAATAAAGATCTTTCTAGATCCTTGGTTCCCAGAGTGTGGAACAACAACAAACAGGGAAGGGAATTTGAAATAAGACAGCCAACTATTAATTTTGCCAAGGACATAAAAACAAAATAATCTCACACTTCTATCATCGTCATCATCACCATCATCATCATTCCGTTAATAGCAAGAACACTCTAACACAAATAAAACGGGGAAGATCAGAATAAAATAATTGGAAAAACTTAAATTTATGAAAAATCTCAAGATACAGTACTTGCTTTTCCTTATTCTTAGAGCAAAGAGAAATCTTTTTATTAAATTAGCATCAGTTCAAAAAGCAACATTTAAGATCCACATTCTTGCCGAGAGTTTTCAGTCTCTTAAAAACTTTAAAGCATATGCTCCGCTTATACATGACTCAGTGCCTGTTTCTGGAGAATTTTTATCCCATATTCCATATCTGTTTCTATATGTACACTTACTTAACCATGATAAGACATAAGTGAATGGATAAGGCACCTTGCATTACAGCTTTTCTGACCTATTTGAGAATCACTGGAGAAAAACATAAGTACTTTAAAAGTACTTTCAGTGTTCAGCTTCATTCTCACATGTGAGCTGTGCTCGTGAACACGTGTTAATAATCTGTGCCATTAACTTCCTACGCAGTGGCACCAAATATTCTCTTGGTGTCATGCCAATAGTCAAGTGATATGAAATGACTGTTTAAGAAGACATTTTCCAGAATCACGGAAAGAGCAGAAATTAAGACAGCAAAATGGCTCTCTGGGGAAACAGGGCCCGCTGGCAAATTTATTAAAAGAATCAGCTCTTCCTGAACTTCCCTAAGTACTTTCTGGTCCTCTGGGATGATATGATGTTTATCCTGTCTTTGAGTTCAATTTTAAATCTCTGGTGTTTAAATTTCTTTTTTTCAGCTTATTCAGACAGGAAAAGGTATGTGCAAACTAAAAGACAGATCAAGTTATTGTGAATAGGTCTGTCTCCAGAAAACTCAGGAACGGTTGGTCTTGGAGCTGAGGTCCCTCTGCCTGCTCCTATTGCCTCTTTCTCTAGAAGCCCCTAATTCAGATGCCCAGGGCACTTTGGGGAGGTGATTTGAGAAGCTTATTAAGGGACAATTCACTGTGGAATTTAACTCTGCTGAGAATGTGCACTTTTTTTTTTTTTTTAAAGAACAGATTGAATCTTAAGGAAAAGCAAATGTATTATTAATAGCTGCATAACAAATTACCAGAAATTATTAATAAATTAACACAACCCACATTTATTTTCTCACAGTTTCATGGGTTAGAAATCTGGGCACAGCTTAACTGGGTCCTCTGGCTCAGGGTCTCCCACATAGTGCATCCAAGTGTCAGCCAGACTGAGGGAGGAAACACTTCCAAGTTAACTATGTGGTTGTTGGCAGGATACAGTTCCCCACAGCTGTTGGACTACAGAGATCTCAGCTCCTTACTGGCTGTTGGCTGGAGGCCTCAACTCCTTGCCATGGGGCTTCTCTGCAGGGCAACTCACAACCTGGCAACTAGCTTCTTTCAGAGCAAATGAGAACCGAGAGTACCCAAGACAAGTGCCATCATGTTTCAGTAGCCTAATCTTGAAAATTCATAGCCCATCACTTTGGTCAGTGCCATTTGTTAGAAGTAAGTCACTAGGTCCAGCCAACATACCAGGAGAAGAGAGTACCTAAGAGCATGGATACCAAGAGGCAGAGAGCAGGAGGGGCCACCTTGGAGGCTGCCTAGCAGAGTTTGGAGGGCCTGCCTGAGCCTAAATTTCCCAACAGCAACAAATCAGAAAAGTAGACTTATAAGGACATTGTACAAACATACTACTATTGGGCATATTTCTTTTTCCTGTTTTGTTCACTACTGTATCCCAGTTCTAAGAATAGCACATAACTAAATGAATGAATGCACGGAGGATGTAGCAAGCCATGTCCTTTGTGTGGGCCTCCCTTAATTCATTTTCACAATCAGGGGTTTGGAGTGTGTAATCTTGACTCTGTGGTTCTTCCAGTTCTGGGCACTGGAGAAGACACATTTTTGTAGTTTATGGAGTTGCCACAAGTTCTGCTTACAGTGTATTGATATTATCTGGTATAAATGAACTCTCAAAGTATGGATGACTAGCTTTAAAAGGATTCTTACGATGGAGTCTTGGATTGAAGAAAATGATATTACTACTGACATAAGTAGACAATGAACAAATGGTAGAGTTGATATAACACAGTATTGATCCAATAATATCTGATCAAGTCTACCAAAGAAAAATCAAATACATGAGAAAGACAACTGCAAATACAGACTACATCATTCTTGTTTAACAATTCACCCTACCAAAAGTCATTATTTTATATTTATATATTGTTCCTTCATGAGGTACAGTCTCAGTTGGGACAATGATTCAAAACAATTCTGCAAATAGACTGGTCATAAAGCCAGATCTTTGAATACTTCCCTCAGACAGTGTTAAACCAAATATTTCTTTAATAATTAATAAAGCATCTTTAATTATTCTCACTAAAATATTAATAGCACTTACAATAGTAACAGTTTATTGAGAACAGACATTCTGCATTTAACTGAATAAATTAGTTAAAAGATTGATTTCCACTTTTGCTCGTCTTTTTTAATGTCTATTTTTTGGGGATTTCTAGGTGAAAGAGTTATAAGCCACCTGGCCTGTCTGGTCTCCCTGATGCCTGTCTTGCCTACTGCAACTCACATTCAGCCCCAAAACCACAGTGGTATTTCAAAAACATTTCAAAACATCACCCAGATCACGTTACTTCTTGACAGAAAACCTTAAATGGCTTCCCTTTGTACTCTGAAGAAAATCCAAACTCTTCCCAAGGCCCAAGATTCATTGGCTCTTGCCTACTACCTCTGACTCCGTCACTTGCCCTCTTCCTGTTGTTCACCTTCTTTCATGACATATTGACTCCTTTCAGTTCCCAGAACACATCAAGGGCCTCTGCACTTTCTGTTCCTTCTACCAAGTCCATTCTGCCCCTAACTGGTATGCCTAGCTACTTGTAACTCACATGTCAACCCATCTGTCACCTCTGCAAAGAGGCCATGCTATCCAATCCAAAGTGTCCTTTCTGTATTTCATCACCTGACTTCATTTTCTCTAGAGCACCTATAGCTATCTCTTTATTCATTTTCTGGTTTATTGCTCTCTTCTGCACTACAATGCCATCCTCCATGTGAGCAGAAACCTCCTCTACTGTGTTCAGAGTTGTACCCTCAATACTTAGAAAACTGCCAGGCACACAGTAGATACCAAAAAAATATCTGTTGGATGGATGGATGGATGGATGGATGGATGGATGGACGGACGGACGGATGGACAGGTGGATGGACATGCTTGAAAAAGAGACATTTTATTCTACCATCTTGCTACTAATTTCCTGATTTGTAAAATGCGGATTCAAGAAATATCTATCCCTGAAAGTTGTTGTTAGGAGTATTGAATGAGATGGTGTAAGTAAATTTTCAAATAAGGTTGATAAATAGTAGGTATAAAAAAATGTTAGTTCTTCCTCTTCCCTTCTCAAGGAATGCATAATTCACTTCATGCTGATCATTTAAAAAATCATCACAATACCACGTGACACATGAATCCTCAAAATTACATGTTCCACATCCTTAACCTTTTCCAAGAACATTTCTGAGATTTCCTTGCTTAATCTCTCATAAGCACGGGTTTTTCAATCTCCAGTTCCCCACCTCAGCTCTATCCCCAGGCCATCTTTCTTTGAGAAGAGAATCAGTAGGTCTAATTAGGCAACAGGGTCTTTTGCAATTGGACCTCAGAGCTGATTTGTGTTTGTCACCTCCTCGGTTTCCCCAGGCTTCTCCTAAATCAGGAGCTACTTCATTACTCCCTAACCAAGGACACATTGTTACCACCTGACACTGTCTTCCATCAAGACAGTTACCTATTATTAATTCCCCTGTTTTCCCAGGTAGTGTAAATTGCTGGTACCTTAAGGAGAACTGGTCACCCACATATTCATTTCTTCTCCTGTTTGCAGTTAACATAGTGGCTACTTTTCTTGAGGGCACCTGTGTTTACTTAGAAACAATAAAGTGACAGATCCTTTGTCTCCAGCAGGGTTAGAGTGTCTAAGGGATTGAGACACATTTAATCAAACTCACTGGGTTTATAGGACCTGACTTGCCAGGCATGGTGTGAAATACTAATTTCTAATTAGCAAAATGCTTTAACCTTTGAAGTGCATCATTCACACCTTCAATGCTTTCTGTAGCTTGCAGCCGGGCAGTTTGCATGGCTAAGGCCATATGTCTAGCCAGGCTTTGGGGAGAATACTTCCTCCTGTTCCCTAAGAACCTTGCCTAGGCACTGCTGCATTGTCAATATCCACCCTCCAGGCATGTATCCTTTTCCTTTCCTGGGGCAGTTTCCCTCCACCAAATCATGATAAAATGTACTAAG
The DNA here is from genome assembly GCA_026826555.1 of Tolypeutes matacus. Classification (NCBI taxonomy): domain Eukaryota; kingdom Metazoa; phylum Chordata; class Mammalia; order Cingulata; family Chlamyphoridae; genus Tolypeutes; species Tolypeutes matacus. The sequence goes on from JAKSZT010040523.1 coordinate 232,374, forward strand.
TCCTCATACATGGGGATAAGAATTATCATTAATCCTTAAAACAACTCTCACAAATGAGGAAACTGAAGCCGAGTGAGGTCACATCACTTGCTCAAGACCTAGAGCTGGGATTCAAATCTGCGTCTGTCTTATTTGCTGCCTACCATTTGCATCAAATTAAATGATGCATTTGAACTTGTTTCAAGACTATGAAGATGGATGCATAAAGGTTTTACATGTAAATCCAGCCTTATAGCTCTTAACCACCCTCACCTACCCCCCACATATTCTATACTTCTCCCCTCTAGGTATCCATTCTTAAATCTAATATTCTTCCCAGTTTTTCAAATGTCTCTTTTTTAGGGGTTTTGTGTGTCCATGGGTAAGCACTTAATTGGATCATTATATTAGCTGTATGTAGCTTGATCCTGGATCCCTCAGTAAGAATGGACTGTGGGTCAGTATTTCTCAATGTGTGGTCCACAGATCACCTACATCAGAATCACTTCCAATATTTAATAATGTTGGTTCAACCAAGTCAGAATTTCCATGGGGAGGAGGAATGTGGGAATCTGCCTGTCTGCATTTTCCACATGCATTCCAAGGATCTGAATGCAACCCAAATTTAAAACTCACAACTCTGAGCTCTACATTTAACATCTCCTACCCCACCCTAGCAATAACTCTGCAATACTCCCAATGAATTACTACTCCCAAAGCAAAGAAAGAGAAATAACATTTGTAGGCCACCATTTTGCTAGTTTGCTTTTTAGTTAATCCTTCCAAAACATAGGTGAAGTGGAAGTTACTGGGCCAAGTTCATACTCAAAAGTAAAACCTCAGAGTGGTTAAGACATTGTTAACACAGCTCTACACACAAAGTCCCAACTTTATTCCAATTGGTTATAGGTTGGTTTAGCCATAACCTACTTCCCTGATGCAAGTGGAGAAGTTGGTCCCTTCCATTTTCCATACACCACCCCGTTCGGGAGATGGTCTCCTTGTGACTTCTTCTGCCTATGATGTTGCTCTAAATCTACACTTTTCCCAAATAGAAAGGGAAAAGCAAATTGCTTGGAAGGAGGAAGAACATGGCTCTGCTACCTTGAGGGGCCTGAGTTTTGCAGGCTTAGTTGTCAGGTCTGTCCCTTCAGTAAGTAATTCTGAGTGTCTCTGCCACCTGGTTAGAATCCTTGATGGATGGGACTGTCTCCCCCACTTCCTCTGTGAGAACAAAGCTCTGCACATGGGAGCCCTTCAGTAAACGCTCCTGACTAATGAATGCCTCCATGCCTGACAAACACCCTGCCCACTGTATGCAGCCAATGAATGGGCTGGGTCCAAATTAAGAAAAGTGTCAAGCCGTTTGCCCCAAAAGTCTGTTCCTGGGGTCATATGAATAAGGGTTAGAGGTGGTTAACTTTTATGTGAATCCAAAGTTCTTTTCAGCCACTCATTTTTTTCTTTTACTCATATAGATGGAGTATACATAATGGTTTATGAGTGTGGACTCTAGAGCTATCCTACCTAGGTTTATTTTATCACCTCCATTTACTACCTATATAACCTCACCAATAACCTCGGGTTCCTCGTCTGTATATAGGGGAATAAAAATAGTACCTACCTCACAAGTTGGCGGTGGGGGTTAAACAAGTTAGCATGGATTATAGTGACTAGCATAATAGTACGTGCTCAAAAATGTTAATGAGTATCAATTATTATTAATATCAACTATCTATTGAGAAGGGGTAGGCAATGGATAATTTACATTCATTATCACAGAAGTGCTGTGAAGGAGGTATTTGGAGCAGGTGTCTATGCTGCCATCACACCTCCTTGGCACACTTTCACAGGTCACCTTGCAGGCAGGCTCTGTACATGCTGGCATCCTCCCCAACATACCTGCTGACATGGCATTCTTTGACCTCCACTTGTGGGTTCTCTGGCCATTGTTAGTGGCTGCTGGGAAGATAAAGCCCTAGGAGCATCCCCAGCCAGCGAGGGAAGGGAACTGGATTTCAGCCTCCCAGTTTCCCTGCCACAAATGAGAGGCTATTCTACACACTCTTTCAAAGTCCACAGTGGGATTTAACTCCAGGGTCCCACAGCGAAGTCAACACTACACAGTCTCCCTTCCCTTCCTGGCCTTGCTTACCTACCCCCTCACATGTTTGCTGAATCATCTCCCAAATACTTGCACCACGTCCTTCTTGCAGATTCACCTTTTAGGGAAATGAAGACTAGGGCAGCACTGATGTCCCCACTGTCCACACAGGTTCACTGAGGCCCAGAGAGGTTAACAGGACTCCAGAGACTCCAGTCTTTCCTCTGCTGTGCTGTGACTGGCTTCAGGTCCTTAATATATGATTTTTAAGTGCCATAAGGCATGTTTGCAGTACTCTGGGGCCACCAGAGGGACCACCTTGGAGTTGGGAAAAGCTTTAGAGAGAGGGACATTTGAGCTGCTCCCTCACAGATGTGTCGGCATATGCTCCCCTGGGGGAGGCAAGCAGAGACAGAACTAAAGGCCTGGCTTATGTATGGGAATGGCTTTGTGAGTTGTTAAAACACCAGCTGGTGGGGAAGACTGACCTCTCCCTCACCCCACCAGTGTGCCTCCCTGCTCTGCAGCCCCTACATCCTAATGGTGATAAGAGCAAAAATGGGTTCTTTTCCTACCCATGCATTTAAAGACCAATTCCTGAGACACAGGGCTTTCAAAGAGAGAAAGAGTTTGTTTGGGCAAGCAAAGGAGCACAGTGGCCTAGTGACCCAAAACTGCCTTCCTGATTTTTAGGATTTTAGGGGTTTTATCCATTCAAACAGGGGAGGGTGGAGTGGTTGCCATGTAAGCATTTACAAAGGTGAGCCTAGTTTTGGAATAACCATAAGCAAGTGTAAGGTTAGTCTAGAATTACCATCACAATAATAAGCATACACAGGGTGAGCCTAGATTTGTAATAGCCATAAACAAGGGTAAGATCAATCTGGAATAATCATCACAATGACAGATTTTCAGTTGGAAATTACCATATACAAAGGGTGAGATGGGTCTAGTGGGTTTCAGTAATATTAGATGTCAACTTTTGGCTATTTTATAATATAAAGACATCTATATAATGATTTGGTAATCATAATTACTTGTTAATTCTTAACCTTTGGTCACACTGGAACCCCCTAGATCTGCCCGTAATCCAGCAACTTATTGGTTAGTGTAGCAGGGGACTTCCAGGACATTTTTCCAGTGAGGACTGGGGATCTCGAGGACTTAATGGTTAGTAAATATTTGGAATATAATCCTTTTGGCAAAAGGAAGAACAGTAGCAGAGATATTTAATGATTAAATCCCATGCTGCTGCTTCTCCCCTTCCTTTCCAAAGTGCCCCATTCAGCTCAGAACTGAAATATAAATGTCTACTTGATAAATTAGCAAGCATAAAATTTTAATGCCATGAGCAATTACCCAGTCAAAACCAGCCTATAGCAAGAGAACTGATGAATCGGACCCATGTGCCCAGCATTGGAGACTTCCACCTAAGACGGCAAAAACATGTGGTCTTTCAACAGGTCAATAGTTCCACAGATTTCCTCCAGGTGGCATGGGAAAGACTAAGCCTGCAAATTCATGCTTACTAAAAAGCACTGTCACCGTGAGCTTCGGTGAGCTGAACAAAGGAAAATGAGTGTAACGGAGACGTACATACAACAGAGAAACCAGAACTCCCAAGTTCACATCTCAATTTGGAGAGTTATATTTTTCATAGTAATAAAGTCATCTGTTCTGACACTTCAGATTTGCTTTTCTGGGGAAAAATGAATGTCGGGTCATGATTAGGGACAGACTTTGCAACTTAAAAACTGGATATCAGAGCCCCTTTTATTCTATGTTTTGAATTAGAAATTGATATATAGCTTGTTATATTGAATATATTGGTATGTGATTTTACTTTTTAATTGCAAGATAGAGGTTTTGGCAGGGGGAAAGAAAGTAGTCCTCCCACAAGAAATGCTCAAAGAAGGGAGGGAAAAACATTCAAAATGGGTTTCAAAAGGCATATTAAAAACAGGAGCATGTGATGATTTTCCTCTATGTTGATTATAACAAAGAGAAGAAAAAAAAAAAAAAAAAAAGGAATAAACACACATACCTTAGAAAGAAACGATCAAAATGAGAGGCAGGCTAAGAGCCCTGAAGCCATGTACTCAGCAGAGGGTTTTTCTAGAAACAACTGCCCTAACACAGCAGAATTGTTACCTCAGGCCCCTTCCCCATTGATGCCTTTTGGAAACAGCAGTTTTAGATAGTAAATCCTTTCTGCTCTCCACCTATTCATTCTGGAAGCCAGGTGACATCAGGAAGTTAAAACAGTTACAATGTCTGACATATACACCAGAGGTGGTGAGGGTGGGGAGGGGTGGTTAATGATTCTTTAGCTTCTATCTAAAGATTTCTCTCCCCTCCTAGCCTTCTTTTGGGGAAAGTTTGAACTCAGAACTCTGAGGATGGGGGAAATTCAGGAGCTGCTGGCAGCTGGGCATCTTACTTTGCTGTACACATTTTTTAAAACCTAGGGCAAAGGTGCTTTTGCTCCAGTGATGATCCTTCTCACTAAACAGCAATCCCAGGGCTCTCTGAAAGAAGAATGTTGGTACCAGAGAAGAGATCTGCATTTTAAAGTCTTTAAGTATTTGCCAGGTGAGAACCCATCAAATGTTACCACTTAATTTACACTTTACAGTGAGCCATTTCCTTTCCTAAGCATCTGTTCCATGGGGCTGGGAACTGGGAGATACAGTGTTAATAACAACTTTAGGGACGGTTGTTAGAGAAAAGGTTCTGACACAGGGAGAGGGATCAGCTCCACTTGGGAGGTGAAGGAGCAGTTGCTTCACTGGCTCTTAAGTACTTTGCAGAATGTTCTGTGGCCAGAGTTCAGCTCAGTGATGGACTCTGTCATTTCACTTGGCATGCACATGACACAGAAATGTCCGAGACAATGTAACAGATTTGAGACACCTCAGAGAGGTCCCTGAGATGTCAGCATAGGTGTGTGTGTGTGGGGGGGGGGAGGTGGGGAACAAGGGCAGGAGATAGGGCAGAAGGCAGGAGCTGCGAGGGTCTGGCATAGAGGAGCAACAAGGTCCATTTGCTTTTCAAACAAACAGCCACAACCAAAATAGTAATCCTAGGGAACATTTTTTACCAGACACTGTCCCAAGCATTTTTCATCAGTTAATGCTCACAACAATCCTATGTGGCAGGTATTTCATTAGTTCCATGCTCAGACTGGGGCAGTGAAACAATGAGAACTGAGGCAACTAAGCGGTGGAGCAGGTCAGTGTGGAACTCAGGATTTAAACTGCAGCAGCACGCCTCCACAAGTCATGCTTTTTAACATCGTGCTGCATTGTCCTCTCATAAATGACTATCCTGCACATGCCTATTAAAGTAATCACTGCCCTCCATTTATCAGAAAAGAAAATTAAGGCAAAGAAAGCAGATTGGATTCTGGAAAAGTCAAATAGAAAACTCAGCAGCATTCTCTGCGGAAAAATAATCTTTTTTACCCCTTCATTATTTTACTTCCAGCTATTTGTTAAAAATTTAAATACAGAACAGGGACCAGTAAAAGAAGGCATTTCAACAGAAGTTCCTAAAAACACTCACAACACTGGATTTATAACCGAGGGTTAAGAATTAATAATTATGATTACTAAATCATTTCATACATGCCTTTACATTATAAAATAGCAAAAGGTTAATATCAGAAATTACAGAAGCTGGCTAGAGTCGCCCCACCCCTGTTTATGGTTGCTCTTGACTAAACCTCACCCTAGTGTATACTTACTATTGTGATGGTAATTCTAGATTGAACTCACCCTACTGTACACTTACCATTGGGATGGTAACCATCCACCCACCTGTGTTTAATTTCCATATGAAAGGCCTTGTAACTGAGCTTTGTTCTGTATAACCTGATCCCAAATCCTTGTGTAAGGCCCTGGTTTGCTACCTCACCTCTGTCCTGTTCAGCATCTTAATGTTTATTAGTGAAGTAACCTTTGTTCAGCTCCACCACGATTATTAATTAGCACCCCAACATTATAAAATACTAGAATTTCTGCAGATCAGAGAAGCCACTGTGCTCCAATGCTCATGCAACCAATAAAACTCTTTCTCAATTTGGAACCCGGGTGTCTCAGAAATTGGCTTTAAAGATGCATGAGGAGGAAGGAACCTGCTTTTGCAAAGTAAGAAGCTTCCCAGTGAAATTTGCAAGGCATCAAGAAAATCTTCAATAGTTTTGCCACAATGCTGTAAACTAATGACTGAAAAGCAAATCAGTTAAGTCTTCTGCTCAACCCTTCTCCCATTTATGGACATCACCTCAAGTGCAAATGACAGTGATTTGTGTACCAATAACAGTGATGAGAAAGGTCAGGGCTATTGGTCCCACCCTTTCTCACCAGTACCCAGACACTGTGATCTGGCACTCTTGAATGAATCCTGTAAACTGGCATTTATATCCGAGGTGATCTATACCTTTAATGGAAAAAACAAAACAAAACAAAACAAAAAAACTATCAGGGAATATGGGCACAAATCATCTAACAGACTATTTACCAACTGTTGGGGACAACGAAGGCGGCATGTCTATTCACCTTCAGCGATGCCGGTAACATGCAACTATGGCCGCCAGGGTTGAAACAACACCTTAAGCTATGATTAGCCTTCTTCTAGAACGTCATTGGTAGTTCGTGCCAAAAGCACTAACCTCCACAGCCGCCACCTACCCTAGCAACAGCATCCACCAATCCTAAACCGCCACCCGTCCTTATTAGCCACCCCCTCTTCCTTTAGAGTATATATACCCTGCCCCTTCAATAAACTTTTGCAGCTTGATCAGAACCCTGTCTTGCTGTCATTCTTCGTGTCTCTTGTCCCATACCATTCTTCCCTCATAGGAGCTGGAGCCCAGCTGACTGTCCCGTGGGCTGGGACAACCAACTTCTGTGCTACTCCTTATTGAAGCATAAACGATTTCCAGACTATTTCAAAGAGCCACTTACCTTTCTCATGCATATCCATCGATGTGTTCAAGCTAGCTTTCAGAGTGTGATTTCAAATGGCAGGCATGATGTTCCCTGCTAAGATAAAGGCCTCCGTGTCCTATTCAGTCAATGTGAAGGCTCTGTTACAATATCACTACACAGTAAATCAAGAACACACTGGCTATTGATGAGAAATTTGGGCTTCTTTGGATTTTTCTACTGCATCGTTCCTGTCAGTCTTCTTTGGAGCTTGTTACTTCTTTTTCCACTCTCACATTTGGGAAGATCTGTTAAGTAGGGCAATTGAAAACTCCCCCCTACATCTGAATAGCTAAGTGATTATTGAGGAGTTTAAAAAGAATGCATACCTGTTGGCCAGAGCCATGGTTTGAATGGGGGCTAACTGCATCCTACCAGCCAAAGGGGCTTAGCTGGAGGACTGCTGCTCCCCGGTTCTACTCACCCCTTCCCGGCAGGGAAGAGACTTCTCAGTGGGTTCCAAAATCAGTCAATGGATAAGTAAAAGCTTTGGTGTTAAAAACTCACTAAAGCCATTTTTTGTTCTCAAAATTGGGAAATCAACTGTGCAGTGTGAACGCAGGAACCTGTTCCCAAGAATGTACACAAATGGAAGTTGGGGGGGAGGGTGTTTCTCATAAGTAAATAAATATATGGGGTTTTGTTTGTTTTGTGTTTTGGGGGGGGGGTTGTTTTTTTGTTTTACAACTTAAATGTTGATTTTTTGGAGGAGCTATTTGCAGACACAATGCTATATCACATGCTAGAAAGAAAGATAGCATCAGCAAAACATCCCTGGATGGCAGTGTTTCCCTGAGCGGGTGCTGGGTACAGTAGTCAGCAAAATAAATGTTCAGACTAGGAGGTGCCTGCTGAGGACACAGGTACTGGAATGCAAAGAGGAATGTAAAACTGGCTCTAAAGCACCAATTATGGGGCTGGCTGCCTTCAGCAATCAGGGTAGGCTGGGGTGACATGCAACTCTATGGTTGTGCTATTTCTTTCTGCAAGTTTGGGCAGGGAGTGAGAAAGGCTGACAGGTTTGACTTTTCATCGTGGCCTGTGAGATAGGAGCCAAGGGTTATCTCTGAATGTGGCTGGAAGTGATCCCACCAAACGTCTCCCACTAGGTATCACAACCTGTGAATGATTTTCTTACAAAGCTGGAAAATCAAAGACTAGAAGATTCTAACTTGGTCCAACTCCAAATAACAACTTGCTGTCAACTACCCAACTTAAAGGAACAAGAACTAAAACCATCTACACTGATATGACTTTGTTATTTCAGAAATTCTTGCCCAGAAAGATAAAGTTGGATATAACATTTTGGGTTATTTCAGGAAATTCCTAAAAACCCATCTATCTGAATAACAGATGACCCCAGTTTCAAGAAAATTGGTTGTTCATAGGGTAAATAGCCCCTTCTCAGGCAAGGGATGGCCCATCTGGGCAAACCCCTCTCATCAAATGACTGATTACTCAAAAAGACTTGCTTCAAAACCCTTCGTACTATCTTTACCAATATAAAACTATTATATCACATGCTTTCCCTGATTCCAGTAGAACCTTCCCCAATGAAAGAAGTACCTGAAGCCAGACTCCCAAATCTTAAAAATACCTATCCCTGACCTCCCCCTCCTAAGGCACCACTAAGACTCTGTCAGGATGGTAGCTCCCTTACTGCAGGAAGCAATAAACATGACTTTGTTTTATCAACAGTCTATTCTGGTAGCTTTCTAGGGAGCAGGCAGTCAACACTTCAAATCCTGAGCTGTTAACTACCATGTTCTACTTCTTCATTTTCTTTCACGGAAAAGAAAATGTGAGAGGTAGACTGGGTATGACTTCCTTTAAACATTCAAGGTTAAACCTGAAGATTCTACAGTCCAGTTTCACCTATTTGTAAATGATGGCAAACTCATGTTCCAAAAGGCATGATGTCTTATCAGAGGTCTCACTAAAAGTTGGTAGCAATGCCAGCACTGAAACTCAGGATTTCACATTTCAGGTCCTGTATTCCTTTCACTAACCCATAAAGAAGGATATATATTTAGCAGGCAACAATTATAATTAAGAGCAATATCAACCACCTGCCACTATCAGAATTCCCAGAAGTAGACAAGTCTTGAAAGTCACCGTAATGGTTTTCAGCTTTGGTTATATGATTGCATAAAGTTCTACGAAAGGGAATCCCATGGAGACAATAGGAAGTCCTTTAAAAAATAAAAAAATAAAAAAAAAAAAGTAGGGGTTTGGTGGTGAAAACAAAATTTGGAAAATGCTGAGACGACTAAACTTTGGTAGGTTTTCAAAGCTGCAGATATTCTCAGAGCCGTAAATTTGCTAATGGACAATCATGCAATATGGGCATAAAAAGGGGGCTACAGATGGAAACTAAAACCTCTTCCCAAACATATTTTTCCAAAGAGTCATTTTAAAGAGGCAGACAAAGGAGTCTGAACAGGACAGATTCTAGTGTGAGAAATCATTCCCCATGCTCAAGAGCAATAGTCCTCCTCCATGTCAACATTCTATCACTTCCATATTTACTTCTATCAGACTATTTTATTTTCATTACTGTCCACCCAGCTTACAGTAAGACTCCTGGAGGGCAGACACACTGCTTTCTTCATTTTAGAGTCCTCAGGGCCTAGCAAGGATCACCATGGATACTGTGAGTGAATATGCCGTAAGTAATCATCTCAGGCTATAGATGTAACTTCTTTGCCTAATCACTCCACTTGCTATTTAAGTGGCTCTTTTGCTAAATGCTGGGAATTTATGCCTTGGTGAATACAGTACATACCGCCAACTGTCCACATGTAACTTTTCTCCCTGGGAGAAAGTCTAATTTTCAGAGGATCACTGTATCAGAGGGGTAAGGAAAAGTGGGTAATGGAATTCTTTAATGGGAGGGGATTGCTAGGCTCTTTTCACCTACCCACCAATATCTATCTTTAACTCTCCCTTTTTCAAAATTAAGACAGGTTTTATTTATACCCAGTCCTAAGCTTGGACTAGGGAATAGAAGGATTTGATTACATGACTGATTAATCAAATCTATTCTATACACCGGGGTCCCTCAAGGCAGAGTTTTTAAAACTCACTGTGCCTATACTTTTGGAACTCAATTGTGTTTTCTTTTAAAATAGCTTTCATGAGTCTCAAGCAAGCTTTGACCCTTTTCTTTCTCTGCAATTTTTTTTTTTAATTTTAATAATGAAAAAAAAATTTTTTTAAAGATACTTAGATTTCATAAATGTTATGCAAAAATTGTAGGGATTCCCATATACCCCACATCCCACTCCTCTTACAACCTCCCACATAAACATCCTTCATTAGAGTGGCATATCACCTGCAATGGATATACACATCCTGGGGCTTTGCCACTAAGCATGGACCATAGTTCACATTGTAGACCACACTCTCTCCCACACAGTTCTGCATGGTATATGATGATATAAAATGGCCTATATCTCTCATTGCAATGTCACTCAGAATAATTCCCAAGTCCCGAAAAAGCCCCTGTATTACAACTGCTTTTCCCTCTCCCTGTCCCCAAAGCGTCCGGTAGTCACTGGGTCCACATTAATGTTGTAATTACTTCCATTGTGTGAATCACAATATGTCTATAACAGAATACCAGTAAATACACTCTAGTCCATAGCTCTTCCCCCAATCCTGAGGAGTCTGAGATGGTGATGTCCACTCCACCTCCAAGTGAGAGGGGGCTTATATCCCATGGATAAGATGGATGGGATTATCCTGCCTGCAGATGCAGACTCTCTCCATTCCCTGGGATGGCCGTTGTCCATCATCATCTCTGCATTTTTTTCAACAACAGCTTTATCAAGATATAATTCACATACCTCAAAGTTTACTTTTTTAAAGGGTACAATTCAGTGGAGTCTAGTATATTCCAAAAATTGTGCATCCATCACCACTGTCTAATTCTAGATTATTTTCATCACCCTAAAGAGAAACCCCATACCCATTAGTCACTCCCTATTCTATCACCCCATCCTCTGACAACCACTAACTTACTTTCTGTCTATGGATTTGCATACTCTGGCACTTCATATAAGTGGAATCATATAATACATGGCCTTTTATGTCTGGTTTCTTTCACTCAGCATAATGTTTAAGGTTCATCTCCATTGTAGCAGGTCTCAGAACTTCACTCATTTTTATGACTGAATAATGTGCCATCATATTGTTTAGCCATTCATCAGTTGATGGACATTTAGGTTGTTTCTACTTTTTAGCTAATATGAATAATGCTGCTATGAATATTCATGTACAGATTTTTGTGTAGACATATGTTTTCAATTCTCTAGGGTAATTACTGAGGTGTGAAATTGCTGGGTCATACGATAATTACGTTTAACTTCTTAAGGGACTGCCAATCCGTTTTCCTTCTCTCCATTTTGCTTTGTCATTTAAAGAGAACACAATGAAAGCAAAACACTCGGGAATTTTTTGGGTTAAAATGGAAATAAAAGAAGATAATGGGGGTAAGGAAGTCTGGGATCCATCAGTTAGCATGATCAAAATATTATTTTACTGCAAATAAATGGGGGGGAAAAGGTTAATAGAAGGGGGAGGTGGCAAGACAGGGGAGTGGAAAAGTGTCACTGTTTACATTTTGACAGGGTCCTGAAAGTGGTGACCTTGTAGCCTTGTCTCCCTCCCCCTTGGAAGTTCCACTCACAGTTTCACCAGATTGAGCCTTGTCATCTGTGGGGAGCCTGGGAACGAGTGGGAGGTCAACAGATCTCTGGCGCCCATCTAACTCTCCTGTGGTGTTCCCTTCATTTACTTTACCTGCTAAGCTTCAACCTTGTCCCCTCACTTTAGGGAGATTCTGTTTTATCACTTAATTCGGGGCTCTTCCCAAGACTTTTCCAGGGATGTGATAAGAACACTTGTCAATCAGATTAGCCCAATTAGACACCGGAGGTGTTTAAGTATACAGAAATGCATAAACCTCAAATCTGTTTATACACCTATATTAGCTCTATTTGGGGGTAAAGGGAATTTAAAATGGGTATTATAAACATCTCAGTTAAATGAAGTTAATAAACACAGTAAAGAACTGTAATAGCCAAAGTAATGCTTCCTGCTTCTTCCACCAAAGACGTCCATGCTAATCCGTGGAACCTGTGGATTTGTTACATTGCATGAGAAAAGAGACATTGTAGAGGGAATTAAAGTTACAGACCTTAATATTGGGAGATTGTTGTGGATTATCTAGATAGACCTAATGTATTTACACAGTCTCTTAAAAGTGGAAGAGCACAGCAGAAAAGTCAGTGGGAGAAATGCAATGAAGGAAGAGGCAGGAGAGATTGTAAGCAAGGGGAGACTTGACCTGTCTTGCTGGCTTTGAGGATGGAGGCAGGGAACCCTGAGCCAAGACCTCAGGGTGGCCTCGGAAGGTGGGAATGGCCCTCAGCTGACAGCCAGCAAGAAAACAGGGTCCCCAGTCCCACGATCACCAGGAACCGAGTTCTGCCAACAACTTCAATGAGCAGGAAACAGAATCCCTCCTAGAGGCTGCAGAGAGGAACAGGACCCTCCTGACACCTTGGCTGTATCACGGTAAGACCATGTATGGGACCATGAGAGAATAAATTTGTTTCCTTTAAGCCACTAAATTTGTGGTAATTTCCACAGCAGCAATAGAAACAACATAGGAAGCATGAACACAAATTCCCCACTTGTTTGAAAATACCTCAGATCTCATTCTTTCATTTTGATTTAAATATAATCTGTATAGTTCATACTATAATCTTTGGTTCACAGAGCAAAAAGTTAGGCAAGTGGCACATGAACTTGCTTTGGGTAGACTGACTCACAGATCCCAACAAAGACATGTTCTTCATCTTAGCCCCTTTTCCTCTGGGGTGAGCCCATTTGTAAACAGGACCCTTTGAGTATGTATTATCAGTTAGGGTGTGAACTTATATGTGCGTAAGATCTTCCAAGATGCTATTTAGGTGTGGCTGAACCGAATGAGGTTGAGCCTCCATCACTTTGACAGGAGACCTTATTGAGAGAGGAAATTTGGATGCAGCCAGAAGAGTCCAAGCCCTGAAGTCAGTGGAAACGGGAAAAGCAGACACAGGGAGAGGGAGGTCACCTTGTTATAGGAGGCAGAGATGAAAGCCAAGGAATTCGAATGATTGTGGCCAGTCAGCATCAGAATGCTACGGACTTTAGGGAGAAAGCACGGCCAGTCGAGACCTTGAATTTGGACTTCTAGCTTCTGAAACTGGGAGCTAAAAAAAAATGCTTGTTATTTAAGACAACCTATTGTGTAGTATTTCTCACAGCAGCCCTGGCAAACTAAGACACCCCACCACTCCCCATTGCCCGAGACCCAGCTAAGGCCACTCATTTACACTATCTCCCCAATGTCTATAGGCATTTCATTTCATTTCATTTGCCTGATTTAGACTTAGGGTAGATTCTAATTCATTTCCACTAATTTTGCTTGAAAATATTCCTGACGTTTTTTTATGGTCCCTGTAAATTGGTTTAAAAATCACAGTAACATCACCAATAGTGTTAATGACTATAAAAACACCCATAAGTATCTCATAACAGTGTATTTAAAGGGTCAATAAATGCAGCCTACCAGATAGGGCTGCTTTGGCACAGAAAATGCTCTTCTTTAGAAACATGCATCTGTGCACATTCTGAAACATTTTGGACACGATAGAAACAGAGATTTTCCTTGTTTGTCAACATCTCTTCTAGTAGTCAATGATGTATAACTGCATTCTTTCTACAAAATGTCTAGAAGATTAATATTATTTATAATTATCAATACGGTTCCACAAACATGTTCATTAGAGAAGCCTGAACCCCCATAAATTCTTGTTTGCATTATAGGCATTCAAGCAAATCATTTCATGTTTATTAATATACTCCTTATTCTGTGGGGAATTTGCTGGATTTCATTACTGTTTTCTTTTGGGGTTTAGACAAGATATAGATGAAAGAGAATACAATAAGGATGATTTTAAAGAGCTCAACAACATAACAGGGACTTACACCAGTTGTTGCCAATGCAAAAAAGGATGAAAGGAAAGAAGGCAACTTATTTAATTTGCCAAGCTGCTATGATAAATACCACACATGGGTTGGTTTAAACAAGGGGAATTTTTTGTCTCAGTTGGGAGGCTAGAGGCTCAAAATCAAAGCATTAGTAAGGCCTTCCAATGTCTGTAGCATTCTGAATCTGGCTTGCTGCAATCCTCGGAGTTTGCACCTCTGTCACATGGTGATGTCTCTCTCCTTGTATCTGCTCTTGCGGTTTCTGGCTCCTCTTTATAAGGCCTCTCTTAATAAGAATTAAGGCCCATCCTCATTCAGTTGAGCCTTAGAAAATCCCTTTCACATATAAGCCATACCTTAATTGATAAAACATCTTCAAAGGGTCCTATTTACAAATGGGTTTGCACCCACAAAAGGAGGTTAAGAAAATGCCTTTTGTTGGGGTCCATGATTTAATCTACCACATGGGGTCTATGGTAATTGAAAGAGCACACACCCTGTGTGTGATGGCTAGCCTAATATGTCACCTTGGCCAAGTAATAGTGTCCAGTTGTTTGATAAAGCAAGCACTGGGATAATTGTAATACATGGAATTTCATCATCACTAAGTTGATTGCATTTATGGCTGATTACATCTACAATCAACTGAGGAGACTGCCATCAGCAATAAGTGACATCTCATCCAATCAGTTGAAGGCCTTAAAAGGAGAACAGATTTCAACATTCAGAGAGAGAATTTCAATCTTTACTTCAGACAGCCAGCATCTTCTGGGGAACTCATTGAGGATCTTCATTGGAGTCTCTGGCTTGCAGTCTGCCCTACAGAATTTGGACTTATGCATCCCCATGGTCACATGAGACAATTTTGTAAAATTTCATACTATTTACAGATATCTCCTGTCAGTTCTGTTTCCCTAGAGAACCCTGACTAATATAGCTTGGTACCAGGAGTGGTTCTTGAGCAGTTATGGATAATGTAATAAAGATAGGATGTTAAATTATTATTGTTGTTGTTTTTAATAGCTAAGTTTTATTGAACATGCACTTGGTGCCAGGCACTGTTTTAAGTACTTAACATGTATTACTACATTTAATTCTAACATTAACCCTAAGATGTAGATATTATAATCCTGCTTCACAGTTAATAAGTGGTAAAGCTGAGATTCAAATCCATTCAATCAAATCTGCTTCAAAGTTTGCACTCCTAATTACTAATAACAAAGCGATAAATTATGAGAAGAGAGCTATTAATTATGATGGGCAATAAGGTGATTCCATAAACTGAAGTCTTCAAATGGAAGTTGATGAAGTACTAGAGTTTGACAATGTACATGTTTTTTCTTTGTCAACAATGTATGATTACAGCTATTACCCCATCTCATGCAATACATTATAAATTCTGAGTATGATTCAATTTCAAAAACATTTTTACTCTTGCAATTATGAAACAATAGAGTGATTAGTAGTTTTATAGGCAGGTATAAGTAAGTAGTGAATTTGGGAAATATAATTTGATAAAACAGTGATTCTGGCAATCAGCTGGTGTTTTTTTTGTGTGTGTGTGTGTGATTTTCTTTTTTTTTTTACTTTTTCTTTAATGTCTTTGACAAATGTTTGTCAGAGCCAAAATTCTAATCCATATGAAAGATTCAATATTTAATAAAATCACAACTTTTGAAATTAATTTTTAACCTGCTCAGCTTAATAAATTTGGAAAAAGCCTGCTTATTAAGTGTAGAGTGGCATTTTTTCACTTCCAATTGGGAACATAAAAACCAAACTTTTTTTTTTCTTCCAGTTTTGATTACCAAGGTGAATGAGAAGCACAGAGTATCTAATCAAAATTGCCTTAATTTATTGATAGCTGAACAACCTAGAATTATAAATGGTTCAGGCAAGCATTTCCTGGGGCTCAATGTGACCTAGACCTACCTTCTCTGTCCATGTTTTGAACCCATGTTCCTGGAGTTCCTCCCCTGTGGCCTCAGAACTGCCCTGTGCTGCTTCCAAGGGCTCATGGTTGTGCACTCACATCCAGGAAGAGTGCCTCAGCACCCCAGGACTGCCTCCAGAAGTCCAGTGGTTTATTCCAATTGGACAGGCTTAATTTGGGTGTGCATCTCCCATCATTACGGCCCCAGTGATTGGCTTAGGCTAAATCAGGTCCCATCCCTGGATTTGACAGCTACCCAGGCAAATCACTTGGCAAAGGAAATGGAGGTGCTCTTCCCAGAAGAAGGAATTCTGATTGCTGGCTGCAGTTAATAATCACCAGGAAAAGAAGTACATGTTCATTACAGTTTCTATGTAATTATAATTTGTAAAGAATTGACAAAAAGGCATACACCTGCTATGTGTAAAACAATGACTAACATGAGGATTCTGCTCTCTAGGAGCTCTCAGTAGCTAGGTAAAAAGTTTAAGTTCAGCAGGGAATTAAAACACAGAGAAGATTAATAAAGCCCATGCAGCTTAGAAGATCACAAAATTGGATTATCCCCCAGAATGGTAGATGACTGAGGTTTAGAAGATATTGAACCATCCAGAAAAGGTTAAATAATTTTCATTCACTTTCTTCTACTTAAAGTGCCATTCACTGTAGGAAGCCAACCATTAAGAAAAGGTGCTATTTTTTAAAACTTTAATTGACAATTTGGTATTTTAAAGAATTTCAGTTACTTGAAAAATTAACATTTTGGGCATATCAAACTTTCCTAATTCCAGATAAATGAAAGATGATGACAAATATCACATTTTTTTCCTATCACGCATAAACATGAATAAAGTTTACTTCCCAACATAAATCTAGATTTTTAAAAGCATCCATGTTCCATTTCTTGCCTTTTCTCCTGACATATTTCCCCTATCCCAATGTTTGAACAGTACTGCATTATTTTTCTAAAAACATTTTTATTCCTCTTGTCCACTTGGGGAGCCACTTCTTATCTTTTAAATTCTGGCTCAGATGTAACTTTTTGGTAGTTTTCCCTAAGCCGGAGCCTCATCTGAGCCTTTCAGAAACAATCTCTTATAGAGCCTTTTGGTCTGTACACTCGGAGGGCAGGGGCCTGCCCCCAATTTATCTGCAGCTCCATCAACTATCATCCTGCCTGACACACTGGAAATGACCAGTGGATGTTTATCATTTCATTATCTCTTCTTTCTCTTCCCCCAAGGAAGAAAGTTTTATGGAATTTCTGCATAAAATACAAACCTGGAAAAATTAAAGCAGGTTTATTTCTATAGGAGTTGCAATCGGGAGGGTAAATGACTTTGTGAATTGTGTTTCCCTTCTGCAGAATTCTTGTCCAAGCAGAAATATCCTAATAGCTAATCGTGCTGTTATCTGTCAGACCACAGAAAAGAGAGAAAGCCTGGAACTGAGCACTGAGTGTGCACGAGGCATTTAATAACAGAAGGCACAGTGGGAGGCACCCAAATTCCAGAGAATTAGATACAGAATGGCAGAGCAGTTTGGTCTACAGCTCTGGGATTCTGAGAATCTAAAACTCTGATTTCTTGGTTTAGAAACTCATTTTCATTTACTGGCCACAGAGAAATCTCTCTAGAAAATTTCATTTGCTAGAGATGATCTTCCTGGGTATTGAAAGAGCACCCCTGAGTCTTTGTAAATGATGAGAAGCACACTCAGTACTTAGAATGCTTTGTTTTGTTCTCTTGACCAGAAGTAGAGAAAAGCAAACCAACAAACTAAATTTGCCCCAAATCTACTCTCCCAGAACTTTGAACTAAATCTCAAGAATTAGAGCAAAAGGAAAATCCAACCATTGTTGGATCTGTGGGGAGAGGGATGGAGTGCCCTTTGAATAGCATACTTTCCTCTTCTTTTATCTTTCTTCTTTCCTGAACATGAAGTTCAATTTAGCAATATCCTACAGGTACCAACAGGGCAGCCCCATATCAAGGCCTGTTATTTGAGTGACCATGCTAGTCAAATTAATCCTGCCTCTCACCTATCCAAAGATGCCCCAGCTCATGACTGAGTCATGCATACCTTTAGGTTTTATGAAATACCAGGAGTAAATCACAACATCTATATGAGGATTTGGTATACCCTTCTTAACATACTGCTCTCATCATGCCACAGAATTAAAAAAAAAAAAAAAGTTCCCTTGGGAGTGGAGGTGGCCCAAGTGATTGGGTACATGCGGGAAGTCCATGGTTCAGTTCCCAGTTCCTCCTAAAAAAAAAAAAAAAAAAAGACCAACAGAGAGCAGACAGCAAGTGCAAACAATGAGAGGGGTGGGAGAAATAAATCTTAAAAAAAAAAAAGTTCCCACTTAATGCCAAGTCCAGCATATTCTCCTGGTCTAGCTTCCATAAGCAAAAATAAAATTCAAACTAAAGGGTCTGTTTAAACTTCCAAGAAAACTGAGTGGGTATTTTTAATTGGGTACTATTTACAGTAGTTGGAGTAGAACTGTATCATTTTTCTATGAGGCTTTCAGGCCTTGTGTCCTCTGCTGATCTTTTCTATCCTCCCTTTTTAAAACACTATTTATAGGTTAACAATTCATGTTTTTACAACTCTAGCCAAAACTCCTTTCTGAGCTTCAGACCTATATCCATTTCACTCTGGCTATCATATAGTTAAGATGTCTAAGTTAGGATTCTTGGTTTACCACTCCCACCCAGGAGTCTTTCCCATCTCAAGTGTTGCCATTATCCACATAGCTACTCAAGCAATAAACATGGGATTCACCCCTGATTCTTATTTCTCCTTCAAACTCAACACTGGATCCATCAATAAATTGTGTTCTTTCTCTAAAATCCATGTGTCCATATATATATTTTTTTCCATTCATTTTCCTCCATCTCCACAATTACCATAATTCTCTGAGCCAGTGGTTCTTAAGTGCCATTAGAATCTCCCCCAGATGACTTAGAAGGGCAAATGTTTGCCCATCCCACCCTGACTCCTCCAAGAAGACCATCTAAATCACAGACTCTGGAGATGGGACCCAGAAATCAGTGCTTCTACAAGCCCTCCAGATGACTCTGATCCACACTGAAGTTTGAGAACCACCTCTCTAAGCCAGCCTGCTCTAGCTAGACAAATGCAATACCCTTTTTGTCTTTCTCTTCCCACTCCTGCCCAATCCAATTCAGTATGTATCCAAAAGTATAAGGAATTTGTATTCCTAATTTTGAGCCAGTCACTCCATTATTTAATACCACTTAACAGCTTTTAAATGCACTTCAAATAAAATTAAACTTCTCATACCACTTCTCCCCCTTATTGATTATACCATCACTATATCAGCCCTCTGACCTACTTATTGGGTCTCTTATAACCTCACCCAGCCCAGAAATACTCTTCACATTCCTGACTTCCCACCCTTCAGGTCCTTTTCCACCTCCATTGTCATGTCCCCAAACATGACTTTTATCACTCTTTGGAATTTCCATATATATATATGTTTACTTGTTTACCATTGAAACTCTAGGGAAACAGATGTGGCTCAAGCAATTGGACTCCCATCTACCATATAGGAGGTGCAGGGTTCAATTCCCAGGGCCTCTTGGTGAAAGGCGAGCTGGCCTGCATGGAGAGCTGGCCTATGTGGAGTGCTTGCCCACACAGGAGAGCTGGCCTGGGCAGAGAGCTGGTGCAGCAAGATGACACAGCAAAAAAGACACAGAGGAGAGACAATAAGAGACACAGCAGACAAGGGAGCTGAGGTGGCGCAAGAGATTGAGTGCCTTTCTCCCATTCTGGAAGGTCCCAGAATCGGTTCCCAGGGCCGCCTAAAGAGAAGACGAGCAGACGCAGAACACACAGAGAGCAGACAGCAAGCGCTAAACAACAGGGGTGGGGGATGGGGGGGAAGAAATAAATAAAATAAATCTTAAAAAAAAAAAAAAGAAGTTCTATCCTAGATCACCAGTTTTGTGAGAACAGGAACCATGACATTTTTTTTTTTTTTTTTTTTAATTTTTATTTATTTATTTATTTATTTTTTCTTTTTTAAGGATTTATTTATTTATTTACTTTTATCCATTTTTACACCCCTTCCCCCTCCCCCCCGTTTTTGCTGTTTCTGTGTCCATTCACTGGGCAACTCTGTGTCCATTTTCTGCCCTCTCTTCTCATCCTTCTCCTCCTGTCTTCACTGGGATTCAATCCTTGGAATCTCTGATGTAGGAGAGAGGCATCCTGCCCGCGCAACCTTAGTTGCTGGTTTTTCGGTACGTCTCATCTTGCCTCTCCCTTGTGTCACTCTCCTATTATGTCATCATCTTGCTGTGTGGCTCGCGGGAACTGGTGGTGCGCCCGCGCACAGGGCCTGGCGGCCCACACACCTTCCATATATTTTTTAAATTTTTACCAGGAGGTCCCGGGGAGCGAACCCAGGTCCCTCCATATGGGAGATGGACGCCAACCAGATATAGCCCCCTGCTATATCTCTTAAGGTTGACCAGAGATACCTAGAGTTACAGTCTTTTCCCATACAGGATGGACATATAATAAATCAGGCTTAGTTTATCACCAGCACTCTGAAAACCAGACCTAGGGAGGAAAACGAGGTCTGGGGACACATGCATGGTTTCTAATATAGCGAATGTTTAGCCCACCCTGATTATCACAGAATCAGGACAGTGAGAATATTCGCTAAGGAACCATGACATTTTGTTCTCCATCATGTACTCATTGAATTTCCCAGTGCTTATCATGTGGTAGTCACTTAAAAAAATACTTGTTGAAGAACTAATCAAATACAATTCTTATGAAGGATAAAATACAAGCCAAACGAAGGAAAATAAAATCAATGCTTATACTGGTTCTTAAAAATAGTATGCTTTAAAACTCCCTTAATTTATTAAGTTGGTCATTGCCTGTGATGGATTGAACTATGTACTCCAATTTGACATGTTCTTGGTTTTGATCTAGATTCCTGTGGATGTGAACCCATTGCACATAGGATCACTTGAAGATGTGTATTTTACCTAAGGTATGGCCCAACTGCATGTTGGTGGCCTTAATCCAGATTACTGGAGCCCTTTATAAGCAGAAGAAATTCAGACATAGAAGAATTGAAAGCCACAGGGAGGAGCTGGAAGCTGGAAGTCAGCATGAACCCAGCAGAAAAAGGAGAAGACATTGCCATGTAATGGGAAAGCCAAGGAACTTAAGGACTGCCGGCCAACCAGAACACTACTGACCCTGGAAGGAAGCAAGCCTTCTAGCCGGTGCCTGGATTTGGACTTTTGGCCTCTGAAACCACAAACCAATACCTTCCTGTTGTTTAAGTCAACCCATTGTGTGGTATTTGTCATAGCAGTCTAACAAACTACGACAATGTCTGTTGGGAATTCTCAGGAACATGGACAAATTATAAATGCCAGAAATTCAACATTGATGCAGGGGTTTATGCTGGAAAAGAGCAAGGAAGCTGTTTGTTTTCCAGGGTCCTACAAAAATCCTTGCGCATTTCACATATGTATCACAGACATTGACACTCCATGTTTAGTCCTTGCTAATCCATTTTTGTAATCACACAGGCAGCACCCATTAAAATCCCACTTTGGATATATCAATCTTGTTATACTCCTTTGATTCTGCTTCTGATAACCACCTCTTGGGTTTACCCGACTTTTTGTTTTTCTTTTCTTTTCTCTTTTTAGTTGCAGGTTTAGTGTACCTTAAGTCCAATTTTAGCATCTTTGGTTTTGGCCTTAGCATTTCTCTTACTTATGGCTGGCATTTGCAGTCTGGTTCCATTCTTGGATGCCAGACCCTAATTCCTTGGTCCCAATTTTAAAATCAGCTATTTAGATAGTGGGCCTCATTAGAGGGAGAACTGGATAGGTACAAGCAGAGTCAGACCAGGGAAGTGAGTAAATGAGGCAACTGCCCTGTGGTAGTTTTACCCCTCCCTCTACACACAATCCTTTCTCTTAGAAATCTTGATCAAAACAGCAGCTCACTAAGACAGGAGCCTGTATTTCATTCCCAAGAAAACTTACTCTATCATTTGCAAAATACCCCCTAAGGTATAGACTGATAAAGACTAATGACATGATTTCCAGTATTAAAGGAGATATTAGAGGACATTTTCTAGGGTAAGTCCCGCTCTGGACAACAGAATATTGTGTTTATGCATATACTATGATCTCAAGGCACACTTGTGGAATTTGGGGAGATTGGAAAACCATGGACCCTTTACTAAGTCCACCCTGTGTATTATTTAATAAATATATCACACCCACACCAACATGTCCCCACAAGAATAATGTTTTTTTTGTTTTTTTTTTTTTATTTCAATTCAAGCTCACGGACCCCTTGTTAAAACCCCCTGATTTAAACCAACAATAATTACAAATTTAGGTCCTTGCTAGTATTGCTGGACTTACACTATTGAATGTTCAATGTGACATATTAATAAAGTAAAAAAAGGCCCTGACTGCTGACAGTTAACAGCTAGGCAACTGTGTTCCAAAGAGAACCTAAACAACCTGTGCATAAATGATAATCCAACAAGGCCACTCTGTGACTAAGTGGAACAAGACAAAAAACAAGGATACTCTGCCATCACCATGCCTGAAACTAGACAGAAACCAGGATAGTTGGCAACCACAAAAATAACTAAACATCCTTGTCTTCCAGTTTATATAAGTGTCTACCATCTCTTGGCTGATGGCAACTTTAAACTAGGCTAGCTTTTAACCTCCATCTCGTAGGAAAATAAATCATGACACATAATCATCAAATTACCTTTATTTTATATTCTTAATACCTGACTCCAAAACGGCCCCTCCTTCCTTAAAGCTCCTTAGAATCACCCCACTCACATAAGTGCCACCCCAAATCCCTCCTCCTGAAATGCCCCACAGCTCTGCTGGTCCTTGAGGCAGCAAGTAAAATAAACCTGTGCTCAACTATTGATGAGATCCTGATGGTCCTTGGCTGTTGGGCTTTGACATAACTTTGCACAAGCAAGTGGCTGCTCTATCAAGGTCACATTTTACAGGAAATGGGAGAGGTTATGGAAATGGCTAATAGAGCACAAAGTCAGACATCTCAGCATAAACCAAAGTGACCAGGAAAATACATCTACAAAACCAACACTACCACCAAATAAGGAAGGAAGAAATAAAGAACGCTAGGAAGGAAAAAAGGAAGAAAAATTTCATCAAGGGAAATAGCATGTGAATTATTGCTGGTAATTTGTTAAGTGATCTCAGCCTCAATATTCTTGTCCTGGGGCGGTATCAGGATTAAGTCTAATTTTGTAACATAATCATCATGAAATGCTGAGTATAATGTCTAGCACAAATTCAATAGGCATTTCCTATCATCATCATCATCTTCACAGCAATTGCTATATTATTATTGGGTATCAGCCTGCACTGACATTTATAACAAGTTGCGTGCTTCCTTGTGTATGCACATAGACATACAAACCATCAGTTGCCTATCTAAGCAAACTAAAATCTTCTCATTCATCCCAAAAGGAAGAAGAGGAACAAGTAGAACTCACATTGAGCTGAAGTTCATCTGTCCACTGTCCGATCAGACGGTAACCAGGGTTGGTAGTATTTGTTGTCTGGTACTGAAAGATGTCATAACGTCCAGGTGCATCCCCATTTTTGTTAAACATTACTGGGGTACCAGCACTACCTGAGGAAGGCAAGAAAAAGACAAATTTCAGAGTTAAGCAGCATTTCTTTTATTGCTCATTCCATGGTGACAGTCTGGAGACCTGTTAATGGGCAAGGTAGCATATATCCCCACTATTTAATAGGACCCCGAAAATGGTCCCTGAAACTCATAGCCAAGTCTTCAGCATCTGCAGAAGTTGGGCCAACATGATTTTTATATTAAGGACATGGATGAAAGAAAAAAAAAAAAAAAAAAAGATAAAACATCTTAACTGGATAGGACAAAGTATACTTTAAAATGTACACTTTTTAAAAAATAAGATGACAATGGCTTAGGAAGAAGCAGGCAAGATGTTAAGAGAGACCCACTCAAACTATCACCCTCCACACAAAAAAGTGAAGTTAAAGGACAAGTCCAGAAAGGAGGACAATATGTTGGGCCCTACTGGAAGAGGGTATCAACATTATAGGAAGTACAGAGGACTAGCAAAAGAATTCCACACCATCCTACGACTATTTGTCACTGGCTTTTATGGCATCACTACATATCACAAAGGAAAAAAAAAAATCAGAGCTTGTGGTAGGCTGAAGAGTCCTCTCCCCCCAATTAGTGCCCGAATCCCTGGAATCTGTGAATGTTACCATATAGGTTAAAGGGACTTTGAAGCTGTGAATACATTAAGGAGCTTGAGATGGGGAGATGATCCTGGGATATCTGAGTGGACCTGAAGTAATGGGTTCTTACAAGAGGAAGGCAGGAGGAGGAACAGGAGAACATAGGGGTTGGCACAATGGAAACAAGAGGTTGGAGTGATGCAAGGAAGGAGTCCAAGCTACGGCAGGCAGGCAATCCCCAGAAAATAAAAAGGGCAAGGAAATAGGTCTCCCGGAGCCCTCCAGAAGGCACCAGCCCTGCCAACACCTTGACTTTAACCCAGGAGACCTGTGTGGGGCTTCTGACCTGTAGAACTATAAGAAAATTGTGGCAGCTGTAGGAAACCAATAGATTTGAGGACACAAAACATCAAACTCATTTTATAGGTGAGGAAGGACATGTAGGTCCAGAGAGGGGAAGTCACATGCCCCAGGTCCAGTCAGCTAATTAAAATAGAATAGCGCTTGGGAAAGGATTTGAGAATCACTCCGAATGGAATGAAGCTCCAGATTCACCCCTTACTTCCTGTATGGCCTTTAACAAGTTATTTAATCCTGTTCTACTTCGAAGTCTAACAATACCTTTCTCATAGGGTTAGAATGAGTATTAAACGTAATAAGACATATATAAAATGCTTAGTTCAGTGCTTTTTACATAATAAATATTCTACAAATGGTAACTTCTTACTGCCTTCACTTTTATTTTTATTTTGTTTGCTGTAACGCACATGACCAGACCACATCCTTTCGGACGTACACCAAGATTGTCTTTCTTAATCTGTATCTAATTTAAATTTCAACATCAGTGTAAACATTTTTCACCTTCCAAACAGCAGGCTAGAACCCATTCTGGGAGTGAAGACTCATCTCCAGGATTTCTCTAGTTCTGTCAGTTAGGGTCAATGGCTCAATCTGTGTGGGGTCAAGGGAAACATTTCAATTTGTTTCTTTTTTGTTTTACCTAGACATTACCCCCCATAGCTCACAAATGCATCCACTTTATCATAATGGGGCTCTTTTAAGTCCTCTAGTGTCTAGGAATCAACACAACTTTTCTCCAATGTAAGGAGAAAAATATTAAAACCAGCATCGACAATAACAATGAACCAAAGGTTTTAATAATGACTTTCTCTTTTCAGCAAGCTTTCCAAGTATATACAGAGAAGAAATGAAACCTGGATTTTGTAGATTATTAGCAAGAAAATAAGAATCCTGTCATTCTGCAGGAAGATATTAATATTCAGACACTCACCTTTCCTTTCTTTCATAGAATACTAGGATTCACATTGTGCTTTGCTATAATACTTACAGCTTCTATTCCTTAAATAACATGGCTTGAGCCTTTCATAGACTTTGAGATGAGAAAGAAGAGTATCGGAGGCTTGTGGCTCCCAAGGATCTCAAGCTCATCGGCTAAATATTCATCGGAATGGGACACGCTACCTAATCTTTCTCCCTTCTTACGATCTTTGTTAGGAGAAATGATTCTTGTCGTGCCCTTTCCATTCTCATTAAAGTTCATGTTTTTTTAAAAAAATGAAGGCAGAAGTGCTGAATACTTTATCTAAGTGATGACTTGTAATAGTACATCGCATGGCTTTGAACTTTTTGATGGATTCTATAATGCAACTGGCTTATTCTTTCCAGTTTTTGCCACAAACTCCTTTTTAACAGCACCCCTGAACTACTTGAAAGAGAAAAAGAGGGATTAAGAAGATGAAAGAAATTCAGAGAAGAGAAAGGAGCTGTCAAGGGGAAAGCGAACACCTACAGAGATTTCCACAAAACCTTACAGTGAGTATGCAGGTAATGAGGTAAAGGAAACCGGATCACTTGACAAGATGGGTTTCAAAGAGGAGAGGATGGATGGCAGAATGTAGTCAGGTCTGAAATCTCCTCTACTTGATGAGAGTATCTGAACGAAATTTCTTTCTTCCTGGACAGAGAAGGATTTGGAATCCTCGTTGCCCAAATGTCAAAACAGTCACCTGTCAAAGCATTTACTTATTTTATTTTAACATCCAATGCACCGATTCTAGAAGCTCTGCATTGACTTATATTCCAGTTATCTATTGCTACTCAATAAGCCACCCCCAATACTTTGTGCTGAAAAACAGTGACTACATTTATTTTGCTCATGATCTGCAAATTTGGGCAGGGCAATTTTGAGGGGATGGCATTGCCTCTGCTCCATTCACATCCACTTGGGCAATTTGAAGGCTATGGTTGAAATCAGCCTAAGATTTGCTCACTCACCCATCTGACAGTTGATGCTGGCTGTAAGCTGGGACCTCAGCTGGGCTATGGCCAAAACATCCATGTGTGGCCTCTCCATATGACTCCTTGGTTTCTTCATAGCCTGGTAGCTGAGTTTGAAGTGCAAATGTCTTGGAGGATGCCCTATCACCTTTTATGCCTTAGACATCACTTAGCTTCATAGTTTCACCCAGATTCAAGGGAAGGGAACATAGTTGTTACCTCTCAATGGAGGAATGTAATATCATGTCATGCAAAGAACACGTGGAATGGGATACATTGATGCAGCCATCTTTATAAAATATACTTGTTTTCTGGAAACTAGCAAATCTTGGTAAAGATACAATTCAGATTAGGCATTTCATTATATATAAATCATCTATGGTTTTATATTCAAGAAACCAAATCTGTTACATTTATATCTATGAGTATGACCATCTGGTTAGATGGTCCAACAAAGAGATAACCAGAACAAATATAGGCTCAGGACATTGCACTTATTTGGGAAGCAGGAAAAAGTGTCTGGAAGTGATGAAGACTAAATTACTCATCTTTTCTAACTCAGTGCCTGAGAGGAGGTAGAACTGTAGCAATATTCCTAGGACACAGTATTATCATTTCCTAAATTGATGCATTGGTAAATGTGAAGGTCAGAGTCATTAAATTGTACTCTACTCATATGGAACTAGATTCCTAAGGGTATAGCAAATTCTGTGCTAAAGTAACACAGATGCACAATCAAGCTTATTATAACAAAGAAAAATCAAAATCCTCCTTAACATAAAAAAAAAAAAAAGCCTAAATTCTTCACAATGGACTAGAAAGAGATCTGGGTTCTAGACCTGACTCTACCATTTCCTAGCCATTGAAATCTTGGACAAATAATTTCCCCTCTCTAGGATTTGATTTCTTTGTTTAAGAACCAGGAAACTGACTGAAGGAAAAAAAAATCTCAAGTGACTTATCAGTTTAACAGTTGCTCACTTCAAGTGATATAAAATCCACTAATTAAATCTAGCACAGGTAGGTCTCTGCCATATAAAACCATCAAGTCCTGCTCTCAATGCATATCACAATGTCCTAGGATCCAGAACTTTACTGGATGGCCATTTGACAGAACATGATGTCTTCAGAGAATAGGAGATAATCCTGACCACAGAATGTGATTGCAATGATGACAAAGAAAGAGAAAAAAAATATCCTGGGTGAGAATTCCTACAGAGCGTCCAATCATAAGATGGGCCAGAGGGAGGATGCAGTAACTCAGCCACTTAGAGATAGTAGTCAAGAGCTGGTTGTGGAATCAGATGCCCAGGTTCCACAGGTAGCGCCATCACTAACCAACTGTATGGCTTTGGGCATCCTGACTCTGCAACTCTCTGGAAATCAGTGTCCTGATAAGTAAAAGGGGGGGGGGGAAACTGAGAATATAGACCATTATGGTGTTTTGAAGATCAAATAAGACAACACATGTAAAGCACTTAGCACAGTTGCTGGCATATAGTAATCATTTCCCAAATGTAAGCCACGCATTTGCAACTCAGCAACTCTTATTCATCAGAAGACAAGCCCATCTTGACACAATAGGTCTGCAGATATTACCTGGAAAAAAGAATCAATGGAAAAGCACCAAGAAACTTCTCAAAATGATTTTTGTCACTAGTGTAAGAATACTCAGGCATATCCATGGAACAGAATGCCAAGCCCAGGAACTGGCTCCAGTAAATAAAACTTAGTGTTTGATAAATAATGAAATTTATATCTGTTTAGTTCTGGGAAAATAGTTATGTGTACATATATAAGGAGATTAGGATATATATATCATTCATATATATATATGTGTGTGTGTAGCAAAGTCAGGAGGAAACTACAAGAAGATGATTTCATGTAGAACTATTTTTCAGTTTTATACATAATCATTTTTTCTCCATCTTGACTGGAAAACTACTGGAACCCACATTGGATATGGTGCCTCTTCATTTTGATACTCGATAATCCTGAAATTGATACAGTATTGTGGACTGGTAAATGGATTGCAGTTATTTGTAAGCAGAGACCCATAATATAATTAGGTAAACCAGGAAATTAACATTGATATAATACTATTAGTGCACACATTTTATTAAAATGCCTCCCTTTTTCCATTAATGTCCTTATTCTGGTCCAGGACAAATCGAGGTTACCACATTGCATTTATTTTTTTATTTTTTTATTTTTTATTTTTTGGTTGTTAGCATTGTTATAACTGTTATGCAGATAGCAAAATATAGCAACTAAACATTGTCAGTGATTTACAGTATAGTTTACAATTTAGATGATACAGTTTAATAATTTTGATGATATTTACCATGTCCTGTGTCCATTACTGAAAGGTAATGAAAAACCTTCCCCATGACCACCAAACAACCCATTAGATCTTGACTGTTCCCTTCTCCCCAGCCCCCCAGGGGCATTTAATAATTATGTCTCCTTAATCTGTTCTCATCTGGAATACTTCTGTTTTTCCTTGTTTCTCATGATTTTTGAAGAGTTCTGGCCAGTATTTTGTAAAATGTCCCTAAATTTGTTTTTTTTCTAATGATTCCTCATGATTTTACTCATTTGGGGCAAGAGACCTCACAAGAGAGATGGTGACCTTGTCAGTGTTTCCTCTCCAGAGACATAGGATGTTGATAAGTCTAATTACAGCTCACTTAACCTTGATCACTTGGCTAACATGCTATCTTCTAGGATTCCTTAATATAAAGCTGCTTTTCTTCCCCTTTGTGATTAATATGAATCTTGATGGGAGATACTTTCAGACAGTGCAAATATCTTGTTTCTCATCCTACGTTAGCCCAGTAATTTTAGAATTCAACAATTATTATTACTGAGGGGTTTACAAAATGGTGACTTTATGTCTCCATTTTTCTGTTGTTCCCATCATGCTGTCTTTTCTCCTACATTTATTCCATTCAATCATTTTTTTTTATATCAGTATGAACTCATCATATCTATTTTACTCTGAGTTACCGCAGTATCTGCACCCCTCTGGGTACTTTCCTGTACCTTGTTGACTCAGCCCTTCAAACCCTGGTGGTCTAAGAGACTGGCGTCTCCCCACTAGACTGTGAGCCTCTAGGGCAGGAGCTCTATCTTAGCTCTGGGTCCCTGGTACACAGTTGGTGCTCATTAAATGTGTGTGGGATCAGTAAAAAAAAAAAAAAAAAAAAAAATCCTAAGTGGGATCTCTTTCACATTGGTTCCTGTGCCTGCTCAACATGACCCCATCAGAGCTGGGCAAGATAGCTTGACTACATGCATATAAATACATTTATATCTATTTCTACATCCACCTATTTATATGTATATTAAAAGCCATGAGTTCATGCTGATATTTTCAGTCCCAACCCAACATCACAAGGTTCATTCTAACCTTCCCCCATTATTTATTTGGAACTCATTTCTCTGACAGCAAGAAATCCAGCTCTCATCCACAATATTTTAACTATTTGCTCAGTCCTACTACATCTGTATCTATAAAAGTAGCTTCAGAAATGTGAAAAAACAAATTTACTACGTATTGTGCAATATCTTTGTACAATTCTATTTGTCTTCAGCCTTGTAGCACATAATCAAATACTATTTTCCAAAGTTACTTTTATGTTTTTGTCTTCCCCAGCTCCTTTAGTGTGGCTATATTAATCATTTATAACATAGTTAGGTTTATTTGTTAATGTCTATATTCAATTTTGGATTACACCCACATCCAGGCTTATTTTAATTATTTATCTAATTTTGGGGATGTGAAGCATTAACATATAAGACTCAAGATATTACAGAAGGTATTATCAGAGAAGTGGAACTGCCCCTCATCCCTTCTACCATATTTCCCATTTTTCTACTCATTCCTACCCACCTTCTTTAGATAACCAATTTATTTCCAGCAATGTTTTATAATTTGACAAGTAAGTTTCTATCTGAGATGTGGTATGTATGGCAAAGTACAATCATGACTTTGATTAACCAGTATACCTAGGCATCTGTCCTTTCCTCATCCTCTTTTTCTCTCCCACCCCACTTATATTCACCAAGGAAGAATGTGGCTTTCTGCAAAGACCTTTCTATTTTAAGGAAAGGAGAACAAACTACAACCCCCAATATTCTTTTATTCATTCATTCATTCATTCATTCATTCATTCATTCTTTCTTTCTTTCTTTCTTTCTTTCCTACATTGATTCAATCATTCAAAATTATATAATCAAGGTTTGGCACATATTCAAGAGTAAAAATAACATTGAGCCACAATGCGACTACGTAACTTGTGAAACAGAGAACTGCCAACACTTGGCATTCCAGAAGGCATGGATGTGTAGAGACTTACCATTGAAATTAACATTGCGGATATACTTCAACAGCTTCTTGCCCCCAGCTTGCTCCATCTCTGGACAGACACCCCGGTAGTCGGCACAGAGGTCCTTGTTCATGTGATGAAGGGCGTGAGCCATGGCATAGACGGCATCAATCACGAACTGAACTTTACCCTCCTGCTCATAGTTGGAATCCTTTCCAATTCTCTCCTGTCCTGCACATGAAAACAACAGACACACACGCACACACACAGATTGGCATTCAATAGAATGTCTGAATTTGCATTTGCTTTGAAATATCCTTAAAGAAAACAACACCCCTGCCTTAGGGAGTGCAATAATGCAAACCATATATCCATGTTATTGGCTACTAGGTTAGGTGGCTTTAAGTTTTGCTATTTACCTTGCAGTGTATTACGCTAGCCTTTCAGACACAGCAGACAAACTTTACAAGCAACAAACCAAAGGATCACAATAAGTTTTTGTAATAGGATAACACACTATTCAAAGGACAGTGGACCTGTAGCATAAAAGGATCTCTGGGATTGGCAGTTGCGTTGCCATATTCAAATTTTCAAAGCTCGGTTACTCTAGAAAGGCCATAGGGCAAAACACAAATGACAAACCAAACTAAATTCCACACCTGCACTTATTATCTCCTCCTTTAAAATGATTCCACCTTCTACATTACTTGGCTTAACTGTTGCTATTACTGACAACTCAAATGTCCTGGTTTCAGTTTTTATTCTTCCCTTTCTCTCACTCTGAACTCTCACCTACATATGTCTAAGGAATGTTCAAGTTCTATCAATTTTACCTCTGAAACACTGAAAAGATTCAGCTTCTCTACCAATGGCCTACTTTATGCCTTCATCTTCCACCAGGATGGGAACAATAGCCTGCTCTATGTCTTCCTTCATCCATTCATTCCTCCCTGTTCATCTTTCCAAACTCCAGAGAAAATCACCTCACCCCATGCTCAGAATCCTTCAATGATTCTTCGCTGGCTACAAAATAAAATCCCAATCCCTTATCCTGATACCTAAGAGTGTTTATCATTTTGTCCCATCTGCCCAATAATAATAAGTAACCACTGGTTAAGTGCCCAAGTATTGCAAACTTCACATAAGTTATTTTTATTTCATCCTCACTTTGTCAGGTAAATATATTCTCACTATATATATGAGGAAGCTGAGCCATATAGAGATTAAATCACCTTCCCAAAGACATTTGCTGGTAGAAAAATGATGAGAGCTCAGGTTTGTCAACCCCCAAACCCACATCCTTCTAACTTCATTGCCCTTCTCCCACCCTTACACATTTTTTTTGTTCTAGACAAGTATGACCATTTCCAGAACACACTATAAACTCTAATGTCAAGCTTTCTTTGCTTTACCAGAAATGTCCTTCTTCCTTTCACCCTCATACATTACTTAACTCATTGTGATCTACCCAAAGGTTGCCTGCACATAACACTTCAATTAAAAATTTAAGGATTTCCATAAAACTGATCAAACTTTTATTATAATGTTAACATTAGTACTTCTTTATTTTGATATTCTACTCATTGGTATCCCATTTCTCTTCTCTTTTTTCTCTTTGCATCCCCAATGTTGGGCACAGTATTTGATGTCTAGTAGATACTAAACAAGATTTGTTGCTTTAAGTTATACTTGCACTAAATACAATGACAACAGCAGTTCTCTTTAGATCTCTTGTCCCTTGACCAAGGAATAATTATCAACAGACTGAATTTCACTCTCACAGCAACATTTCCTAAATTTGTGTAGTAAAGAGGCATTCCACAAGCCCTACCTCCCCTTTCCCTATAAAACACACAAGAGCTACCAGACATTCACTAGATTTTTAAAAATTTGGATTTGTGTTCCACAGCATTTAATATTAAAACATAACATGTAATGTTCAAGAAGGAA
Source organism: Tolypeutes matacus (assembly GCA_026826555.1). Lineage (NCBI taxonomy): Eukaryota > Metazoa > Chordata > Mammalia > Cingulata > Chlamyphoridae > Tolypeutes > Tolypeutes matacus. Next base: position 265,304 of record JAKSZT010040523.1, read on the forward strand.
ATTCAGAATTTCCCAAATTTACTTGAATTCTTATTTTTCCCCATCAGAACATGTACTATTATCTATATGTCAGATACTTCCATGTTTTGCATGTATCTCATTAAAGTATCAACCAACCTAATGTTAACTGACTGGGTTGTTATTGGATTTAGGCCTTTTCAGTTAATGGAATAGAATTGAAAAATATAAATATATATATCATGAATTCATACTGCTACTTCTTCAAATTTAGAACTACAGGCTTTTTAAAACCTAAACTCGACACTCTTATAGCTCTATTTCCTTTCTCTCATGAGGAAAACGATGGTTCTTAATGACATCATGAATTATATGATTATTTATTTGCTATATCCCACATATACAGATAACACTCTTTAAAAACAATGTGTGGGGGAGTGGGTGTAACTCAGTGTTTGAGCATCTGCTTCCCATGTACAAGGTCCCAGGTTCAATCCCCGGTACCTCTTAAACAAATAAAAATAAAAAATAAAATAAAACAATGTGTTGTAGTTCTTTTTGTCTGTAGGGTATACCCTGCCAAGAATTGTAATATTTTTATTGCATTTAAAAGTCATTGAAATGATTTCTCTGTCAGTATGACAATATTTCACTGAAAGGTTCATTGGTTTCATTTTGCTTTTGATTTTAGGGGTTGTTTTTTTAATTAACACAACTAACAAGCCTGATTTAATGGACATATTAAGAATTATGTACCTCATAATTAGATGATACACAATATCAGGCATATACATGGATCATTTACAAAAACTGACCATTTACTTAGTCATAAAATAATTCTCAATAAATGTTCAAGAGTTAGTAACATACAGACCAGGCTCTTTCACCACAATTTAACTAAGCTAAAAGTCTCTAACAGAAAAATGTTAAAGCTTTTTAATCTGAACTAATCTTAGACTTATAGAAAAGATGCAAAAATAGTATAAGGAGTTTTCTTATATCCCTCATTCTACTTCCCCCAATGCTGACAATTTTACAGAACTGTGTTAAAATGATCAAGAACAGCAAATTAACATTGGTACAATATTATTAACTAAACCAGAAGTCTCATGAAATTTCACCAATTTTTCCACTAAAGCCCCCTTTTTTAGGAGGTACCAGGGATTGAACCCAGGACCTCATACATGGGAAGCAGGTGCTCAAACCACTGAGCTATACCCACTCCCAACTAAAGTCCTTTTTTTAAATCTCAGAATCCCACATTGCTTTTAGTTTTCTCCTTAATCTGTAACAACTGCTCAGTCTTTCCTTACCTTTCATGATCTTGACACTTTTGAAGTTTATCTCATATAGTTTTAAATATTTCTTGGTAAATTGGCCTGCATATTACATTAATTTTGCTATTGTAAATATTGTTTCCCTTCCATGCATTTTTCTCACTTATTTTTGACTGTGCATATAAAGGCTATACTTTGTTTTGTTATATTCTTTTATTATTTTTCCAGCTTCATATTATGGACATTTTAAACAGAGCAAGGCTGAAAGAATTTTACAGTGAACCTACCAACTATATTGTGACATTAACATTTTACTATATTTATTTCATAAAGCTATCCATTTTGCTAATATTAATTTTATATACTACTACTTTATGAATTCTTATTTTTATAGTACTTAGTAAAGGCAATCTTGAAGGCCTTATGGCCATTATAAAATATATACTATAAAATTGGCTCAAACTAATAATTTAGGAGAGCATTTTCTAAACTGCATTAAACAGATATTCATTTCAGAAAGAATTCTTTGAAAAATAATTTCATTATTTATGAAGCAGTGCAGACTTTCTCCTTCAGTTAGAGACTAACTAGGAACATTAGCATATTGAACATTCTGAGATGACACAAGGGTTAAATCTGCCTTTGGTGCTACTAGGACTTGAAAAATATTGCTCTATGTCAAGAAAACCAGGACATTTTTAAAAAGCCAAAAAAATGAGTGTAACTTTATTTTCCCTACCATGTTAGACAGTACTGTTTGCCTAAATGAGAATATCTGGCTGCTGGTCTACCCTCACAGTCCTCCTTCCATAACTCAACTCTGATTCTCTTCAGATAAAGGGTAGCCATGAGCTGGGAGATGGGAGTTGCTAGACCTCTTCTTAGCCTCTCTGTATCACTCCTGACTTGTCTAAGCCAATCCATTTTCCTCTGTAAAAACTAATTTAGGAACAGGCATTAGACAAACTTCTTGTCAATGAGGCATAAGAGAAAGTTTGCTGGGGGAACTTCTGAGAAAGTTAAGATGCCCTTAAAAAGAGATACTTTCACACAATCCCCACTCTGATCAAGGTAGCACAGTGAGATACTTGAGGGCTCTGTTCTCCCATAGCTAGTTTGAACAACCAGCAAGAATAGGCAGAAACAAATTCCAGAAAGCAGTCAAAGGACTGCAGCAATAGGGTGAATGCCAAATCAAGGAAAAGGAGACTTAAGAGCCACAGGATCTTGCAGTGCCCTGGTTTGTCCCTGCCCACCTCTCATAGGTTTGACACAGAGCTGACCCATGCTCCCAGTGTGGATCACTGATCATGTTTCTGGAGGGGCCAAAGTAACCCTTGAGTACACACTGGGAGCAAGTTTTTCTGGCTCAGTATGTATGATGGTGGTCTGAGGGACTCACACCATCCCAGAGCTTGCCCTGTGTAAGGAGACAGCTCACAGAGTACTCTTCTAGAACCTGTGGGAGCACAGTCAAGGGACTGCTGGCTGCAGGACAAAGAGTGCAGTACCTGGGACTGTAAGGACTCCATTCCATAGGGAAGAGGGACATTCATAACTGATATTGGAGGAATTCCTAGGGCTACAGGTACATGTCCCATACAAGGCTAACGAAGAGAGAGGATAAGAGCAACACCCCAGTCTTTGACCTGGGCTATTATCTAAACTCCTGCATGGATAAGCACTAAAGGAGAGCAATTGCACAGGTCAATGTGCAAAGATCAGAAAAGGGGTTTCCTTTTTTTTTTAGCTCCTGGAATTCAAAGAAACTCTGTCATAAAACTAGCTGCAAACAAGCTTATGGAATAGATGCCTCAGATTCTAAATTTCAGTGGTAACACTATGAAATATAAAAAGGATCAACTTTCAGCAAAACATACAAAGAAATAGTAATCAATGGCCCAGGGAAAAGAGAAAAGATTAAAGCATTTGAAACTATCAATGAGGAGGAACATGCCATGGACATACTAGACAAAAACATTTTTAAAATGATCCTAAATACTCTCAAAGAACTAAGGAAAATATGAACAAAGACTAAAGGAAATCAGTAAAACAATAGGAGAATACCAAGAGAATATCAATGGAGAGAGAAAAATTATGGAAAGGAGTTAAACAGAACAGAAGACCACAGTAACAAAAATTTAAAATTCTTGACAGGAATTAAAAAGAAAATTGGAGATGGAAGAAAAAATAACCAGAGGACTTGAAGATAAGACAATTGTAATTATCCAGTTTGAAAGTAGAAAGAAGAAAGAATGAGGAGAAGTGTACGGAGACTGAGGAACCTGTGGGACACTATCAAGTGTACCAGTATACGCACTGTGGGAACCCCAGAAGGAGAGAAAAGGCAGAAAGAATATTCAAAGAAACAATGGCTGCAAACTTCCAAATTTAATGAAAGACATATAAATACACATCCAAGATGTTCAATGAACTCCAAACAGGTTAAACCCAAACAAAGCCATATTTTGGCATAGTATAAGCAAGCAGTCAAATGCCAAAGGTAAAGAGAGAATTCTGAAAGCCACATGAAAGAAGCAATGTATGGCATACAAGGGGGACTCAATAAGATTAAGTGCTGATTTCTCATAAGACAGTATGGAGATAAGAAGGCAGTGGGATGACATATTTAAAGTGCTGAAAGCAAAAAATTGCCATCCAAGAATTCTATATCCAGCAAAACTATCTTTCAAAAATGAGGAAGAGATTAAAACATTCCCAGATAATCAAAAGCTGAGAGAGTTTGGTATCACTAGACTGGCCCTACTGGAGGTATTACAGAGAGTTCTGCAGGTTGAAAGGAAAGGACACTAGACAATAGAACAAAGCCACATGAAGAAATAAAGATCTCTAATGAAGATAATGACATGGGTAAATATTAATGCTAGTATTATTGTATTCTTTGGTTTATAGCTCCACTTTTTACTTCTTAAAAGTTGTGGGAGGCAAATACATAAAATGTAATGATAAATCAGTAGTTCTGGACTCATATTGTGTAAACATGTAATTTGTGACAAGAACAACATAAAGGTGAGGGTACTGTGGGCTATAGGAACAGAGTTTCTGTATATTATTGAAATTAAGTTGGTATCAATGCAAATGAGATTGTTATTTATTTAAGATGTAAGTTTAAGCCCCATGGTAACTACAAAGAAAATAACAGAGAATACATAAGCCCAAAGAGACGGAAATTAGACTACAGGTTACGAGGGGCAGGGGCAAAAGGGGGTTAATGTATAATGGGTATAGGGTATCTGGTTGGGTAGATAGAAAAGTTTTAGTAATGAAAGGTGGTGAGAGTACAGCAATATTGTGAACGTGATTAATTGCTTTGAGTGGTATGTTTGGGAGAGATTGAGTTGGGAAAGTTTGTGGTGTATATATATTCATACATTTTTTAAAAAGTGAAACTAAAGAGACAATAGCAACTAAATGCAACACATGATCCTGGATGGGATCTGGCAAGGAAGAAGAAAAGGCTCAAAGGGACATTATTAGGATATATGAAAAAACTAGATTATAGACTTTAAACTTTATACTCATGTTAAATTTCTTGAGCTTGATAACTGCACTTTAGGTGTTTACATAAGTGAACAGCATTGGTCTTTGGATATGTGTATGGAAGTATTACGTGTTCAAGGAACATGATATATACAGCCTACCTCAAGTGTTCAGAAAATAGGTTGACAGCTAGTCAGACAGGTGGATATATAGATGGATAGACAGACTAAACAATATAGTAATTGTGATTAAAATATTAAAATTGGTGTATCTGGGCATTTGGGAGATGGGGATGTTGAAGTTCTCTGTATGGGGTTTGCATTATTTTTTATCTGTCCTGTAAGTTTGAACATATTTCAAAATATAAAGAAAAAAAAATGAGACACCATCGATTACATGAACTCCCTCCATAACTTTAGCTACTTGATGTTACTGAATGAAGAGGTGATGCCTGGAACTGCTCTAGTCATTTTGTGGAATTGAGAGAAACTACACAGCACGGTGATGATAGCACACTGCATTAGTTCTTTACATATGAAATACAATATTAAATGACTAGCCATTTATTTGATTTTCTGTAATTTGTAAACTAAAGTTTGAAACTCAGTATTTTCCAGATTTGACCACTGTGCATCTTTTTCATGTTTCCACTTTGAAACATATTCAAAGACTAGCATTCAGCAGATTAAACATTGTAAAATGCAGTTCTAAGAAGTTTTTTAGCAGGTGAGTTTGAAATAAAAACAGTATTTTCAATTAATTCTCAGTTAATTCTTTCAATCATTCTAGTTAACTGAGATGTTATTAAATTCTGCTATGGGATAAAGATCATCCTCTTTAACATGTTTCCTGGGAAAGAGTCTAAGGTTTAGATAACATGAAGACTAAAATGTTATGTTTTACTTCTCTAGCATGCAAAGAACCTTACATTTTAAGCAGGCTCTTGATTTTCTGCTCCATGGCTATTTTTGCCCAAAGAATCCAATATTTATCTTCAAAATACACACTCTTAACCTTCTATTGAATAAATTGCCAGCTGTACGACAGAAGAATAATCCATAATTCTTTCACTATCCGAATTTCGCATGTTCTTTCTGCTAGTGAGGTTTTCTCTTTGAAAAACATGCTTAACGAGTCCATTTTAATATCCTGCTTTTCCTGAATATATGCCTTGGTTAAGATGCTAGGCAAATTTTTAGGGCAAAAGAAGAGGCATGGAAAATGCAAGGAACTATGGCTTTGCAATTATTAATATAAATGTTCCTGTTTCAATGGGGAAATCAAAGAGAGAGATGCGGTGGGGGATGAAGAGGCAAGAAAACAAAAAGATTTTTGTTAGTGCAGACTGAAAAACACATACCTTAAGGGTTAGTCAGATTTGAAAAGCTGGCCCAGTGCTTACTGCATATAACAGTATTTACAAGGCAGTGAAAAACTATACTTCTTATTTGTATTTCAAATATTAATTGAAGTAATTTGTTTTAGAATTATTCCCTAAAGTAATGCGTGCTTATACTGACAGTACTTTTTTTTTTTAAGTGTTTATAGCAGCTTTATTCATAGTTGCCCTAAAATGGAAACAATCTAAATGTCTTTCAGTGGGTAAATGGATAAACCTGGTCCATCCACACAATGGAATACTACTCAGCAATGAAAAAGAATGGACTATCAATAAATGCAGCAACATAGTGAATCTCCAATGTATTACATTAAGTGAAAAAAGCCAGATTCAAAAGGTTACACACTATATGATTCCATTTATGTGACATTCTGGAAATGGTAAACAGAATGGACAGAAAACAAACCAGTGATTTCTAAGGGCTTCGGCGGGGCTGAGTACAGGGGGACTATAGGAAATTTTGGGGTGATATGGAAATATTCTACATCTTGATTGTGGTGATGGCTACATGACTTATGTGTTTGTCAAAACTCAGTACTAAATAAAGAAAAGAGAGGGAAAAAAACTTCAATACTTAACACTAAAAAGAGAAAATTTTTATCATATATAAATTATACTCAATAAACCTGGCTTTAAATAAACCTATGGGCAATTACAATTTTCATAAGTAGAGGTACTTGATATCTCCCTGCCTTGTCCCCTGGGCCTCCTCTGCTGAACTGTAGAGCCCCTTAGACATAAACAGAGAACTTTACAACAGTGGGACTCCAAGAGAGGGATTCCTACCTGCAGACACTCTCTGGGTTGGTGAGGGAGATGGGAAAGACCACCTTGAAGGTACAGACCCTGCATCACACCTGGAGGCAGTAAATGACTGTCATGTGTAGGATGCAGCCAGATAACCACAGCAGCAGGCCTGGGCCTAGCTAGAAGGGAAAGGGTGAGCCTGGAAGTATATCAGGCAGTACTGGAGAAGCTCAATTCTCATTCACCATCTAAATATGCTGTCACGCTGGTCACCTTCTGAACACGATAACCTTATTTTCCATAAAGAATTCCCTCATACTTGCAAATTTAAAATTAGTCATCCAGGCTGCTTGTTTCGCTCTTCTAGTAATATCGAGATTTTCTTACTTACCTGTCATCATGTCATCAGTTATCTATATAATAAGAGCCATGGCTGAGTCCTTCCCCACATGTATCCCATTAAAATGTCTTTCTTGGAAAATCTTTCTGGTAACGAATAAAGTATCTTTCAGAGTCATCGTTTAAAGGGGGTTTCTCTACAGTGGGGCTTGCTGATTAGCATGAGTTGTGAGCTACGGCTGGAGGCTTTCCCACACACAGAACAATGAACAAGGGTAAGGTTTGCGCTGGTCTGTGTCGTGACCTTCATAAGGCTTCCCTCGGGCTGGAGGCTTTCCCACAGTCCCCGCGTTCACAGGGTTTCTCACCAGTGTGAACTCTCTGGCGTGGGCAGCTCTGACTGGGGACTCCCACACTCAATGCACTGATAGGGCTTCTCTCCAGTGTGAACCCTTTGATGCTGAACGAGAGTTGAACTCCAACTAAAGGCTTTGCTGCACTCCTCACAAACAGAGTTTTTCTCCAGTGTGAGTCCTTAGGTGCTCAGTAAGGTGAGCTTTACAGCGGAAGGCTCTGCTGCATTCATTAGACACACAGGGCTCCTCTCCAGTACGGCTCCTATGATGGAGAAAGAGGCTGAGCTTTGACCTTGACTGAAGGTCTTGCCACACTGATTGCATTTATGGGGTTTCTCGCCCGTGTGCATTCTCTGATGGTGGGTAAGGCTTTAACTTCGACTGAAGGTCTTCTCACCTTGAGTACACTCATGGGGTCTCTCTCCAGTAGGAATTCTCTGATGTTATGATAACTGAGGGCTCTGGCTGAATGTTTTTCTACATTTATTACATTTGTAAGATTTCTCTCTTGTGTGAATTATATGATGGGGAAAACCCAGAAGGTTTTCCTCCAGTATGAATTCTTTCATGGAGAAAGAGGTGGGAATTGAGCCCAAAAGTCTTTCCCACCTTCATTACATTTGAACAGTTTATTTCCACCGTGAACCTCACAAGGTTTTTCCCATGTATGACTTCTCTGATGTCTACTTAAGTCTGAATTATTGAATTATATTTGAAGATTTTGCTGCATGTATCATATTTAAAGACTCTCTCCTCTATTTTATTTCTTTGAGGTCTAGCAACAGTTTGGTTTATATTCAGATTTCTATCAAATGTACCTCACTCCTGGATTCTTTGTCCTGGAGATCTTTTCCTACACATGACAGCTACTTTTTCATTTTGGGGGTGGCGGGGGGGGGGGGTCTCTTCAAACTCTGCCCAACAGAATTTCCCAGATGCCCTTCCAGTTTACTGTTAGAGCCCCAAACCTTCTGCAACTTGGGTGCCTGGTGATCACCCCTGGAGAATCCTCTTGATATCAATTCTAAGGTTTTCTGGTTTTGAATGTATAGTTCCTTCTCAGTCTCAATCTCAGAATCTGTATTGGTTTGTGCCACTGCTATATATTCCTTGCACATGGATGGCTTTCAAAAGTATTTGCTTGGGAGTGGATGTAGCTCAAGTGGTTAAGCACCTGCTTCCCATGTACGAGATCCTGCGTTCGATCGCTGGTACCTCCTAAAAACAAACAAACAAAAAAGCCAACTCTTGTTGGGGAGCAGATGTAGCTCAGTGGTTGAGTGCCTGTTTCCCATGTATGAGGTCTTAGGTTCAATCCCTGGTACCTCCTGGTTAGAGGAAAACTTCGGGGACTCGGAAACAGAACGGGTGTGGGGAGGGGCTCCGCAGGGCAGTCTCGATAGTCCTGCCGGCCACCAGGGCGGGTGAGGCCAGGATCCGGGATCCGGGGCCCGGGGCCCTGCGATCCCGCAGCCTGCAGAGGCCCGGGACTCCCCCGGACTCCCGCGCCCTGACAGTACTTTTAAAACTTGCATTACACAAATTTATTTAATTGAACATAAAGCCTCAGACTTACATAGTTTTGAAGCTGAAGTTCAGAGTAGTCCTCTGTAAAAATTAACTAAAAGATTAATGCTTGGATCTATTACAAATGATAATTATTCCCTTAAACAGGAAAATAATATGTTATAGGAGCTTTGACTATGGAGTCAGGGCACATTGTGGTTTTCACAAAACTGCTAAATTGTGACTAAAGTGCAGAAACAGCAGAGTGGACATCCTCGGGTGTCAGTAAATGCTGCTGGGTTCTGAAAATGATACAATTATGCAATAAGCCTTGTTAAGGTATTAAGATGCTACTGTAGTCCCTTCCCTAACATAAAAACTAAATAACTTGGGTAGTGGATAATTTTTCCCCTCATGCATATACATTTTTCTTTATAAGATGAATACTAATGGTAAAATGAGATTCTGTGTTTATAGAATTCTACTTCATTGCCATCTTCTATAGTGACCACATTTAGAGAATGCCAGAGTCAAAATGCATGGCCTAGCAAGAGCAATTATTGGTAGGAGGGAAAACAGAGAGCCTGGATTGTATGCTAAAGTCTGCAATGTTTTTGTATCTCTAGTTGTAGGTGATGCTGAATGAAAATTGAATGGGATGAAGCTACTCCTTTCTGTGTGCCTGACTCTGTGCTAAACACTTTTCACGGTTTAACTTTTTTTTTTTTTTTTAAAGATTTTATTTATTTATTCATTTATCCCCCCCTTGCTGCCTGTGCTCGCTGGGTCAGCTAACCACGCCGTGCGGGCGGGCTTGCCTTCACCAGGAGGCCCCGGGAATCGAACCCGGGGCCTCCCATATGGTAAACGGGAGCCCTACTGATTGAACCACAGCCGCTTCCCATGGTTTAACTTTTAACCTTCAAAACACACTCCTGGATGGGTACTAATATTTTTTTCCATTTACCAGACTAACTCTTTGGAAAATAACTTGGCCAAGGTCAGTCAGCTAGCAGGATAGAGGTAGGCCATGAACCCCAGACTACCTAACTTCAGAGCATATGCCATGACCTGTTCTGTTTCCTTGCCTCTGTTACTTCAATATAGATCATTAGACAATATAGATCAATATAGATCATTAGACAATTAGTCAAATAATTCCTTTCATATTGACACATGGAAAAGCAATGAACTTGGATTTTTCTTCTTTCATTCTCAATTTCATCTTTAGAGAAGTAATCTCAAACTCCATGTTAGCCCTGATTTTTACAACCTCTTATCCCCACTGAATAGAGTTTCCTGTAAGCTTTGACAACTACCATCCTTTCACAGCCACTTCCCTGACCTCACCCTGAGTGGAAAAGTTAATACCTAGAGAGATTGCCAAAAGCCTGGCAAAGAAACAAAGAAAACAAAGCAGAAAGGCCAGATGACTGACCAAATGATTGTCCAACTTGGATGACCAAAGTGTGATTTCAATCCTTAAATTTTGTAGTGGAGGTATTGAGTACCCTATAGAGTTCAAAAAAGAATTCTAGGGAAGCGGCTGTGGCTCAATCAGTAGGGCTCCCGTTTACCATATGGGAGGCCCCGGGTTCGGTTCCCGGGGCCTCCTGGTGAAGGCAAGCCCGCCTGCATGGCGTGGTTAGCTGACCCAGCGAGCACAAGCAGCAAGGGGGGGATAAATGAATAAATAAATAAAATCTTTAAAAAAAAAAAGAATTCTAGCAAGGAGGAAAGCAGTGTCTAGCCACCAACTCTCATTTCTAGCCCTTTTCCACTGAGGATGTTTCCTGGAGGGCTGTGTAATTTTCACTTAAAACTGTGTTTTCTCATGCAAATTTGTTTTCAATTTCCAGTGACAATGTTGCATTTTACCTGAACTCTGTGACCCTGGTAAACAGTGTAGGTTAAGAAATCCCCCACCCCATCCTTTGTGTTACTGACAAAAATGGAACTAACATCTTCTTAACTTGACTAAATCTTAGGCTTCTTCCTGGCTTTAGATACCTGACTTCTTTCACCTTGGCCCTTATAGAATCCAGCTTGGACATGTTCCACCTGGCTTTGACAGTAAACTCAGGAGACACCATCACGTAATAGGACACACCTCATTGCTTCAGTGCTCTTCCATTATTTCATCAAGTCCTTAAAAATTCTCCTGCCCTCTGCTTCAGGTGAGCCCTCTCTCACCCTATTGTGATAGCCTTCTGGTTTCTCTCTCTCTCTCCTCCTCCTCCCTCTCATTCAGTTGGGTCACACCTTAACTAAAATAACATCTTCAAGAGATCCTATTTTCAATAGGTTCACACCCACAGCAATGCGGATTAAGAATATGTCTAAATTGGGGTATATAATTCAAACTATCACAATCAACCAAACTTTAACCAAAATGACTTGAAGATTCATGAATGAGAAATAAATCCTTACTATTGCATACCACTGAGATTTTATCAGTGTTTTTTTTTTTTCATTGTTGTTGTTAAGCAGCATTATGGCAATAACTGTCAGATATAATGGGAAATATGAAAGCAAGAAAAAGCATTCCTTGTTCCCAAGGATACTTCATAATTAGTAATTAAGGGAGTTTTACGATTATCAATAAAAATAATGAAAATAGAAGCATTTTCCAATAACAATTCTATCCTGAAAATTCAATTTCCCTCTCCTTTCTTTCCAATTAAGCCCAGTTAGGAAAACAGGTCTCTTTTCTGGGGCCCTAAAATACGTATGACAAAAGCTCTCACAGGTTTTCATTAATCAGCTTTCAAAGAATGAAATATCAAATGCCTCGAGTGTTTCAAAACCAAGACAACAGAGAGATACAAAATGTTCCCAGCAACCATTATCTAGAATTAGAGGCACCATTAGTCCAAAAGTAATTTATGAGTCCCTTGAGAAAAGAGATCAGGGAATCCCTTCAAAAGGCGGAGGGGATAGTGCTCCATGATTATAAAGCATCAAGAAATTCATTTAAGCCAGGAATATGGGAAAATAAACTTCAATCCAAAAGAGGGAAGGACAAATATCTACCCATGGTAGCTCAGGACCAAACGGAGGATCCATGGAAAACAGAGAAGGAGCCAGGACCCATTCTCCAGATCAAGCCAAACCTCAACAACAACAAACCACCACACACACACACACACACAACCAGCAACAACCCTGAGGCCTCTCCAGGGTCAGTTTTGGCCAAAGGGCTTGGCTTTTCTGGGTTCCATGATCTAAATGAATGTTTGAAAATCATAGAATATAAAGAACTGTTGTTACCCAATGATTTTCTAAAATGCAATATGACTTAAATGGGAAAAGAAAATTTCATGCCAAATTACTCCACAATTCATTTTGATTTTAATGTAAATCTCACAAAACACTTGGCATTCGTGAAAACAGTATTTACTAGGTACCCCCACACCACCCATCCCCAAGGCTTCATGGTTATAGAAACCATAGACATTGACTATTTGAAAGTTATTATGAATCTTTATCTACAAAAAGTTGGGCAGGATAAGATACTAGAACTCTTATGCAAGTTTGAGTGGCTTTGGGAATACTGACTTGATTCTAAATTCAAACTCAGCTCCTCACACTAACCACAGTGGCATAGGTATTGAGGATACAAGCATACCTTGCTTTATTGCACTTCACTTTATTGTGCTTCGCAGATATTGAGATTTTTTACAAATGGAAGGTTTGTGGCAGTCCTGAGTCAAACAAGTCTATCAGCACCATTCTTCCAAAAGCATATATTCACTTTGTGTCTCTGTGTCATATTTTGGTGATTCATGCAGTATTTCAAACTTTTTCATTCTTATTACCTGTTATGGTGATCTGTGATCTTTGATGCTACTATTGAAATCGTTTTGGGGCACCACAAACTGCACCATATGAACCAGTGAACGTAATCAATAAATGATGTGTGTGTTCTGACTGCTCTACCACCCAGCCAGTCCCCAGTCTCTCTCCATAACAATATTGAATTACACCAATTAATAAGCTGACAATGTTCCCTAAGTGTTCAAGTGAAAGGAAGATTTGCATTTTCCATCAAAAGATAGAGATGAATAAGCTTAGTGAGCACTGAAGGCATGTTGAAAGCCAAGGCAGACCAAAAGCTTGGCCTCTTGTACCAGCTAACCAAGTTGTAAATGCAAAGGAAAAGTTCTTGAAGGAAATTAGAAGTTCTACTCCACTGAATACACAAATGATGAGAGATCCAGCCTCATTGCTGATAATGGAGAAAGCTGAAGTGGTCTGTATAGAAGATCAAACCAGCCACAACATTGCCTCAAGCCAAAGCCTAATCCAGGGTGAGGCCCACAAATTCTTCAATTCTATTAAGGCTGAGAGAGGTAAGGAGCTGTAGAAGAAATATTTAGAGCTAGCAGGGGTTGGTTCTTGAGGTTTAAGGAAAGAAGCCATCATCCTAATATGAAAGTGCAAGGCAAAGCAGCAAGTGCCAATGTAGAAGCTGCAGCAAGTTATCCAGAAGATCTAGCTAAGATAATTGATCAAGGGGGCTACACTAAACAACAGATTTTCAGTGTAAAGAAAAAAACACTTATATTGGAAGAAGATGCCATCTAAACTTTCATAGCTAGAGAGGAGAAGTCAGGGCCTGGCTTCAAAGCTTCAAAGGGGCTAATGAAGCAGGTGACTTTAAGTTGAAGCCCATGTTCATTTACGATTCTGAAAATCCTAGGGCCCTAGGATTATGCAAAATCTGCTCTGCCTGTGCTCTATAAATGAAACAACAAAGCCTAGATGGCAGCACATCTGTTTATAACATGGTTTACTGAATATTTTAAGTCCACTGCAGACACATGCTCAGAAAAAAAGATTTCTCTCAAAATATGACTGCTCATTGACAATGCACCTGGTCATCCAAGAGTTTTGATGAAGATGTATGATGAGATTAATGTTGTTTTCTTGCCAGCTAACACATTCATTCTGCAGCCCATGGATCAAGAAGTAATTTCAACTTTCAAGTCTTATTATTTTAAAAATACATTTCATAAGGCTATAGCTGCCATAGATAATTATTCCTCTGATGGATCCAGGCAAAGTAAACTGAAAACATTCTGGAAAGGATTTACTATTCTAGATGCCATTAGTCACATTTGTGATTCATGGGAGGAGGTCAAAATATCAACATTAACAGGAGTTTGGAAGAAGTTGATCTGAACTCTCATGAGGGGTTCAAGACTCCAGTGGGGGAAGCAATTGCAGATGGGGAGGAAATAGTAAGAGAACCAGAACTAGAAGTGAAGCCTAAAGATATGCCTGAATCACTGCAATCTCATGATAAATTTTAATGGATGAAGATTTGATTTTGATGGATGAGCAAAGAAAGGAATTACTTGACATGGAATCTACTTGCAGTGAAGATGCTGTGGACATTGTTGAAATGCCAACAAAGGATTTAGAATATAACATAAACTCAGTTAATAAAGCATTGGCAGAGTTTCTGAGGATTAACTAATTTTGAAAGAAGTTCTACTGTGGATAAAATGCTACCAAACAGCATCTCATCCAACAAAGAAATCTTTCATGAAAGCAAGAGAGAATTGATGCGACAAACTTCATTGTCTTATTTTAAGAAATCACCACAGCCACCCCAACCTTTGGCAACCACCATCCTGATTTGTCAACAGACATCAACATTGAGGCAAGATCCTCCACCAGCAAAAAGATTATAAATTGCTGAAGGCTCAGGTGATGGTTGTCATTTTTCAGCAACAAAGTATCCTTTAATTAAGGTATGTACTTTGTTTTCTTAGACATGATGCTATTGCACACTTAATAGACTACAGTATAGAGTAAACATAACTTTTATATGCACTGGGAAACCCAAAAATTTGTGACTCACTTTATTGCAATATTTGCTTTATTGATATGGTCTGGAACCAAATCCGCTCTATCTCTGAGATATGCCTGTATCTAAACCTCTTAGAAAGACAACAATTAAAATTTTTAAGAGAAGGATAGTTCAGGGAGACCTGAACAAGTTGCTGGGTCTAATGACTAATTTGGAGGAAATACAGATGATAGAAACATGTAAATCAACATTTCAGAAAGCAAGGAGCAAACTACAAAATATGGAAAATTATACAGGAACAGTAATAAGCTCTTTCTTTCAGCAAGTAAATAGTTAGAAGTAAAAAGAATGGAAAACAAGTTTTAGATTTAAAAAAAAGACAAGAGATTTATCAAATATGGATTGTGAACTCTGTTTAGTTTCTGACCGGACAAATCAATTGTGTAAAAACAGTTATGAGATAAGTGAGAGAATTTATTCAAGGACTGGATATATGATAAACTATTTTTGTTGTTATACATTTATAACAACACTTATCCCTTAGAGATGTGTATGGAAGTACTTAAAAATAAAATGATATGTCTGGATTTCTTTAAAATAAGCCAGTGGGAGGGAAAATTATATGTGGGATATAGATTTTAAAAAACTGGCCATCTATTTACAACAGATGAGGTTGTGTGATGGAAACATGGGATTCATTACACTAATATATCTGCTTTTGAGTTTGTTTATGAGATTATATGATGGTGATAAAAGGAAAAATAAAAAGGAGGAGGGGAAGCAGGAAGAATAGGAGGGGGAGCAGGAAGTAAAGGAGGAGAAAGAAAATGAAAAGGAAGAAGAGGAGGAAGAAGGAAATGAGGAAGAAAAAGGAGCAAAAAGACGATTAGGAAGAAAAAAAGGGGGGAAGAGGGAGGGGAGGCAGTGGAAGACACTACTCTGTGCAGGCATCTGTTTAGGCAGGGGACACAGTTATGAACACAAAGCCCTTTTACATCATTCACCTGTCACAGCTCTACTCAAATACCTCTGTCTGGAATGCAGGGTTTCTATTTCTCCTGTCGGGTCTTATATGTACCCCTGAATCATCATTTGGTTTCCCAGGTATTTTGCTAAGGACAACACATATTGCAGATACTGTGGAGAATCGGCAGCATCATCCAGTTCCCATAGCCTAAAGTCACTTCCTAGAAGCAAGATAGGCATGCTGTGGGGAGGGAAAGGTTTTGTTTTTTTTTTCCCAAGGGCAGCATGCCCTCTTGACATAGAAAGAGGACGCAAGGGTATGCATCTCACTTTAGGGTAGAAAGAACCTCTCAGAATCACCAGACTAGTGAAACTTTATAGAAAAAAGCCTTGCCTTAACTCCACTTGAGTACTGTGTCCAGATCTAGTGATTAAAAAGGCAAAAACATCCATGCACAATGAACTCCCCAGAGGCATGTCAAGGTGTTAAATCTATTTATATGTGCAAAACCCCCAAACAGGGACTAGCATTATAGTGGTTAGAGAAGAAAAGTTGTAATCCTTCCCCCTGGATAGCTGATGGCTGGGATGGAGGACTTAATTCAGGTGACCAGCTGATGGCAGACAAGTGTGGAGGGGTACTACTAGTCCACCAAACCCTGATACGAGTGCTTTCTCTCCTGAATTGGCTTCTTACACAGTTAAAGACTCTACCTGCCATTGCTTCCACTGTGTTCAATCAAGTTTTACAAATGAAGGTGGTAAAAATATTCTGCTAGCTTTTTTTGTCAAGATTAATTTCACACTAAAAAAAAACCCATATATACACATATATTTTTACACACACTTTTGAACATTCAACCATGATTATTAAAAAATAAAATAGACATGTTTCTTCACAATGGGTTCTCATAATATTTATAAGTGAGAAGAAATAAAAATCTATATGACTGTCAACTTGGAAGCTCTGAAAGCTCTGAGGCTTCTTAGCAATGTCATCATCTGCCGCCTGTGTCAGAAAAAGTTGAAATCCATAGATAACTTGATAAGAAAAAAAAAAAAAAGAAAACCTTAACCAACTGCTAGCCAGAAGGTTGAAATTGACAGGTCATCAGTAAGAACACACAAGATGCTGGTCTGTCAAGCAAGGTTCACACGTGGTACCTATGGGAGGAGAGTAATTAAGTGATGGTGGAATGGTGCCCTTCAAAAGAGCAGGGCTGAGGAGGTCCTAAAAATAAAGTCTCAAAATCCATGCTTAGTTTAAAAGTTTTACACATAACCAGGATGATTTCATGAGGAAAAAGTCCTTCAAAATTTCAATGTTTCAAAACCAATTTGGAGTTTTCAAAAGTGGCTCACCAGAGGAACTGTGGGAAGATGGCAGAGTGAGGACCTCCAGGACTCAGTCCCTCCACCAGAACAACTATTACACAGACAGGAACTGTCTGAAACAACTATTTTGAAACTCAAGTATTTTGAATTACACTGTATAGCACCCAGGGAAGAGCAGAACAAAGAGGCTGTTTAGGAAAGGTAAGGAACTGTAAATGGTTTTCTCCATGTGGCAGTCACTGGCACTCACTCCCCACTCTAGCGGCAGATCACCATGGGGTTCAGCTCCTGCCTAGCTTGCTGGTGACAGAAAGGAACGTAAAAATCCTCTTCCTAAGACCAGGGGTGGTTACGCCAATCATTGATAACGACTTTTGATTAGTGACTTTGGATAGCTGGCGGCCTGGCTCTGAGGGTGGCCATTATTTCAACCCAGGCCCGACAAAGGCTGAAATAGAGGAAACTTAGGGATGCTGAGCTTCCCCAGGGCTGTGGAGGACAGTTAGCTGAAGGGCTGCATTTGCTGGGCAGGCCAAGAAAGCTCAGCTCTGGGGAACTGTGGGAGAACCTGTTGGCCACATTCTGATCCTCTCCCCAGGCACTTTGGAACAGGCCTGCACCCCTCTCCTGGATCACTACAGCTGCTTTGGCTGGTAAAGACTGACTTAGGGAAGTCCTCTTCCGCATGCCATTCCTCCCAGAACCTGTCCTCCAGGCAAAAGCAGCTTGAGACTATAAAAGGAATGTAAGAAATGTTACTGGCAGAAGTCTGGGGCAAAGGTTTGCTGGCATCAAATACCCAGGAGAGGGATGTCTGTGTTCTGGGAAATAGAGGGGATGACCAAACTCCAGTAAAGAGGGAGACTCCAAAATAACTAACAAGCAAAATCCCAGGACATGACTGAGGCTCAGGAAGGCAGGGAAAACCCTGCACACTGATTTAGCCTTGGGGAAACCTTCCTCCTAGGAAGACTGAAGCATAAGAAAATCTCTACCTTCTCACCAGCCGGTTACAAAATCAAGAAACAGACATTCAGGGAATAAATCCTGGAGCTAACATTTTAAAATATTAGAATGTACAGTATACAACAAAAGAGTAAAGACAAACAAATAAACAGGAATTGATGGCCCATCCAAAGCAAGAGGATAAAATTTCAGAAAGTACAAATGAAGAGGATGAGAATGTGGACATGCCAAACAAAGCCTTGAAAATTGATCTTAACAATGTTCAAGGAGATGAAGTAAAATACAGAGAAATGCAGGAAAACAATGAATGAGCAATATAACCTTCATAAAGAGATAAAAATTTTAAAAAGGAACCAAACAGAGCCATTGGAGTTGAAGATGACAATAACTAAATGAAAAATGCCCAGGAGGGTTTCCAGAGCAGTTTGGAGGTGGTAGAAGAATCAGTATACTGGAAGTCAAGACACATGAAATGAGTCAGGCTGAGGAGCAAAAAATAGAATTATAAGAAGCAAAAGTAGCCTAAGACTCCTCTGAGACACCATAGAGCATATCAATATATGCATTATGGGTATCACAGAAGGAGAAGAGAGAAAGCGGCAGAAGGAGTATTCAAAGAAATAATGAGAACTTCCCAAACTTAGCAAAGGTGTTAATATACACAACAAAGAAGCCCAGATATCCAAACTGGATAACCAGGAAGAAGAATACACCCTGTCATATACTGATCACACTATTGAATGGAAAAGATAAGGAGAGGGTTCAAAAAGCTGCAAGAGAAAAGCAACCTGTTATGTACACGGTAGTCCCAATTAGACTGAAGGCTGACTTTTCATCAGAAACCATGAAGGCAAGAATGCATTGGGTTGAAAAAAATTAAAGTGCTGAAAGAAAACAACAACCAACCAAGAATTTTATATCCAGGGAGACTTTCTTACAAAGATGAGGGAGCAAGAAAAACATTATCAGATAAACAAAAGCTAAGGGAGTTCATTGCTACTAGAGTTGCCCTACAATAAATGATAAAGGGAGTTATTCAGAATGAAAGGAAAGGACACCAGGCAGTGGTTCAAAGGAGTATGAAGACAGCTGTAAAAGGAATTAAGTCCTGATGCATGCAACAACATGGATGAGACTTGAAAATGTAATTGACATCAATGAAATAAGCCAGACACTAAAGGACAAATGTTGTATGATCTCATTGATTTGGAACAATTAGAATAAGCAAACTCATAGAATCAGAATCTTCAATTTAGTTTACCAGAGGATGGGGTAGGAATAAGGAATGAGAAGTTAAGGCTTAAAATGTACAAGGTTCCTATTTTGAATGATAGAATTGTTTTGGTAACGGATAGTGATGGCAGCACAGCATTGTGCATGTAATTAGTACAGAAATATGTATCTGAATGTGATTAAAAGGGGAAATGTTAGATTGTATATATGGTAACAGAGGAAAAAAATTTAAAATATCCTCGGAGCTGTACTTCACAGTGTAGTTAAACCATGGACTACAGTTAATGTACAATTATAAAAATGTGCTATCATCAATTATAACAAATGTTCCACACCAATGCAATGTATTAATTATAGTGTGGTATATGGGAACCCTATAATTTATGCATGATTGTTCTGTAAAACGACTTCTCTAATAAAGAAAAAAAATGGCACTTCCATGTCTCTTATAATCAGCCCAGCCCTTGCAAAATAGAAGCATAGATGCTGGTGTCAAACAAACATTAATTGAAGTTCTGCCTCTGCATGTATTGTATATGGACTAACAGGAAGTTAGAGAACCTCTCTGAGCTCATTTTATCATCTAAAAAAAGAGATAGTCATTATTATCCTCATCATCATAAAGTAAAATTCTTATTCAAAGGACAAGCAATGTTGGTTAGGTGGTAAGACAGGTGTTTCATATATACTTATCACCCATTTTTGGCTTATGTGGATTGCTATGAAAGAGGAACTGATTTTATTCTCTGTGTGGATAGATACT
The DNA here is from genome assembly GCA_026826555.1 of Tolypeutes matacus. NCBI lineage: Eukaryota > Metazoa > Chordata > Mammalia > Cingulata > Chlamyphoridae > Tolypeutes > Tolypeutes matacus. Next base: position 285,468 of record JAKSZT010040523.1, read on the forward strand.
GTGAGGAATGCTGTATCACTTCCAATGTCTCCAAACCGTATGTTAGAAATGGGCTACCAAAATCAAGGTCAAAATTTACCCAACATTGCTTCTCTGTGCCCCAAGAAGCTCACTTTGATGGAAAGAATCAATGAGTTCTCTTCTCTTCTGGCTTCCAGTTAGTGCTGCCAATGTGAGTCTCAGGAAGGTCACTGAAGAATAGGAGGATGGTTTGGGCTGGTTATTTGTTTTTTTTAAGAGATTATTTATTTCTCTACCCCCTGCCCATTATTGGTGCTCCCTGTCTGCTCTCTGTTCATCTGCTTTTTAGTGGGCAGTGGGAACCAAACCAAGAATGTCCCATGTGGGAGGGAGACACCCAATCACTCAGCCACCTCCACTCCCTGCTTGCTGTGTCTCTCATTGTGCTTCCTCACTGTCTCTTTCGTTGCATCATCTCACTGCATCAGCTCACCACGCCAGCTTGTCAACTTGCTGTCTTGCTTGTCTTCTTGAGGAGGCACTGGGAACCAAACCAAGGACCTCCCGTGTGGTAGGCAGGTGCCCAGCTACTTGAGCCACATCCTCTCCCTTGGTCTGGTTATTATTGGTCAGACAGCCTCTGCTAGAACTATTCCCCCAGGTTTCGTATAACTACTCCCTCTGCTTACCCTTTCAGACTAGGCGTGCTAATGGGTCCCTATGTTACTAGCCCAGAGGTACTGCACTATCCCTCACTACCTTCCTCAACTCTTGCTTAAACTTTCATGCATCATCACTTTATCAAACTCTCTTTAAATCAACCCATGTGGATGAGCTGTTTTCTGCTTGGATTCTGATAGATCAGTCTGTACCAGCCAGAAGTGAGTGAATCATGACTGTCTTCATCTCCCACAACCAACCCATGATCAAATTACAGAGATTCTGATTACTAAATATCTCTCAAATTTGTCTCCTTCCCTCCATCTTCATGGCCATTGCCCCAATCCAAATCATCACCATTCCTCACGTGGACTGTTGCACAGCCTCCTCACTGGAGTCACAATATCTACTGTAGCACTCTCCAGAAGACATTTTAAAACTGTAAGCCAGAGCATGTCACTCCCCTGATTATAACTCCTCACCACAGTTCTTCACTGCACTTTCGTTAAAATACAGAACATTAACATGGTGACAAGGTCCAGCGTGATCTGACTCCTTCAAGTCACATCTTTGGACCCACTTTCCTTTCTCATTATGTTCCACACACTTGGGCCTTTTTCTCTGTCTTATAAACACTGAGAATTTTCCCAATTCATTGTTCTCGATTAGGAACACTCCCATGTCTCCTCACTCTATAATACTCTCTAGCTAACAGCTACCTTCAAGTTTTAGTTTAAATATTATTTAATCACAGATCCCCAAAGTTTGGTCTCCTGGCACAGTCTGCCTGGCTTAGTCCTAGCTTAGCGCTTGGTTGGCTATTCAATGGTACAGTAAATGAAATGAATATAACATGGTCCCTGATAAAGGCAGGGAGACAGACAGGAATGAAGGAAGGAAAGAAGAAAGAAAAGAAAGAAAAAAGGGAAGGGAGGGAGGAAGGGAGGGAGAGAAGGAGATATGAATCAGCTATAAGTGAAAACATAAGTCCATGAAAGATATCATTTAAGAAAGAAATAAGTGATATATATGATAAACTATGAGTATAGAGATGAAGGAGACAATAAACAGGCATAGCCAATTAATTTGAGGGGCTGAGACTGCAGGCAGTATCTCCATTTAGGGGATATTACAATATTAGGCATGCGGCAATAATTACTTGGACTGTAGTGGTACCAGTGAGGATTTTCTGCTCCCCACAGGGTCTAGCATAATAAATATTTGGTTGATGAGAGAGATTTTTTCAGAGGATTAGATAGGGCTTGGTGACACAATGGATATAGGAGAGAATTTATAAAGGAAGGAAGGGAGAGAGGGAAAATGTTAACACATTTTAAAACCTCCTAAGTGAAGGCATCATATTTGGGAATTTCAATTATTTAATTACTTTAATTCTTACTTAAAAAAAAAAAAAAGCCACACAAAGTAGGTTCTAATACCCATATTTTTAAAAAGGCAATAAAGACTCAAATGATAAGATTTGGGTTTTGCATATAGAGACAGATTCAAATTATGGCTCTGCTGCTGTATGACTAGATTGCGCTCTTTACATATCAAGGTTGATGTAGAAATAAAATATTTTAAAATAGTGTGACCTGGACCTTGTTTTTCCTATGTCCAATGAAGCGGTAAAGTGAACTGAAGTGGTCCCTAGAAACCCAAGCAAATAACTATAAAAACTGAATTAAAAATAAAAGACCTGAAGTCAGTACAGAGTCCCAAGTCAGCAGAGCAACTTATGATGTTCCACTAGTCTCTTAGGCTCTAATCACTTTTTAAAATTTATTTCTGCTCCTCAGCCTGTATCATTTCAATTGTCATGTCTTCAGGCTCACTGATGCTTTCTTCTCTCAGGGCCCACCTACTGGTGAAACCGTCTAGGGAATTTTTCATTTCAGTTATTTTGGTCTTCAACTCTGGTATTTCTATTTGGTTCCTTTTAAACATTTCTCTTTATTGAGATTCTCATATTGTTCATTCATTGTTTTACTAATATCCTTTAGTGTATTCCTTTATCTCCTAGAGCATATTAAAGATCTTTTTTTTTTTTTTTTTTTTTTTTAAGTCTTTGCTTGGTATGTCCAAAGTCTGGTCCTTTTCACTGGATTTTTATCTTGTTACTTTGGATGGGCCATCGTTTTCTGTCTTGTAACCTTTTGTTGCACACTGCACATTTTAATATCTTAAAGCGTTAACTCAGATTTAGTCCCTGAGTCTTTCTTAAATTTGTATCTAGCTAGCAATATGACAGAGATCTCCTTAAGTGCCAGGAGCTAAGAACACAAACAAACCAATGCCAAAAATGCTTTTTACAGTCTTTGCAAATTGGCTCTGCATTAGCTGGTGCTCTCCTTTAGAGTGTAGCTCTTCTATGAAGAGGATTAGTCTCAGGCAAATGTGAAGTTCAAGGTCCACTCTGTCTTTTCTGAGCCTGAATCTTGTGCTGGGCTTGCTCTTGCTCATAGCTTTAGCAATTCCCCCATTTATAGGAATTTTTTTTTTTTTTTTTAAGATTTTATTTATTTATTTATTTATTCCCCCTTGCTGCTTGTGCTTGCTGTGTCCATTTGCTGTGCATTTTTCTGTGTCTGCTTGTCTCCCTTTGTTGGGTCATCCTGCTGCTGCGTCAGCTCACTGCACCACGTGGGCTGGTTTACCTTCACCAGGAGGACCCAGGAAACGAACCCGAGGCCTCCCATATGGTAAACGGGAGCCCTATCGATTGAGCCACATCCGCTTCCCCATTTATAGGAATTTGAATGTCCCCTCTACTCTCTATGATATAGACTTTCTCCCCATCCCGGACACTCTATTATATCACTTAAATAACCTTTGCCTCAAGCTGCCTTGACATAATTGCTTCTCATATTGCTTTAGCTGTCTGCAAACTGCTTCTGCTTGCAGGGCCTATTCTGAAAGGGTGAGTTAGAAATGAGTTTCCTAGTTCAGTCTTTCAGGCTGCCACTCTATAGACTGGCACCAAATACAGGCAGTGTAGTATGTGCATACAGGTTACTCTGCTACCTCTAGAACAGAGACAAAGATCCACAATGGTGGCAGTTTGGCTCCATGATGCACTAGGGATGGGGTAATGGATGGGCCAGCAAGGGCACCATGAGCTTCTCCTACCAATTTTTAAAGCTTAGTTTTCTTGATTTGGCATTCTCACAGTGACTGCAATCCTTTTTCTGTCTTCCAGTGTTCTTAGGAAGATGGCTCTCCCAGTTTTGGCTAGTTGTTCTAAGATTCTGTGAGGGAACAGGACCTTGGAACATCTTATGCCACTGTGTTGGTTGATTAGAACTCTTCCAAAATGTGATTTTTTTTTTTTTTACTGGAGGTGTAATCTGCATACAGTGAAATGCTTGGTCATAAGCGAACCATTCAACCCCTTTTGACACATACATATGAATACGCAGATTTTCATCACCCCAGGAAGTTTCCCTTGCTTCTTCATAGTCAACCCTTCTCTCCTAAGAAGCAACCATTGGTTGCCATAGGTTAGTTTTGCCTATTATAGAATTTTATATAGATAGGATCACACAATATGTCCTTTTCTGTGTGTCTGACTTTTTACTCAGCATAATAGTTTTTTTATTCATCCATGTTATTGCATGTATCAACAGTTTATTCCTTTTATATTGCTAAATAGTAATCCCCTGCATGGATGCACCACATTTTGATTATCCATTATCCTTTTGATGGATATTTTGACTAGTTCCAATTTTGGGCTTATCAAGAACTCTATTATCAAGAGATTTTACCCTATTTTCAGGTTAACAGTTTAGCCTGCTTGTTTTAGGGATGTTGGCAGAAGACATGAGACCAGTAGGTCAAAGCCAGGCTCAGCAAGCAGCAAAATCATATTTGTGCTGGGTTCCCTTGCCCTCAAATCCCACAGAGGTGACACAGAATAGTCAAGGTGGAAGCTGCACATACAGTGAGTTTGTGTTATAGCTGATAAACTCTGAGCTTAGGGAATATGAATCTTTTGTAGACTGCAAGCAAATCTGTCTGATCTTTGCTCCACAGGGAGGCATCATGTTTATTATACTGGCCAGTAAACAAACTTTCCCTGTTTTCCATAGGGAGACACTATCTGTATCTTCAAGGGCAATTTGCTATAAAAACATCTTTAAAAGATAGTTAGTGCCTCTGCTCACAAGATAAGCAGAAATAGAAAAGGCCCACTGAAGACTGTCATCCCAATGAGGCTATAATGAATAAAGCTACTCTGAAAGTTCCTGTACAGGGCTTTTTATGGACATATATTTACATTTTTCTTGGGGAAACAGTAGTGTTGCTGAGTTACAGACTCATGCATGTTTAACTCCTAAAGAAGTCGTCAGTTTTCCAACAGGGTTATACCATCCCACATTCCTAACAGCACAATGTATAGAAGTATCATCCCTCTACATCTTCCTCAATACTTATCTCTTTTTTTTTTTTTTTTCTACTTTATCCATGCATGATAGTATCTCATTGTGGTTCTAATTTACATATCCCTGATGAATTATTTCATTGCACATTATCTCATTTGCCTATTGGCCATTTGTATCACATCTAATACCCTCCTTTGCTAAGCATCTTGAGAGTCCAGCATCCCAGGTTATGCAAAGTATCTGCTAGAGTAGCACAATAGTGTAAGAAAGCACAGGGGTAGAATCATGGTCACAAATTATATTATTTTCAAGTTAATATATAGGCTGTAGCCATTAAAGTGTACTTTACAAGACCACAATTACCTCCAATTTCTAAACTGTAGTTAATTCATTGTCATTTAAGAAAACTTTCAAGGAGCCAGTTAGAGCATAAGGTCTGTTTCTGTGGTTTCCAAATGAATTAAGGGAAGAAACTTATAAGATGCTTAAATCATATTCCCCCAAGGGCTTAAACATTTCATAGGGAAAAGATAGGTACTGTCTATGTTTTGCTTTTTAAAGATGGCATTGACCCTTTCATGCCAGGAGAGTGCCACTTCCATGAATCAAATCCCAGCTCTGTCAAATGCTAGCCCAATGACTGTGGCCAAGCCACTTACCTAACCTCTCAGAACTTACCTTTTCTCTTTCTCTTTAGTAGATTGTAAATACTATCGGCTCTGCCAACTCTGTTGAGTTATAGAGATAAATCAAATGACACCAGGGATATTAAAACAATTTCAAGACTCTAAAGAGCATCTCACAAAAAGTTTTTATTTTCTTTAATCAGTATATAAACATATGAAAAATAGTCAATTTTACAAGGTTTCCAAGAAATACAAATTAAAACAGAGATAACACAACACATATTATATTAATAGGTTTGCAAGTGACTGGATAATTTAATAAAATTTTTTCAGGAAACAATTTGACAACATATTTAAATTGTCCAAAAGTGTTTATACTCTTTGAATAAGTAATGACAAAAATAGGTAATATTTATTTTCCTATCATTTATGGAATGCTTCCTAAGTGTGAGTCATTGTCCTAAACATTTTCAAGTATTAACTCATTTGGTGAATCTCCTTAAAGCACAAAACAAAACTCATTAAAAAACTATCAGGTAATTATTATTAACATCTCTATTTTATGAATATGAAAATAAGCACAGAGAAGCAAATGCTTCCGCACTAGACTTCATAGCTAGTATGGGGTAGAAGAGGAAATTGGCTTAGGGTGACTAGATTTCTTTAGTATTCTATTTAATGACTACTGGAAATTTATGCAAAGGAAGTAATCCAAAAGAAGGAAACATCAAGGAATATTAATATATGTCCTAACATCTCTTATATATACCTGCAAACTTTGGGAGAAATATAAGTAACAATTCAGCAAATGATGGTGTATCAAATCACTGCACTATTAATACAACACTTAAAATAGTTAAGAAAACAATAGGTAAACTGTTTATGATCTGTAAAATAAAACATTTAAAAAAATAAAAATTTTAAAAAGACATCTGAATTTCTTATCACTGTGCTAGTTCATAGGATTGCAAGAATTTCTGATTCTGCCCAAAGCAGCATTATAAGTTTTGAAAAGGACTATAAAGCATGCAAAATCTCCTTCCTATGAATGACAAGTCCAAGACCACAAAATCTCACTGGTCTCATAAGAAATTAATTTTTCCACAAGTGCCAGGGCATAGCACCAATGCAGACAGACATGATTCACTATATTTAGCAAAACATGTGGAATTAAAATAAGAAGTAAATGATAAACAAGGTGATCAATCAAATTCACTGTCCCAGGGGAAAAAGAAAAGTCTTAATGGAGCATATTCCAGGAGTTCATTATATATGCAATCTTTCTCCACCAGAGAAGTGAAGCCTCTCTTTCAAGGCCAGTCATTTATTGCTTTGACTATGTTCTTTCCCTACTCTTGGTAGAAAGGAAGCCAATCATTGGCCGGCAGACTCATGCTCCCTCAGTGGCCCGAATCAATAGTCAACAAGCCAGTAGCACAGAGCTCCTCCCAGAAAACCATGTTCCTTTTCTCAGGTGGTGGCTGGTGCCGAATCCTGAATGTACTGGACACAGTCTCCCACCATTTTTGCCATGAAGGAAGACACCTTGGAGAGGGAAAGTAAATAGCAACGTAAGGCTTTCAAGTCAGTCAGACATGGCGCCTTAATTTGCCTGAGTTGCTATAACAAACACCACACAATGGGTTGGCTTACACAAGAATTTATGGCCCAAAATCAAGATGCTGACAGGGCCTTGCTTTTTCCTGGAGCAGTAGCACTCTGGTGATGGCCTTCCTCTGTCACAGTCAGAGGACCATCTCTCTTTGTGGCGGCTTCTCTGCTTTCTGCTGACTTTCTGGCTTCTTCTGGTTTCTGACTTCCACTCACTGTGTCCACATTTCCTCTCTCCGTAAGGCCTCCGGCCATTTAGATTAAGGCACACCCATAATTTGGCCACATTTGAGTAGGATCTTGGAAGATCCTAGTCACAAATGAGTCCTCACCTTAACTAATAATCACACCTACAAAGGTCCTGTTGATGGTTTCACACCCACAGGAACACAGAGTGAGACTTGAACATATTTTTTGAGGGGACATATGATTCAGTCCCCAACACTTGGGTTTGGATTGTAATCTGCCACTTTCTGAGTGACTATGAGCACATGGGACAATTAAACTCCTGTGCCTTAGCTGCCGCTTCATGCTGTATGACCTTGGGCAAGTTGCTGTGCCTCCCTATGCTCCCATTTCCTCATTTATAAAAGAGTGAAAATAACTCTTTCAGCATATCATCACAAAGAGAGGCAAATGCCTTTTGGAAGCAGATAGCAAAAAACCCGAACTAGGTCATGGTGGGAGCTTCAGTGGAGCCTCCGTAAGAGAAAGTAAGATGTGAAAGAGTAAGGTGTGTTTTATTTTTCTCAACTAAAAAAAAAATGAGGACAAAAATGGAATTCCCCTTGGGGGATGGATGTGGCTCAAATGGTTGGGCATCTATCTCCCATATGGAGGGACCTGGGTTCGATCCCTGTGACCTCCCGTTAAAAAAAAAAAAAAAAAATGGAATACCCACTCTGACAATCATTATCATCTATGTAAATTGCTTAAGATCATGGGTAAGACTGAGCAAGGGTTCAATAACTATAACTTATTGTAACTATTTCTTAAAAGATGCTCAAAATTAAAGTCTTAAGAGTAAAACTTGCAAAATGCTAACATTTTAATTTTTTTATGTTTTTATTCATCTACTTGTTTGTAAGATGAGGCATTGTCATTTAAGAAAATATATAACAAGCATTGGCTACTTTCTTTTTATTAAGGTTTTCACCCTGGATCTAATTTCTTCTTCACACCATGTAAAATGCAGCAATTCTTCAGTTATGAGAATAACAATAAGCAATAGAAGGCAGGGTGAGTCAAAGCTGGGAGGCTGATGTGTTCCCCAGTCCTCTGTTACTGTGATTTATTTTTTTAAGAAGGGATGGCAAACATATTACAAGAGTTTATTGAATTTGGAGATTTTCACATTTCTTTTTATAATGGAATACTTGTCAACTCAAATAAATGGTGCTCTTGTGATTTTCTTAATGTGTCTTGTAGAAAACATAATGGGTTTATGAAATATTTGCCATGTGTAGCCCAGAAACCCCCAATTCAATTCATTTGCCTAGATGATACTCCAAATGAGAGATACCACTTCAGTGCTTCTAAGTTTAGCAAGATGGGACCTCCAGGAAAACACAGGCTTGCGTCCCTCTTTTCCTTCCCCCTCCCTTTGATGAATTACTATGAAATATCTAATGGGAAGGAGATTTTTCGTTTTAAGCATGGAAAGTCAGATTAATTCATTCAGGAACCTTTGAGGAGCTAAACAGTCAGTGGATCAGGAGTCTAAGAGGGGATCCCATTCCACAGGCACTGGAGACCACGCTAAGAACTGGAGTCTTCTTCCCACTAGCAATTCATGGCCAATGAAATGTCTTAAATATTGGGGAAGACAGGGTTCATTTTGACCATTAAAAATAGAATTAATTTATATTTTTAACATGTCTTGAAATTCAAATACCACTTCTTCTGTAAACTCAAATTTCTCGAAGGAATGAGAGAATCTATTGAAATACAGTCTGGGCTGGAAGCAAGATTAATGTAGTCACATTAATGGCCAGGCTGTAAGACATTAGAAGTCTGACAACTATTTGTCCTAATGATTTCTGTACACTTGAATCCACAGAAGGGGAACTGATTCAGCTTGGCTCTTGGCATAGGTGTTTTGTTTTCTATTTTTAAAATATTCTGAAAGGTACCATTTTTTTTACACACTTGCCTAAAACTTATATGTGACAGCTGCAGTTTTCTCAAATATAAGAGCAATAACTTCTTGTAATTCAGCATTTTCCTTTCATAGTAAACTTCCCACTTCTGCCACTGTATCAGACCATTGTGGTAGATCAATTTATATCTGCTGCTCCAATACTGATATACTTCTGTTCAAGGTATTATTTAGTAGCACTTCTGTTTCTTGCTATTTCCATCTGCTTCAACAACACTGCAAGTTGGTGTCAGCCCCACCCTAAAAGGACAGGAAGTCCCGAAGAGATGAAATATATTCAAATATAATTTAATAACCATAGCTGCAATCTCCTGCCATATACTTGTGATGCAATTGAGACAAGGAGTTTGAATCCTTTTTTTTTTTTTTTCTCTTTGTACAAAGTATTGGCTTTTCATCAACATAATAAAGTTTGAGTACAAACTGGAAAATACTGCCATGTTTCGTGTTCAGTAAAGGAATAAAGAAATGAAGTCAACTTGCTTCTCCACCGCAGCTGTCTATAAGTGAGGACCCACAGGGATCAATCCAGGATTATATCAAATATGTTCTATTTAAGAGTCCTTATGTGCCTGGGTGTTGCAAAGTGAGTGCATCACCATATAAACAGCACTCTGGACTTACTCTCAAATGAGAAAGTGCCTATTTGCATTCCGTTCATTAGACTATTGGAAGGCAGCTAGCCATCAAAGGAGAAAGGGAGTAAGATGGACTCGTTTTCCATTTGGTGGATACATCTGAGCAACGGTTTCCTCATCTGCACAATGGTGAGAGTAACCTTTTACAAAGTGACAGGAGTTTTGTTATGAGTCCTGCTGACTGTATATACCTGGAATGATTCTTTACTGCTCTTTTCAAACTTAGAATCTAATTTGTTTCTTTCACAGCATTAATTGCCACTTGAAATTATTTTATTTATCAGTTTTTGGCTTTCTGTCTGCCTCCAGCACTGGATTATAAGTTCCCTGAGAGCAAAGACCTTGCCTCTGTTCTCTTGCTCAGCCCAGGCCTTGGTCCAGTGCAGCTAGCTGCTAAATACACATTTTTCTTTTTTATCGAATAAATGAATGAGAATATGCATGAAAAAATGAAAGTATGCCACTAGTTTTGGAGATTGGTATCTTTTTCTTTTTAGCACCCTGCTCTTAAATAAGTCAGGAATTTCTTCAAGTTTCAAGTGTTGTTGTTTTTTATAATTTGTTTTTTATAATCTGTAAAAGGTAGGCAACACCTGCTGTGTCTATCTCACAAGGTGGATAGGGGGATCAAATAGAATGATACAAACACATAAAAGTGCATTGATGGGGAGCGGATGTAGCTCAGTGGTTGAGCACCTGCTTCCCATCTACAAGGTCCTGGGTTCAATCCCCAGTACCTCCTTTTTAAAAAAGTACATTGATATGTGTGTAGCAGTATACAATGCAAAGAAAGTTTAGGCTTAAGGTAAAGGAAGAATGGGGCTAAGATATGACGAAAGGAAGCACAGTCAATTTGAGAGGAAAGGGGTTATTTTTAATTTTTATCTTTTTTACCATGGCCAGAGGTAGGATTAATCATGGCCTTTTCCAGGAACCACCAACCACCACCACCACAATGATGGCATCTAAACCACTGATCATTCACTATTTCCATCATGTACTGCTCTATTAAATTCTTACAATCTCTTGCAAAAGAGATTTAAAAAAAAAAAACAAAACAAAAAAAAAAACTTTTTATTAGAAACTCCTCCTAAGGAAGGTTACATTCCATTCTAAAAGTATGTGATAAATCATTCAACAGTCCTTTCTTACACCTACTAAAATGGCTCCAAGCATCTAATTTATACCGATACAGCTTACAACAGGCCCTTTTTCCAAGAGGATTCATATGCATTAATTATCAGTGTTCAGGAATTCTTTATTACCCATATTTCTCTTTGGAAGAGATACTATTATCTCCATTTTGCAAATGAGGAAATGAGGATGAGAAAGTTGAAGCGACTTGCTGTGGTTGGTTGAATTATGCATCCCAATGAAAGATATGTTTTTAACCTTAATCTGCATTCCTGTGGCAGACTGAAACCATTTGTAAATAGGAACTTTTTAGGATGATATTTTAGTTAAGGTGTGGCCACCTGAATCAGAGCGTGTCTTAATCCATGCTATGGGAGGCCTATTAAAGAGAAGAAACTGGAAGCTAGTGCAGAGAAGGCCATGCAGAAAGACACTGGAAGTCAACAGAAACCTGAAGAATAGACCCAAAGAGAGAGAGACTGTCATGTGAGGTGAGGCAGAGGTGCCGACCACGGAACCCCAAGGACTGCCGCAAGCCAGTACCAGAATGCTACAGACTCTGGGAGAAAGCATGGCTTTGTTGACACTTTGATTTTGGACTTCTAGCCTTGCAAACTGTGAGCCAATTAATTCCTGTTTTCAAACCAACCTAATGTGTGGTATTTGTTATAGCAGCCCAGCAAAATAAGACTGTTGCCCCCGATGGCATGGTAAGTGAAAGAGCTGGGATTCAAACCCAGGAGAACCCTTAACTGAAGGTTTCTTTCATGATTAAATTAGCATGACTTAGGCAGATGGCTTGGCTACTGTGTTTCTACACACTAGAGACTATGTTTGAAGTCAGCACAGAGCTATCTGTGCCCATAAATAATACACAAATGCTACTTGAGGATGAGGATGATGATCCAATGGTATTGGAAAGAGTGAGACAAAGTTAGAAAGAGCACTAGAAAGTTTTTATATGGGTGTATATATATATATGGTAGATATTTAGCTGTGAGCACATTTTTATTTTCTAGAAAAATGAATACAACATTACACACAGTATAAAAAACTAAAATGCATTTAGTATCTATATTTCTCTTTGGATGAGGGGGAAAAAAAAATAAAAAACCTCTATTACTAGAAACTCCTCTAAAGAAGGCTATATTCCTTTCTAACTTGCTTGATGATACTTGATAAGTCATTCAACAGTCCTCTCTTATAACTACTAAAATGACTCTAAGCATCCAGTTTATAATACTTATATTGCTTATAAGAGGCACTTTGTTTACAAGGATTGTTGCTGAGAAGACACACATGCATTAATTCCCCTCGTTCAGAAATTCCTTCCCATTAACTCCCTAACCTGACAGACTTTCCGAATAAGGAAAGGACATAACTCCTAATTTTAAAACCTTTGGCTATTAGAGTTATTAAGAAAGAAATGGCACACAACTCACATAATTATGGCTTCTAGCATTTATGGAAACAGTTTTGCCTGGAGACCTCTGAGCTTTCAATTTTGCAGTTGTGCCATGTGGCAAGAGGAATTTGAAAGAACATGGCCCGAATTAAAATGGTGTGTGGTGCAGACCCCACTTTATGCTTTGTATGGTTTATGGCAGAAGGAAGAATTCATTTACTGTAGGGTACATTAATAAACAAAAACTTTAAAAGACAAGAGAGTCATCTCCCACCTTGGGCATGTGGTCGAGATGGGAAAATGAGGTTTATGAGCTTAGTGCCATTTAGTAAAGACAAGAGCCTGGCCTGTCACCTATGACTCTTCTACTTTGGTTGTGCTAATATAGTAAAGTACATTACTGTCCTAATAGTATTGATGCTACATTAATAAATATACCTTTCATTTACAATTTTTCTTTTTACCTTGTGGGTCTGTCTCTCAGCCTTGGAAGCTACAGAACTTTTCTTCACTGCTTTTGAGAAGGATTGTTATAGCAGAACATTGGAGAACAACAGAAAATAAAGGAGTGTCTTCTGGCTTAAAAAAAAAAGCCAGTTTATGTCCCTGCCTCAACCAACATTGTGCGGTGAGAAGCTTGTGGGCTCTGTTCCCCCACAGAAATGTTGAACAATCAGCAAGAATTGTCAGAAACACCATTCTCAAAGCTCCAGAAAACAGACTGCAGAAACAGGGTGAGCACTGCATCAAAAAATTGGCAACTTACAAGCAGTAGGATCTTTTTCCTATGCTTTGGCATGAAACTATTCTCTAAACTCATTGTATGGATAAGCCCTGAAAGAGAACACTTGCACAGGTCAATTTGCCAAAACTTGGAAACACATTTCTTTTCTTTTTTGTTTTCATTCACTAGCTCCTGGCATTCAATGAAAACTCTGTCATAACAATAGCTATATACAAGCTTAACAAACAGTTGAGTAAGACCAAATTCCAATGATAAAACATTAAAGTATCAAAGTTTCCAGGTTTCAGGGAACAATTGTGGCTCAATCGGTTGGGCACTCACCTCCCACATGGGAGATCCTAGGTTTGGTTCCCAGTGCCTCCTAAAGAAGATGAGCAGAGACAGCGAGCAGACAGACAAGGGAGCCATCAGGGGCATTCCAGGTTTCAACAAAAGCTTACAAAACACACAAAGAAACAGTAAACTATGCCCCAGGCAAAAGAGAAGAGTAAAGCCTACAAACCATCAATGAGGAGGAACAGACCCTAGGACATATCAGAACAAGACCTTAAAAAATGGCCCTAAATATGCTCAAAGAGTTAAAGAAAAATACAACAAACTAAAGGAAACCAGGAAAATGATACATGAGCACAAAGAAAATATTAGAGAGATAAAAATTGTGAAAATTAATCAAACAGAATTGAAGACCACTTTAACAGAGAGTAAACTTTTCCTAGAAGGGTTCAAAAGCAGATTGGAGGTGACAGAAGAAAGAATGAACAAACTTGAAGACAAAACAATTCAAATAATCCAGTGTGAGGAGCAGAAAGAAGAATAAAGAAAAGTGAACATAGCTTGAAGAATCTGTGGGTACCTAAAAGCATCTAGGAATCTCAGATGGAGAAGAAAGAGAGAAGGAAGGAGAAAGAGATAAACGATAGCTAAAAACATGCTAAATTTAATGAAAGACATTAATACACACATCCAAGATCCTCAGCCATCTCCAAACAGGATAAACACAGACTCACATCAAGAAATATTGTAACCAAATTGTTGAATGCCAAAGATAAAAGGAAACTTCTGAATACTGTAAGAGAGAAACAGCATGTCACATACAAGGTAGCCTGAGTAAGAGAGTGCCAAGTTCTCATCAGACACCATGGAGGCAAGAAGGCAGTGAGATGAAATAAAGTGCTGAGAGCAAAAAATTGCCAACCAAGAATTCTGTATCTGGAAAAACTATCTTTCAAAAATGAGGAGAAAGAGGAGACATTCCTAGATAAACAAAAGCTGAGATACTTCATCACTACTAGACCAGCTTGTAGCAATTTGATATTATTTATGAATTCCAAAAAATATATTCAATTATGTTTGTAAATTGATCTGTTCCTCTGCACATGATACACTTTGATTGTATTAGATTCCTGAGATGCCTTTGATTAAATTATGTTAAGATTAGAGCTTTTATTTGACCACGTCATTAGTACAACTCAGTTTGAGTCCCCACCCCCTTTGTGGGCTATATAAATCGACACTCGATTAATGAGACACACAGAAGAAGATACACGGGAAGAGAGAGCTCCACAGATGCCAGAGGAAGAGGCGAGAGTGATCCTGTGGCCCTGGGAAGAGAGATGAGCCATTTGCCTGCTAGTTTGCAGGTGAAGAGAACAAAGCAGCTAAGCCCTATGCCAGCCTACAGCTGAGATCAGAAGAAGCCAGGCCCACAGAGCCTTGAGAAGAAAGGGGAAGGCTGAACCCTTGCAGATATCACCCACCATCTTGCTTCCACACATGGCAACTGACTTTGGGTGAGAAAGTACTGCTTTTGGTACCTTGAGAGTTGGACTCTTTAGGGCCTTGTAACTGGGGCATTTACCCCAAATAAATACCCTTTATCAAAGCCAAGAGATTTCTGGTACTTTGTATCAGCACCCCTTTGGCTGACTAATACACAGCTCTACAAGAAATGCTAAAGTACTAAAGTACTAAGCATTCATGGAGCATGATGTATACAACCTACACTCAAGTGTTCAGTAAATGGATTGTCAGATAGACAGATGGCTAGATGGACTGAGAGACAGATGGATAGATAGAATGATAAAAGGCAAATTTGACAAAATGTTAACAGAGGTAGGTCAGGAAATAAGGTAGGGTAAGGGGTTGTTGGGGTTCTCTGTATGGGGTTTGTATTATTTTTGTAACTTTCCTGTAAGTTTTAAAGTTTTTCAATATAAAACTTTTTAAAGCCAATGCTATATGGTCAATACTGTCTCTGAGCTTCTAATGTTGGAAACTTGAAGTATACATGATATAAAATTGCATGATATATACATAAGAAATGGAAGGATATTACTGGATCTAAGCTGAGGTCCTCCACCATCTTCTGATAGAAATTCAAGAATGGAAGATGAGAAAGGAAAGACTGAGGGGAAGCCTGAAAGTCAAATGCTCATGTGTACCCTTGAGAAGAGTCCTAGACTCTGTAACCCCCACACTTCACACCCCACGTCACCCCTCTGCTCCAAGGTCACAGGAGAGTCATAGAAGTCAGCAAATCAAAGCTGAGCCTGGAGAGGCTCTAAGGTAAGAACCAAGAGTCCATGTTTCAGTAACCTTTACCTCTCCGTACGTTAACGGCTTGATGAACAAGGTATGCTCTTGGAGAGGGACTCATGGATAGGAAGAAGTCATGGATAGAGGCCACAGGTCCAGAGTAATTGTACCTCACAACTCCAATGTTCCGGCCTTACAAAAACTCACTGTAACTAAAGCTCAACCCCATGGACCAGGTAGATGAGGGACTATACAAAGACTGATTACAATTCTATAAAAACTGGAATGGAGACTTGAAAACAAAGCAAAATTATAGAAAAGCAATCAAAAGTCTATTTTTTTTTTTTTTTTACACTACTTAGTTTGGAGTTCGAGAGTTGTACCATCTACATGGAAAACCACCAGAAAGGCTGGACTATTCTCAAACTCAAGCACTGACTATACATCTTGCTTATCTTCTCAAATTTATCCAGTCAGATAAATGACATAGCTGCCGATATGCTGGCCATTGATAAAAGGTTCTCTTTGTTTTTAAATTCATTTTTTAAAAAAGGAACTTTATTGATTTTAAAATAATACAAGAAGATAACCTCTAATATCTAAGTGAATTAAAGCAAAGCTATAGAATTATAGCTTGACATTTAATATGATTTTATATTACACTAAAGTCATTTGCATAAAGGCTATTTTACATTGCCTTTCACATATGACTATTATATATGTGACTCCAAAGTCTAGGAATATAATTTTTATGGACATAGGATTTTTATTCATTATCCTATATCCTAAAAAGCATTTAAAAAGATTTTTCAAGGGAGGCGGCTGTGGCTCAATCGGTGGGGCTCCCGTTTGCCATGTGGGGGGCCCCGGGTTCGGTTCGCGGGGCCTCCTGGTGGGGGCAGGCCTGCCCGCACGGCACGGTTGGCTGACCCAGTGAGCGCAAGCAGCACGGGGGGGGATAGATGAATAAATAAATAAAATCTTAAAAAATAAAAAATAAAAATAAATAAATAAATAAATAAGAGTTTTCAAGAACAATGAGGACTTTAGCTATAATATTCAGATGATAATTTTAATTTGGGAAATACTGTGTTAATTGGCATCCCATCTATCTAAATTCTTTCTGTTAGTAGACTCACTCAAAGAGATGTTATAAAATGCCTTCCTTAATCCATGAATTTATACACTGTATTCTATTGGTGGTGAATGGTGATTCTGTGACATTGAATACTTACTTATCATTCTTTTTTTCTTTTTTCAGTACTGGGGGCTGGAGATTGAGCCTGGGACCTTGTAGTGGGAAGCTGGCACTTAACCACTGAGTCACATTGGCTTCCCTCAGTTGGTTTTTTTGTTTGTTTTGCTTGTTGTTTGTTTTTGTTTTTGCAGGAGGCACAGGGAAACGAACCCAGGTCCTCCCATGTGGGAGGCAGGAGCTCAACCACTTGAGCCACATCCACTCTCTACCATTCATTATTAAATGAACAAATGCTTGAATGAATAAACATTCTCAATAATCTCTGGCACATATATTACTTACGTCCAAATAGATAGACACAAGCCATTTAGGAGAAAAGTAGAGGAAGATTTAAAGGCCAATGATAGTTAAGAGAAATGTCAACCCAAATTACGATATTTAGAGATGTGTCAGAGGATCAAAAATTTAACAAAGAACCACATTAACACACAACAACATAATGGATGTTCATACAGATTAAATCATAATTAATCTGTGCCATGCCTCTGTTTAAGAAAGCACAAAGGTGTAAAAAATATGCATTTTATATTTGCTTCCCTTCAAAATGATTTCAAAAAAATCTTTGAGCACCAAGGGATTAGACATTATTTATCTATAACATTCTGATATGGATTTCAAAATCAAACTGATTAAATTAGATATCGCAATATAACATCTATATAACAATTAAAGGTCACTTCTAGAAAGAATAATAAAATGACATGGGTAACTAATAGTAGACTCAAGTTCTTTTTGCTTATATATTCTCACCTTATGTGATTTAAGTTTACTTTCTTTGTCTTGTTACCAAATTACATAGGCTCTGTTGGCCCTGTGTAGTAGTTTGGCATTATTTATGAATTCCAAAAATAGATATTGGATTGTTTGTAAACTGGCCTGTTTGCACATTAGATTGTATTGGATTCAGAGATATCATTTACTTGATTAAATAATGATTAAGGCATTGATTAGGCCATGTTGGTAGGATACTGAGTCCCCACCCCCTTGGTAGATGGGGATTGACAGAGAAAACTACACGGCAGAGCAGAGGAGTTAGTTGGGAGATTTGATGCTAGAGTTTTGATGTGGATCCTGGGGATGTAAAGACATGGAGAACGAGGACTCAAGGGATTTTTGAGCTGCAGTCCAGGAAGTAAGCACACAGGAGCAGAGCAGCTGAGCCCAGAGAGAATGGAGTCCCAGGGAGAGAGACAGAGTCTGTCACCTGATAGTCTACAGCTGGTCTTGTGAAGAGAGCAGGGCAACTGAGCCCAGAAAGAAACAAGCCCCAGGAAGAGAGGAACCCAGGAAGCCTGAACTCTTGGCAGACGTCAGCAGTTATCTTGCTCCAATGCACGGTAGCAGACCTTGATGAGGGTAGTAACTTATGCTTTTTGGCCTGGTAACTGTAAGCTTCTACCTCAAATAAATACCCTTTATAAAAGCCAACAGATTTCTGGTATTTTGCATCAGCACCCCTTTGGCTGACTAATACACTCTGGGTCCCAGGTGAGAATGAAAAACTTTAGAAATACATGATTTGTTCACTAAAAGCATTAATTAACAGGTTTTCTGGCCCTACAAAGAAAGGGATCTTTACTTACACTATTAACTATGAGAAGGAAGGTTTAAAGAAAAACACATCTTAAGAATTCTCACCTTCCAAAATGTGGCCATTTACCAGAAATGCTATTTAGCCTCTGCTATCTTTCCACACTACACATTGTTTTATAGGCACTCAAGTCAAAATTGAATTTGCTTATTGTATGATTTGAAAGCCCTAGCAATGGGATACAATGACTTGTTATGGAAAAAAAGAGAGCGATGTCACCAATTATTCATCCTCTGTCATCCCAAAAGAAAACACATCTCAGAAAGTCAAATTGTTCCCTCATGGGATGATGGATTTCTAAATGCTGGGTTCCTGCTCTTCAGCAAGGAGGTAACTGATGAATCAGTATTCATAAAGTGACATTTGCAGAACAGTAATGTTAGTTAGACAAATGTTCTGCGTAAGCCATAAGATGACAGAGTGATAATTTTTATGGGCTGCTGTAGGCAAACACATTCAGATTCTCAGAACCTTGTTCTGAGTTTGAAGAATGGGTTTGGGAGCTAAGATATTGGGGATGCAACTAACCACTTAAAGATAAAATGGTACAAATTTGGGGTATAAGGTGTTGGGAATGTCTAGGGCTCAATGATACTTGGATACTTTCTCTGCATTATGGCACTGAACTGCCCTAAGCCCTGAGTTTATACTTCACTGATAGCACAAAGCTAGCCTGCTGCTCTTCTACAAACTTTCTGATAGCTCAATACATAGCTGGGTAAGGCACACCCCAGTGAAAAGCTCCTGTCTATACTTACGTGCTCATTCAAATCACTGCCTGTATTTTCCCATTGGAATTTGTTATACACCCTTGGTTTTCCTCAGGACTGACATAATCCTCACAGACAACTACATTCAGGTGAGAAGAGCAGGATACTGTTATCATTACTGAGCTACAGCTATGCCATTTTAAATCCTTTCTTTGAAATACCTAATTTAATCCCCACAACAACTTTGGATATCAGTTTTATTATCTCCATTTAAAAGTTGAGGAAAGGCTTTGTGAAGCTAAATATATGGTACCAGCTCACACAGCTAGTCAGGTATAGCCCTAGGATACAAAACCAGACCTCTATCATGCTAAAACCTACAGATTTTTAAAAAATAAAATTTCATTGAAGTATATCATTCATACATGAACATACATGAACAATAACTATATAGTAAAAGTTGTGAATTAACACAAATATGCATATCATCATACAAGACTCCCATATATCTCCCCACCAACACCTTGCATTGTTGTGAAACATTTGTTACAAACTATGAAAGAGCATTGTCAAAATATTACTAATAACTATAGCCCATATCTTATATTTGGTGTATTTTTCTCCCAATCCACCTGATTATTAACACCCTGCATTAGTATTATATATTTGTTATTATTCATTAGAGAACGTCCTCATATTTATCCTGTTAACTACAGTCCATCTTCTACCACTGCATTCCCTGTGTTATACAGGACCATACTTTGTACAATCCATTCAAAGTGTACACTCCATGGCTCTCATTTTCATCACAGAGTTGTGCTATCACCTCAATTTTAGAACATTTTCATTATTCCAAAAGGAAAATCCCATGCTCCCTTACAGCCCCCATTGTTGTCCCTTAAAACTTACATAATATCTTTTTTCTATTGCTGCAAAATATTACAGTGTTACTGGTAACTATCATCCATAAATTACATTAGTTGTAATTTCCCCAAGTATCATCATATTCTTAGCACTTAAAACCTACAGTTTCTTAAGCACTTTGATTTAGTGATTTTCCTGATTCCAAGATGGCCTCAATCTCTATTTCAGAGTCACTCCTTTTTTTGTGAACTTTTCATTCTTCTCTTGATCTTAGTGTTAGAGGTTCCCCCTTACAAGGTTTGCAATGATTAACACATCATAAGACTGTGACCCAACTACCCCATGATATAAATTGAACAAAGGCAGCCTCCAGCCATAACTGATTGAGCAAGCCATAGCCCATGGGCTAGGAGGCAGCCCATTCCCTCCCAAGAATAAACAAAGTGGAGCAGATAAAGGCCATCACCCCCTCCAGACCCAAGCACCACCAACCCCTCCCACATTCCAAGACCTCCTAGCCCACTTCCCTCTGGCCATTTGGTCCCAGGCTGTACTCAGTTTTCCTGCCTATTGATGTACTATATAAAGTCATATCCACCACCCTCCAGGGATGGGCTGAAGTCTATTCTTCAGACCTCTTCCATTGGGATAGCTTCTCAATAAACTTTCTGCCTGTAATCATCAGTCTCAGCATCCCAGTGAGCACCATTTTTCTCTAACAATTGGTGCCTAAAAACCTGGGTCTGGGGTTGCTGAGACTGACTGATGAGAGATCTCCACCCTGCCGCTCCTGAGAGAATCCATCCAACACTGGACACCAAATCATAGCTGGGTGAGTCAAGGATTTCTCTGCCAGAGGATCCTGCTCTCTCTCTCTCCTTTTTCCATTGTCCAGAACAACCTACCCAAAACCAAAAATCCTAGTGTTAGGTCAATGATCCTCACTGTCCCCAAGTGCCGTGGCAGGCAGGAGTCCTGCGTCCTTGTGCGAAGAGACCCCTTGGCTCTGGAGACGTCCAGCTCCAATCACAGTATCCTGTTTCCTTGGGTGATTTCCAACTCATCCGGAGATGCTTGTCTCACTGGAATCTCCCCTGTTCTTTCCTCTCTAGAGCTCTTTAGTCTCACCCATGCCACCTAAAATGGGGAATTCAATTTTGGCCCCTCCAAAAACCATGCTTCTGGGTTGTCTCCTTCATAACCTTAAAACTCTAAACCCAGAAGGAGATAGCAGACCTAAAAAGCTCATTTTCTATTTGACTTCTGTGTGGCCACAATCTGAATTGGACAATGAAAGTCAGGGGCTGGAAAATGGCACTTTCAATTTCCAAGTTCTCCGAGACTTAAAGAACTTTATCCAGCACAGCGGCAAGCAGCCCGAGGTTCCTTCCGTTCAGGCCTTCTTCTATAATCGTAACTGCCCCTCCCTCTGTCAATCCTGTTCCTCTTACCAAATTCTTCTTCTACACCAAAAACCTCCTCAAAAGCCTTCTTCTTCCTCCTTTCCACCCCCAAATCCCTCTAAAGCCTCAACTTTGATCCAGCTGACCAGGCTCCTCTTCCACCTCCTCCACATATACCTCTGATGTTGCCTCCACCCCATCCTCCTCATCCTCTAACTCTCCTCCTCTCCCTTCTCGCCATCACCACCCACCGCCCAAACTTTCTCCCTTCCTCATACCAACCCGCGAGGACTACCCCTCCCTCCCTCGTCACTGCCCTCCACCTCTGTCACTGGTCCCAATTCCCTACCTCTCAACTCTACACAGATGCCAGCTCCCCTCTTACCCCTCCGGGAAGTGGCGGGGGCTGAAGGAATAGTTGGAGTACATGTCCCTTTTTCACTACTAGATTTAAGTCAGTGACTAGAATCTTTTTCTGAAAACCCTGCCACATACATTAAGGAATTCCAGCACCTCACCCACTCCTATGTCCTTACCTATCAGGATACATATGATATTATTACTTCCTCAACTACCCCGGAGGACAAAGGCTGTTTATGGGCTGCTGCTACCACTTTCACAGACTCTATGCATACCCAAGATCCTAATAGACACCTGGCAGGCCCCACCACAGTTCCAACCACTAACCCTCCTTGGGATTACCAGCCAGGTTCCCAGGACCTCCATTGCATGACCCACTTTTTAACCTGCATAATAGAAGGCATGAAAAAAGCTGCACTCAAAGTAGTTAATTATGATAAAATTAAAGAAATTTCACAGAAATCTGATGAAAATCCAGCTGCCTTCATGAATAGACGGACGGAGTCTCTCCTTAAATACACCAATGTAGATCCTGAGTCAGACTCGGGTCAGTTGCACCTACACACCCACTTTATCATGCAATCTCATCCAGACATTAGACAGAAGTTACAAAAGTTAGAGGATGGCCCTCAAACCCCACAGGTAGACCTGATTAAAGTGGCATTCAAGATCTTTAACAATAGAGAAGAGAAAGAAAAATTAGAAAAACAAATAGGATCAGGCTAAAGCCTCCCTTCCTAGCTGCTGTCCTCAGGTCCGATTCTCAGAAACCTAATTCTTCTTCTTCCCTCCGGCCACCCCCGGGACTCTGTTTCAAATGTGGAAAGGATGGGCATTGGGCACGCTCCTGCCCTGATCCCAGGCCCCCACCTGGGTCTTGCCCAGTGTGCCGCCGCAAAGGTCACTGGAAGTCGGACTGTCCTAAAACCTTGTTTCCAGGAAAGTTCCTCCAGTGCACCCCACAGACCTGGAGCTGGGATCTTCTTTCCAGACCTTCTTGGGGACTGACAAAAGATGACTGAAGGGCCCGGATTCGGAACAGCCGCAGCTCCATCAGTAAGTCTGAACCGAGGGTTATCATAAAGGTGGAGGTGAGCCGATCTCCTCTTTAATTGACACCGAGGCCACATATTCAGGCCTCTTAGAACATTCCGGACCTTTATCAATCTCTATTGTGGGGATTGATGGCAGCCCTTCTTCTCCTTTAATTACCAAACCAATCATATGCTCCATAGAAAATCCACATTCTCCCATCAATTTCTTATAATCCCTACCTGTCCCTCCCCTCTCTTAGGCCATGACATATTGTCCAGATTCCATTCTTCCACTTCATTTACTCTCCTGTCCTCTCAAACAAACTTCCTTCTCCACTTGGCCACCCTCCTCTCCCCCTCCTCATTCCCTCTAACATTCCTGACATTTCTCCTGTACTGCAGGCCAAGTAAGTCCACAGGCTTGGGATACTAATTCTCCTTCAGTCTCAACACACCACCTCCTTTCACAAACATTCCTCAGTATCCCCGTCCCTCAGTGCTCGACAAGGTCCTAAACCCACTATTGACAAACTCTGGGCTGCTGGTCTTTTGTGCCCAAACAGCTCAGCCTTTAACACCCCCCATCCTGGCAGGAAAGAAACCAGACGGGAGCTATGGCCTTGTACAGGACCTTAGAACCATCAGTGAAGCCACACAGCCTGTCGTCCCTTTAGTTCCTAATCCATACAGTCTCTTGTCCCACTTAAGTCCTCATACTACCCACTACGCCATAACTGATCTTAAAGATGCCTTCTTCACTTCTCCCTCAGATGAAACTTCCCAAGACATTTTTGCTTTCATGTGGACAGACCCTGAGGACCTTCTAACCCCCCAGCAGTTAGCGTGGATGGTCCTGCCCCAGGGCTTTAGAGAGAGTCCTCACATTTTTGGACAGGCTCTACACTGAGATCTCTCTGACCTTCAGCTTCCCTCCAGTACCCTTCATCAATGTCGATGACTTACTCCTCTGTAGTCCCTCCTTACAAACCTCTATAACTCACACTACCACTCTGCTTAACTTTCTCGGGGATAAGGGACGTTGTGTCTCCCCAAGCAAAGGAAAAGTTTTCAGAACCAAAGTAACCTATCTAGGTCTTCATCTTTCTCCCTCACATAAACATCCAACTGTGGTTCGTCCAAGTCATCAGGGACTATCCTCTCCCACACACCAAGGCAGATCTCCTTTCTTTCTTAGGGCTAGTCAACTTTTTCCATCTCTGGATTTCAAACTTTGGATCTATATCTAAACCTCTCTACCAAGCTGCTTTTAGAAACCTGCACAAGCCACTTGATCACGGTCAGTCACTCAAATCTGCCTTCTGTAAACTTAAGGAAGCCTTAATGACTGCACCCGTTCTGGTCTTTCCTAGCCCCACTAAACCCTTTTGCCTCTATGATACCCAACATGGATATGCACTAGGAATCTTAACACAACCATAAGGCCCCGATAATCAAGTCATTACTACTTCTCCAAAGTTAGATCCTGCAATCCTTGGTTAGCCTACTTGCCGCAAAACCTTCACTGCTGCTTCTCTTCTGGTGCAAGAAAGCTTTAAACTATCTCTCATAAATCATCTTGATGTTTTCCCCTCACATTCCTTATCTCCTCTCTAAACTCACAAAGCTACTGCATCTATCTCCTCTAAGCACCTCCAAACCCTCCACACAACCCTTCTATAGAACCCTGGAGTCTTCCTACACCGCTGTCCTCCTCTCAATCCTGCCACCCTCCTTCCCACCGAATCCAACCCACCCCCAGAAACGCCTGATGCTAATTACACACATGATTGTAATGACGTGCTTGATCTCCTTGCCAACCCCCCTCCTAATATTTTAGACACCCCTCTTCCTAATCCTACTCATACATGGTTTATCGTTAGCAGTTCTATGAAACTTACCACCACCACTCAGGGCGGATCCGCTATTGTTACCTTAACTGAAACTGTTGAGTCAGATCCGCCCCCCACAACCTCACAACAAGCTGAGCTCATAACCCTCACCAGAGCACTAGTCAGAGGCAAGGAGCAAGCCCTAAACATCTACACTGACTCCAAATGCGCATAATACATCCTACACTCACACACCCCAACCTGGCGGGAGACAGGGTTCCTAACTTCTAGCAGATCCTCCATTGTGAACAGAGATCTCATCCTACAATTACTCAAAGCAGTACCACTTCCACCCAGGCTGCTATATTTCACTGCAAAGGGCACCAAAATCCAAATTCCGCTATATCTGTTGGCAATAACTGAGCCGACGCTGAAGCCAAAGCACAGGCTACCCGACCCTACTTAGGTTCACACTCCACTGTCACACCCATTCTCCCAGCACTTTCATATCCTGCCCCTCCTTATTTACCTGAAGAAACCTCAAAGTTACCCCTAGTGGGGGCAGAACAAATTGAAAAATGGAAAAATTCTTTTACCTGAATTAAAAACACACGACATTCTCACCTCTCTGCACAACCAGAGACATGTAGGACACAAACCGCTTTCACAACTCTTATCTAACTTTCTACACTGCCCTGAACTCTCAACAAATTTAAAAGGCATATTTGTCAACAAATTAATATCTATGGAGGCTCTATACCTCTCTCTTTCATGGCCCACCAATTTAGAGGCTCTAAGACAGGACAAGACTGGCAATTAGACTTTACCCTCGTGCTACCTGTGAGGAAGGTTAAATACCTCTTGGTCTTTGTAGACACCTTTTCTGGATGGGTTGAGGCATTTCCAGCCACCTCCAAGTGGGCTGATGTTGGAATTAACATCCTGTTCACAAAAATAATTCCTAGATTTGGCCTTCCCTCTTCTCTGCAGTCAGATAATGGGACAGCCTTCACCTCACAGATCACAAAAAGGGGTTTGTAGTGCCTTAGGAATTACCTGGAAGTTACATATTCCTTATAGACCTCAATCCTCTGGAAAAGTTGAATGTTTGAACGGGATCCTAAAACAACACTTAACCAAATTAACAATGCAGGTTCAGACACCATGGACTGAACTGCCCTTAGCTCTCATGAGAATTCAAACCCTTCCTCGAAAACCACACTTCCTAAGCCCCTTTGAAATCATGGATGGACACGCTTTTATCTTTGCCAATATACCCCCCATCATCAGATTTCGAAAGCAATACAGTCAGCCTAACACAAATGTGATCATTCCTGCATCAGCTAACTGACTCTACTCTTCCTGTGCTGGAACCTGCTGTCCCCTCGCTGCCTATTCATCCAGGTGACTGGGTGTACCTAAAGGCCTTATGTCCCAAGCCTTTAACTCCAAAGTGGATGGGTCCTTTTCTTGTCCTTCTAACCACCCGCATTGAAGCAAAACTTTTAAACTCTCCGTCATGGATATACTTTTCCAGATTAAAGCCTGCTCCACTGCCTTCCATAGATAGCAAATTACAAGATCCTGAAGCTCAAGATATATACACTGTGAACCTCTCGGAGACCTACTCTTGAAACTCACAAAAAAATGAGGTGACAATGTTCCAGTTACTACTGACCCCTATTCCCTTTCATCTCTCTTCCTTTTCCTTCCTGCCGTTCTGTCAAAACTACACTGAAATCTGGCGGCGCCAATTCCTAAGTTATTCCTTAAGGCCAACATGTTTTGTATTATTCTCTCCTCACCTTAACTGACTTTGTCACCCCCTCTACCCTTTCACTCGAGCAATACCTTGACATCATTCAGGACCTGTGGTTACAAGATCTTTCTGATTTTTACCCCAAAGAAATCCTCTTCTCCTTTGCCACTCTCTGCCTTTTCTTTACTGACTAAATTCTCTCTACAATGGATATCCTATGTTTTACACTTCTACTCCTCTTTGTTCTAACCTCTCAAAAAACCCCTTATCATCCCCTTACAGACACTATCCCAACCATAGTAACTGCAATTAACCATTCCGATTGCTGGATATGCCCTGAGCATACCCACGCTGAAACTGTATCCTTACTCGCCTTTCCTCTAAGCCCAGAAACTTTCCTTCATGTTCACCCACAATGTACTGGCTTTGGAGGCTGGTGGGTTACAGAACCGCGCCCCCTCCCCACAAGTTTACCAGACTATGAAGATATACTTATTCTCTGTCAGGCCTTAAACATCTCTCATTTGGGGGAAAATTCAAATTCTATTTGTATGGTCACAGTTCTAATGGACAGACACTTCAGCCTCAGCAACTGAGGGAATGGA
This sequence comes from Tolypeutes matacus, assembly GCA_026826555.1. Taxonomy (NCBI): domain Eukaryota; kingdom Metazoa; phylum Chordata; class Mammalia; order Cingulata; family Chlamyphoridae; genus Tolypeutes; species Tolypeutes matacus. The sequence continues at coordinate 312,736 of JAKSZT010040523.1, forward strand.
AAGAGAGGCATTTCTTAGGAGACCCAGAATTTGGATATCAGTCCCATGACAATCCAATCCTAGAGAAACCTAGCATAGGACACATCATCTTCCGCCATCTATTCTGGTTTGTAGGTATTCCAATGTTAGAATGAGCAATCCTAAATATCTCCCTCCAATTACAGTTATCCTGGAATGCAATCATACAGGCCATAAACAATCAACAATTAGAAATTAATAACTTAGCCTCAGTTATCATACACACTAGGAGAGTGTTGGATGTCCTCACTGCTGTTGCAGGAGGCACCTGTGCAACCATAAATGAAACCTGTTGCTTCTATATTAACAAAACAGGACAAGTAGAAGAAAATCTCAAAATTTTAAAAGAAAACATAGAGGGCCCGAGATAACAGCTACAGAAATCAACCATGGCTACCCTCATTTCTTTCTATTTCTCCTCACCTCTGAAATCAATCCTTTTACCCCTCCTAACACCACTACTGATTATTGCTGCCACTTCTTTTTGGTCATCGTCTCTTACAGATTCTCGTCTAATTCATACACCGAATTGTACAGTCAGCAACTCAGGAATACGTGAATGGCATCTTTTTGCTGAGAGAACAATATCAACCTCTGCAGTACCAGAAGCCAAAACCCACCGGGCAGGACGGAAGGGAACCCCTCTCTGCCCCCTGACAGCAGGAAGTAGGCAGATTGAGTCAATGTCCCGAATATCTCACCCTCCAGTTCTGCCCAGTACTCCCATTACTCAGGTCCTTCATCATATATAGATATAATCAAAGAGTTAGGAATGTTAGAGGCTCCCCCTTACAAGGTTTGCAATGATTAATGGGACATAAGACTGTGACTCAACTCTCCCCTCCCACACACATAAATTGAAGAAAGGCAGCCTCCAGCCATAACAGACTGAACTGAGAAAGCCTAGCCTACAGGCTAGGGGGCAGCCCATCCCTTCCCCAGAATAAACAAAGTGGAGCAGATAAGGGCCATCATCCCCTCCAGGCTGAAGCACCACCAACCCCTCCTACATTCCAAGACCTCCTAGCCCACTCTCCTCTGGCCATTTGGCCCTATGCTGTACTCCCCCGCCTATTGATGTACTATATAAAGTCATATCCACCACCCTCTGGGGGTATGCTGAAGTCTATTCTTCAGACCCCCTCCATTGGGAGAGCTTCCCAATAAACTTTCTGCTGGCAATCATCAGTCTCCGCATCCCAGTGAGTGCCATTTTTCTCTAACACTTAGTGACTCAACAAAAAAGTATTATTCCCAGATGGTACCCCTAAACTGCTCTTAGTATCACAATCATATACCCAAACCTCAAGGGTGAGCCCTTCAACCAGATGGTTGTGGGGTGGGGAACATAAATACAGCCTGAAAAAATTCACATCTGATCTTTCTTCCTCAAACTATAGCTAGTCTGTGGTGAATTGTCCAGAAGGGCTTTATTTGTGTGAATAGCTTGTAAAATCTCCAGGAGAAAATGTAGTTCTATTATGAAGCATCATAATGGCATTATTGACCCCAGGAATTTGCTCTCTCCCAGTAGTATGAATTTCATTCTTCATTTTCAGAATGTGTCCAACTTATGTCTCATTATCTTAGGAGATGACCGATTCAATAACGGTCTACTTGGAGCTAAGATATAAGCAACTCACTATGGCTAAAGAAATTATACAGCCAGAAAAATATTTGCATTTTAATTTGTGCCTAGAACTGAACAGTATAGTGATTTCTTATTGTTTAGCAGAGGCTGGTCATAGACACATTAGTGAAGGTTGTTGCTTTCTGCAGTCCTGAGGTGAAAGCATACGCTGTCTCCACACTCCCATTGAGCTGCAATGCCAGACTCCTCAACTAACCTTCTCTTGGTTTGCTTCTTCCCATTGTGCCAATTCATTCTTTCTCAGGTTTCAAAATGCAGTTACTAAGGCAACTTCCCCTTATATCATACACACCCTTAAGCCCCTCAATGCCTACCTCTCCCATCCATTCTTTTCCCTCATTAAGACTTCATCTCTCACCAGTTTCAAGGACCCTCATGAATTCAGTGCAGTTTGTCAATTCCCTCCATTACTTCGCCTTTCCCATTGTCTTGCAAACCTCAGCATGACTTTTGTCTAGGTTCTTTGCTTCCCACTTAAGGCAGTCTTAAATACCAAGAATTTTTACAAAACATTTTAGGAATATTATCAAAGCAAAATACAAATTTAGTTGCATTTGGAAAAAGAAAAAGAACAAGAGAGAAAAACAAATGTACAACCACTCATACCCAGTAATGGAGAGATCAAGAGATACAACAATGAAAACAGTATTTACCTCCATTTGCGGTGTTACATCTTACCACAATGGAAGTGGTAAGGAAGGAGGGAGGGAGAAGAAAAGACACAAAGAAATTGGGGCCAAGGGCAATTTAGTAAATGTGGTCATAATTTTCACACAAAAGGAACGTGCTATGAAGACAAACAATTCTATTTCCATTTTTGAAAGATAGTGTTTGGATAACGAGCTTACTTATTTTTATAAACCCAAATGCTCAAGGATCAGTGCTAAAATGTGACTACAGCAAAGAAAGGCTTGTGTTAGAGCATATAAAATGATAGGGGCTTGGCTTTAGATAGGAACACCTCTAATGCCTGTCAGATAATCCGTTCCAACTTTCAGAGACTCTGCTGAATACCAAGGGTCCTGAAAGAACTGAAAAAACTTGTCAATCATCTAGATACTTCCAATATACTTAGATGTCCCTTGTTATCTAGACAAATGATCCTGATATCAAACTAATTTTTTTCAATTTTCACTAGGAAGTTGTGTGTCATCCAGGTCTAGTAAAAATTGAAAATTTCCCCCTGATTTCCCCAATATCATTATAAGGACCATATTTCTGAAAACACTTTATTGTTATATGCATGGCTTGAAGAATGTGATTAATCTTATAGTCTAGAAAATGTGAGTTACAGCTACAATATATGCATCATATTTGATTTTGAGTCATTGATCTTATTTACATCTCTGTTCATATCTTATTTCTCCTCCTTCACAGGAAACCCCTTGAAACAAAGACCTAAACTTAAACATCCTCATGCCCTTCCTGGTGTTTTTAGCCCCATGAGTTATATGTGTTATGCCTAATTAATAGGTGTCTGTTGAATGTATGAATCTATAGCATCTGAATGACCAGTATTCCAATAACTATATTGTAAAGAGTCACGAAACACAGGAACTGCATCCAAACTGACTTCATCTTTGTTGATCATACAGAAAACATTTTAGGGTTTTTGTGGTACCTCAAGTCATCATTACAAAGGCTGAAGGCTCCTACAGTATGGAGTTGGGGAATGCTGTTTCAGAGAAGTCTAAGTGATAAGATGGTAGGACCGTGTATAAAACCCAGTACTCTTTGGATACAGAATAAATTCCACTTAGGTCCCTGAATGGATTATGACCTGCCCATATCTCTACATCTACAGCCTAAGCTCACACTTTCTCCCTATTTTCTGTCCCTCAGTCACCTTTTCCCATTATTTGCATCCTCAAACTCTTGCCACAAACTCTTTGCATTGCTCTTCTTCTATCAGAAATCTTCCAACCTGCCTTTCCCCCTCCCCAATCAGCCAATCCTTCTTTGAATTTTTATGCATATATCATTCCCTCAGGAAGTCTTTTTTTTTTTTTTTTTTTTTGTGGTAAAATCTGTATGACTTAAAATTTACCTTTTTAACCATTTTTAACTGTATTATCCAACAGTGTTAAATATAATCACAATAATGTGACAATTTCCAGAACTTTTTCATCATTAAAAGCAGAAACTCTGTACCCATTAAGCAGTAACTCCACATTCCCTCTCAAGGAAATCTTTTGAGACAGCTCCTGCCTTGAATCTAGGTGAAATTCCTTAGTCATATGTCCTTATAGCCCTTAGAACATTTACTGCAATTTATAATTATGCATTCAGTGGAAAGATCACCTGAGTAACATCAGTTTCCCTCAATAGACTCTAAGCAGTATAATTACATGGACCTTACTTGGTTTCTCTATATCAGATCACCAGAGATTAGCACAGGGCTTAGTATAAGGGAGTTCCTCAATAAATATTTGTGAGTAAATACAAGAATGTATGATTTTCTTCTGACTACTTCATAAATGTAAAAATACATACATATATTGTACACACAGGTATGTGTTATTTGAATACTCAAGCAAAGTTACATACGTGGCTCAGGGACTAGTTTTAAGGATATTTTAAATAGCAGGTGACTCATTAACTTGTATCTTAAGAAAATCATTTGGAATTCTCATTACTCTAAATCCAAGCACTTGGTTTCTGTAATCAAATAAACGGTCTGTGGTAATGGTCAGATCCAGGGCTGGTATGGGACTTGTCAGAGATTTTTGTCTAAGTGAAAATGACTTCATACTCCTAGCTGGAACATGAACTAATATTTATCAGGGAGACCATTCAAAGCAACATGACCCCTTCTGAATTCAGAGAACCAGTGAAAATGTCAATTACTTCTAGATGGACAGGCAGAAAAGAATACATTCATGTATTTCTCTTGTCCTGCAAGACTTATGCTCTTGTTCCATTTTCTGAACAATCTAGTAAAATTCAATTTACTTTTCCAATTTGTCTCCAGCCAAGCTTCCTTCTGTCATCTATGCAGACATTTCAATGCTGCCCACGTAGAGTTAAGAAGAAGGGCAAAGAGAATGAAATTACCTGTGCATTTGCGATCGGTGTCTTCTTTTTTTGACCCACTAATCGTCAACTTGCAGTTGAAGTTTTCCTCCCAGTATTCAGCAAACCACACATTTCTTCTGTTGTTTTCAAGTGTGCGAGACGTAAAGTAGGCATCAAACCCTAAACAGAGTTAAGTGAAAAGGTTAGTGCTTGCAGTGTACTACAGGTATGTCTGGAAATAAAATACCAGTGATGGGTTTTCTTTGTTTTAGTAGAATGGATGCTCTTTTGTATCAATCAAAAACAAACAAACAAACAAACAAAAAAAAACAATGGGAGAGGAAAAAAATTATTCTAATGCTAACTTATGGCTAAACTGCTAGAACAATCTGTCAGGCAGATGTGTGACCTACAAGTGACATTTGCTCAGTGAATCTGCATTAGGGACCTTGGGGATGATGCAATAGCCACAACATGCCTGACACCTCTAGTGAGCAAGACCAGGGACACAGTGTCTCCACCATCATCATCAAGATAATGTATCAGATTCTGTGCTAGGTGCTTTACATAGCTTTTTAAAATTCATCTCAGTGATCCTCTGCAATAGTTATTATCATTATTCCCATTTTGCAGGTGAGAAAACACAGGCTTGGAGGGATTAATAACATTCCCAGGGTCAATTATTATACCCTACTCTTTGGCATTCTTGACCATATCAGCCACTGACCTGATGGAACATTACTTTAAGAACCCTCTTTCATACAGTAATGTCCCACTGTGTTACTGATGTCCTATTTAAAATGTTTTTGAAGAGGCTGTAGGAAAACTGAGCCCAACATAAAGGTCAACGCTATTCATAAAGACCATCCAGATGAACAGAAATGCAAGAGGCCAGGCCTCTGGGAGCTTTGTAGCTGCCCCTTTAGGATAGTGCAGCTTTAAATGTTCCACTGGGGCCACTTGTGGAGTAAGGGTGGGGGAAAAAACATCAGAATTGGCACTGAAAGGACTAGGCTTGACTCCCAGCTCCACTAGTGTCAATACACCCTGGAAACATGAGCAAGTCTACACTTAACCTTTCTGATCCTTCTTTTCTCTATCTGTAAAAATTAAGATAACACCACTTTCTTCACCCACAGGGTTTCAGTTGTAGTAGTGGGAAGAACTGTACATGGTTTAAGGTCAGGAATCATAGAAGATTGACTTACCTTCACATTATTGAAATGACTCAAAGTTTTCCCTTTAAGGCCATAAAATAATTAGCTGTAGACACTAAACTCCATGGTGGGAGGGCCATAGGTTATTTTTATTTACCTAGCACCTAATTCTGAGCCTGACTTGCAGTAAATGACTCTAAATTAAAATATTTGAAATAAGTAGATGAGGCAAAGATTAAAAACAAGAAACAAATAAAACAAAGGAGATTGCGTAATATTTCAGGGAAGAGAAAAAGAACATTCTACATCTCTTAGCTCATTTTCCAGGCTATTTTCAGAACATGAGGGTCTTAACCCAATGCCCAGTCAACCAGCACTTCATAACCATCAGCCCAGCTGAACTGAGAATAACCTGGTTCTGAAGCCATTCTGGTCATCAGCGCTGACTGATTCATCTGGCTAGCTAGATGCCCTCTTCCCTTCTCACTGTTCTCCATGTGTGAACTTCTGCCATTCTCCTGCCCTCAGACAACTGTTCACTGAAACAACATAATATTTCAAACTGAAGGAAAATCTTTAGGGAAAGACAGGTGAGCCTCAACTATTTCTGTATGCACTTGGTCATATATATATATATATATATAACATCCACACTCACGGGGGACCAGCAACCAGCTCCCATTTTTTTCTCTACACCTTTTTTTCCCTACACCTTTGGGTAGTCCCCACCTATGTAGACTCTGTCCTTGTCTATGGGACATTAGCAGGTGCGATGCCAGCAGTGCCCGGGTGAGTGTGTGCACGTTGTGACTTGTCCTCTGAGAAGGCTCCTTTTGGGAATCCAGCTGGCTCTGAACCCCATGCCGGGCACAGACCTCAGTACTGATACACACATTCCCCAGCTCAGAAGGAAGCATTTGGAGAGAACCGCATCATTTAGAGAGAACGAATCTCTCTGCAGCTTGTGTCTGCCGGAAATGCAGACGTGTGTTGGTGAAGGAAGGACAAGTTTGCAGGCAGTTAACAGGCAATCTAGTCTAGTTTGGAAAGGTCTTACCTCTTTTCTACTTCAGAACCAACAGATTTCCAGGAATAAAACAAGCACCGCAGAGGCAGGTCCGACACCATTTCCTCTGGGCTTTCCGCCGACACTAGGGCAGAAAGTGGATGAGGGGTAGGCTGGGCTGTTTTGGCCAAATCCTTTTTTCACCACACACCTGGTCTGGCTCTCAGCTTCATCCTCACAGGTGGGGCTGCTGGACACCCTGTTCAGATGAGAGGGTCTTCACTTTGCTTCTGTAGTTGAGACTTTTGCTTAGTACCCTGGAAAGTATAGCAGGAGCCCTGCCTTACCCTCCCCTGAACTGCACGTGACAAAGGGGAGGCTGAGGGTGCTGTTACCTGCTGTGAACTTCCCTGTTGTACTAGGTTTATCTATACACCCTAAGCATTGTCGCCCTGGGGCCCTTCGCAGCCCCCAATGACTGTGTTTCTCAGCTGACTCCCCTGTTCCCATTCTAGGCTCACCAATCTGGAATTTCCAGGCTAGGGCTGTGTCCCAGGGTTTCTGACACACAGCCCTGTCTCTTCACTACTTCCTCTGAAGATCTCTTGGCCTTGGTAGGAAAACTCAGAGTCCTCAGCCAGGTACCAACATAGCAAATATTTGCTTTTGGTTGTTTTCCAGAGATGTGAATCCGAGTTGTACTTTCTTCCCATCATTTACGGAGGCCACATAGGGAAGTGGTTTAGAACATAGACACTCGAGTCACAGTGCATGGGTTTGAATGCCAGCTATGCCACTTTCAGCTATATGACCTGGGGCAAATGACGCAGCTATGCTGTGTCTCAGTTTCCTCATCTGTAAAATGGTGTTAATATTAGTACCTACCTCATGGAGTTTATAAAAATTAAATGTACTATTAACTGTAAAGAACTCAGAATAGTTCCTCATAAGTTGTAATATGAACTGGTTGTTCAATCAATTCATTCATCAATTAGACATTCCCTGAGTACCTGTGCCAAGCATTGTTCTCTGCATTCAGAAAAGTTGGTGATTAAAATTGATAAGGCCCTTCATGTGACTTATATCCAGCCCAGTGGGGGAGATAGACTTTTAAAAGTATCATGCAAGTAAATAACATTACAACCATGGTGGTTTCCATGAAGGAAAGTATACAGTGCTGTGAGTATAGAGTAGTGAGAACTGAGTTAGGGAGTCAGGGAGGGCTTCCTGGAGGAATAGGAGAATTAGTTGAGAAAGAGGGAGACAGGTTTTAGCTGGGAGAAGGGGATGGGCAGGGAATGGACATTTCATTCTATTGGAAGAGCTTGTGCTCTGACTTAGGAGTATTAAAGCTATTCTGGCATTACAAAATTTCCCAGACATCTGGGCCTAAAAATCAACAAATATGAAAAGACTAACTTCTATTTACATGCAATAATTAGGTGGTTTTGCTACTGGAATTCTATTAACCTGATGACTTGAATGTTTATGCAATGAATGTATAAATAGATGAATAGGTTAGTTTATTAAGTACTTCTCAAAAATCCTGATGTCAGTCAGATTTCCATTGGATCCTATAAAAGTTGCATTAGTAGCAACAATTAGAAAAATAATAAGCATTATATATATTTATACATTTTTTTTTCTTAGTAAGTGTCACATCAACCCTAGGGAGTAGGTACTAATCATATCCCTACTTTATGGAGGTAGAAACTATGACTCAGAAAGGAGAGGTCACTTGCTCCAGAGCACACAGAGTAAGCAGCTGAGCTGGGTTTTGGACCCAGTCTGTCTGATTCCAGAGCCCTTCTGTCTCCTCTACTGCAAAGCAGTGATTCTCACATTTTGATTGATATCACGTCATCTGGAGAGCTCATAAAGAACACAGATCACATACAAGGGATGCCCAGTAAGAATTAGCACAGATTTCTCTTCAGAAACCATGGAGTCAAGAAGACAGTGGTATGATACAATTAGGAAACTGAAAGAGAAAAACTGCCAGCCGAGAATTCTTTATCCAGCAAAATTGTTCTTCAAATAGGAAGGCGAGTATAAAATATTCACAAACAAACAGAAACTAAGAGAGTTTGCAAAAAGAATCCATCTTTGCAGGAAATATTAAAGGAAACCTTAGAACCTGAAAGAAAAGACAGGAGAGACAGGCTTGGAGGAGAGTATAGAAGAAAGAATAGCAGAAAGGACAACCAAAAGAGTAAAAAGACAAACAAAAATATATGACATATGAAAACCAAAGAACAAAATGGTGGAAGTATAGTGCATTTACAGTAATATCAGTGAATGAGAATGGATTAAACTCCCCAATCAAAAGATACAGGGTGAAAGAATGGATAAAAATACATGAGCCATCCATATGCTACTTATAAGAAACTCACCTTAGACCCAGGGATACAAAATGGCTGAAAGTGAAAGGCTGGGAAAAGTACACAAATAGTAACCACAAAAGAGTAGGGGTAGCTATACTAATATCGGACAAAACAGACTTTAAGTGCAAAAAAGTTATAAGAGATACAGAAGGCTATTATACATTAATAAAAGGGAAATCCACCAGGAAGATATAATAGTCATAAACATCTATGCACCTAACCAGGGTACCCCAAAATACATGAGATAAACTCTGGCAAAACTGAAGGGAGAAATAGATATCACTAGAGTAATAGTTGGAAACTTCAACACCCCACTCACATCATTAGATAGAATAACTAGACAGAAGATCAACAGGGAAGCAGAGAACTTGAACAATATGATAAACGAGTTAGACCTAACAGACATATACAGAACACTGCATCCAAACTCAGCAGGTTATACATTCTTCTCAAGTGTCCATGGATCTTTCTCCAGGATAGACCACATGTTAGGGCACAATACAGTTCTCAATAAATATAAAAAGACTGAAATTATATAGAGCACCTTCTCAGATCATAATGGAATGAAACCAGAAATCAATAATAGACAAAAAAAATAAAATAAAATAAATTCGCATATGTGTGGAGACTGAACAACGCACTCAAATAATCAGTGGATCAAAGAAGAAATTGCAAGTGAAATCAGTAAATATATCGAGACAAATGAAAACGAGAATACAACTTATCGAAACTTATGGAATACAGTGAAAGCAGTCTAAAGAGGGAAATTTATAGCCCTAAATGACTATAGTAAAATGAAGTAAGAGTTAAACTCAAAGATTTAACTGAACAACTAGAGAAACTAGAAAAAGAACAGCAAACCAATCCCAAAGCAAACAGAAGGAAAGAAAAAATAAAGATTGGAGCAGAAATAAATGAAATTGAGAACAACAACAAAAACAACAACAACAAAAAAAAAAAAAATAGAGAAAATCAGCAAAACCAAAAGCTGGTTCTTTGAGAAGTTCAATAAACTCGACAAACCCCTAGCTAGACTAACAAAGAAAAAAAAAGAGAAGATGCAAATAAATACAATCAAATGAAAGGGGGGAAGTTACAACTGACTCCACAGAAATAAAAAGAATCATAAATGGATACTATGAGAAACTGTATGCCAACAAACTAGACAACCTAGATGAAATGGACAAATTTCTAGAAATACACAAACAACCTACTGGTGCTAAAAGAAATACAAGAACTTAACAAGCCATTTAAAGAGATTGAATCCATCATCAAAACTCTCCCAGCAAACAAAAGTCCAGGACCAGATGGCTTCACACGTGAATTCTACTAGGCATTTCAAAAAGAATTAACACCAATACTGTTTAAACTCTTCCAAAAAATTGAAGAGGAGGGAAAAATATCCAACACATTTTATGAAGCCAACATCACCCTAATACCAAAGCCAGATAAAGATACTACAAGAAAAGAAAATTACAGACCAATCTCTCTAATAAACATAGATGCAAAAATCCTCAACAAAATACTTGCAAATCAAATCCAACAGCATATCAAAAGACTTAAACAGCACGACCAAGTGGGATTTATTTCTGGTATGCAAGGCTGGTTCAACATAAGAAAATCAATCAACATAATACACCACATTAACAAATTCAAGGGGAAAAAAATCACATGATCATCTCAATTGATGCAAAAAGGGCATTCAACAAAATCCAGCATCCTTTTTTTGATAAAAGCACTTCAAAAGATAGGAATAGAAGGAAAATTCCTCAATATGATAAAACGGATATATGAAAAACCCACAGTCAACATCGTACTCAATGGGGAAAGGTTGAAAGCTTTCCCTCTAAGATCCAGAACAAGACAAGGATGCCCACTGTCACCATTGTTATTCAATATTGTACTAGAAGTTCTAGCTAGAGCAATTAGACAGGGGAAAAAAATAGGAAAAGAGGAAGTAAAACTCTCACTATTTGCAGATGACATGATCCTGTATTTAGAAAATTCTGAAGTATCCACAACAAAGTTACTTGAGCTAATGAGTTCAGCAAAGTCACAGGATACCAGATCAAGACACAAAAATTAGTAATGTTTTTGTACACTAGTACTGAACAATCTGAGGAGGAAATCAGGGGAGAAATTCCATTTATGATAGCAACAAAAAGACTCAAATACCTAGGAATTAATTTAACCAAAGAAGTACAGGACCTATATGCAGAAAACTATAAAAACAATGCTAAAAGAAATGTTAAAAGCTCTGAACAAATGAAAAGACATTCCATGTTCATGGATTGTTAGAAAATATCCTGAAGATGTCAATCTTACCCAAACTGATTTATAGATTCAATGCAATACCAATCAAAATCCCAACAGCTTATTTTACAGAATTAGAAAGGCAATTACCAAATTCATTTGGAAGGGAAAGTGCACCCAAATAGCCAAAAGCACTCTGAAAAAGAAGAATGACATGGGAGGAATTTTATTGCCTGACCTTGAAACATATTACAAAGCTACAGTGGTCAAAACAGCATGGTACTGGTATAAAGATAGAACCATCAATCAGTTGAATAGAATTGAGAATCCAGAAGTAAACCCTCACCTACACAGTCAACTGTTTTTTGACAAACCTATCAAGTCCATGTTAACGGGACAAAACAGTCTCTTCAACAAATGGTGCTGGGAGAATTGGATATTTATAATCAAAAGAATGAAAGAGGACTCCTATCTAACTCCTTATGCAAGAATCAACTCAAAATGGATCGAGGACCTAAATATAAAAGTTAGGATCATAAAACTACTATAAGAAAATTTAGAGAAACATCTTCAAGACCTTGTAGTAGGTGGTGGTTCCTTGGACCTTACACCCAAAGCATGTGCAACAAAAGAAAAAATAGATAAATGAGACCTCCTCAAAATTAAACACTTTTACACCTCACAGGACTTTGTCAAAAGGGTGAAAAGGCAGCCAACTCAATGTGAAACATATCTGTAAATCAGATATCCTATGAGGGTTTAATATCCAGGATATATAAAGAGATGTTACAACTCAACAATAAACAGACAAATGACCCAATTAAAAAATGGGCAAAAGACTTGAATAGACATTTCTCCAAAGAAGAAATAAAATGGCAAAAAAAAAATACATGAAGAAATGCTCAACATCATTAATGATTAGGGAAATGCAAATCAAAACTACAATGAGATATCATTTTATATCTATTAGAATGGCCACTATTAAAAAGACAGAGAACTCCAAGTGTTGGAGTCAATGGGGAGAGATAGGAACACTTATTCATTGTTTGTGAGAAGGCGGAATGGTACAGCCACTGTGGAGGACTGTTTGGCAGTTCCTAAAGAAGTTGAATATAGACTTGCCACGTGACCCTGCAATACCACAACTGGGTATATACCCAGAAGAACTGAGAGCAGTGACACAAACAGACATCTGCACACCAATGTTCATAGAGGCATTATTCACAATTGCCAAAAGTTGGAAACAACCCAGGTGTCCATCAATGGATCAATGTATAAACAAACTGTGGTATATTCACACAATGGAATATTATTCAGCTGTAAGAAGAAATGAAGTCATAAAGCATATGAGAACTTTGATGAACCTGGAGGACATTATGTTGAGCGAAGCAAGCCAGACACAAAAGGACAAATACTGTATGATTGTGTTACCATGAACCAAAAAGATTGTGTAACATATTGTATGATTTTAAAAAAAATGTATATGTATCCAGTACATTTAATTGAGATATGCATGTTTTTATTCAACTGGGTTTTCTTTTTCTTTAATTGTTTATATTTTCAATTATTAAATGTACAAAACAAAATTAACAAAAATAAAAAGTGAAAAAAGAACGCAGAGACAAGGCTTACTGAAGTAGGGCAGGGTCTTTTTCCTTTTTCCCAAGTTCCCAAGGACAGTCTCCTACCCAACAAAGGTTAAGGACTACTGCTATGAACCACTAGGGCTCTCATTTGCCATGTCACTTCTTCCCTTCTACTAGATGCTCTCTCACCAAACTACTACATAGTCTATCAATTCCATCAGACAACTGGGTGGCTCAGCAGGTAGAAGAGGAAAACAATTATGTGGTCCCATGCTGGAAAGGGTGAGTCAGTCAAAAGGTTAAAACTGGTTATGTGGGCTGGCAGTACTGGAGCAAATGCCAGGTGCAGCCAACAGAGCCCCTCTGAAGCAATTTAAAGAAGCAGAAGCAGAGGTCAAATGGGTGTTATTCAATTTAGTTAATCCTTTCTGACTTACTTCTGCTTGAAAGATTTCCTTTAGAACATGACAATCTGTCTTTAGCAGGGCCATGGCAAAAGATAAATTAAGTCTCCCTGATTCCCTATTTTCATTAGTAAAGAATGGAGCTGTTAATGAGATATCAAAGTTTTAAAAATAATCTTTGCTGTAGCCATATTTTTATAATGTCTTAGAATGTAATTTGGCAGCCCTCTGGGTAAGGCACACACCATAGCTTTTTTTTTTTTTTCTTAATAGATTGGGACTTCTGATATGGGGTGGTCAAAGCATTCCCTCTAGTTGCAGTCACTGGGCCGTCACTCTTGGCCTGCCATTACAGTTTCTAAAGCATAAAGAGTCAAGCTATGTTCTTTGTAGAAAAAGACCATTCAATACAAGATGTACAGTCATTAAGGTACAGTAGAGAGTCAGGGATAGAAGCAGAAATTAGAATGACTCTACTAATTGAATGCAATAATAATCTAATAAATTTATGTTTATAGATGGGTGCATATGGATATATGATATATAATGTACATATTGTGTTTGTGTGCATGCATGTGTCACAGTGAGTTGAGACTTTCTCCCCATCTCTCTAAGAGCTCAGAAGAGAAAAATGGTCTGTGTACATAGCCCTTTATTACTAGCTAAATCACCAGTAGTCTGTAAATGCAACCCAAGGCACCAAAACTGGGATTTGAAATCACAGGAAATAAAATCAGAGATATGTTAAAGGAGAAGCATCATTTATTGATATGAAGCAGATAAACTTTTGAGTGTGAAATTATTCCACTTGTGGGCCAGATGAGTTTAATTTCAGAAATTAATCCCCATGTGATTCTGAAGCAAATGACCCCTTATCCAATTATTGAGCAAAATTCCTGTAGTCTTGGAAATAAACTTAAAACAATACATAATAATGAGGACAGTTTTAGCTGGCAATACTACAATACCTATTTAGCTCTTTCCTCTGTTCATTGGGGTACTGCCCTTAAATGACCCCTAAAATTTTTGCTTGAGACTATGTGCAAATCAGTGGAACATAACCTATCCCAGGCAGTGTGTTTGGGAGGAGCCCTTTCCAGGTGAGACGGAATAAAGCTCTCACAAGTGTTTGGTATGAAGACAGGTATGAGAATATCAAGAGGGGTTCAGAGGACACAGGCACTGGCCCACCCAGGGCAAGGGAGACTGACAGACACTAAAGGGACTTCACACACATCAGAGAGTAACCAGGAGCCCTGCTGGCTGCTTTTTCAGCACAAGCTATGCCTTGCCTATTAGAATGTTCCTGCCAGCCTAGATGGCTGCGAGCACCCAAGGCATCCATTTCACTAGCCTCTAAAGGAGCATCTCTTAGCTCTTCCTGGTCTGCTGGCAGCTCAGGAAAGTTGTGCAGAAGATTCAGAAACACAGACCTCTTGGCACATCATAGGCAAGTGATACCAGTGGAACAGATGAACGAAGCAACGGATGAATGAATAAAAAGGAAAAATATATAAAAAGAATAAAAAAATTAAGGAAAATAAAATAAAAAGGAAAAGACAAACAGAAAAGAGTGAGAAAGACAGGAAGGGGGGCAAAGAAAGGTAAGGGAAGGAGAGAAGAAGGGAGGGGAGAGAAAGGAAGAGAAGGGAGAGACGTTGATGAGGGTGAGAAACGGGAATTTACAGTCCCTGGTACTGAGAGGGTAAATTGCTGCAAGCACTTTGGAAGTCAGGTCAGCTTTATCTATTAACATTGATGATCTACATGTCCTAAAGACCCAGCAATTCTACTCTAGGTATAGTCTCTTGAAAAGTTTCACATAAGTGCAATGCATATATGTTCAAGAATGTTTACTGAGGAAATATTCACATTAAAATGTGAAATAACACAAACACTCATGGGTTATAAATACACTATGATATATACTACACAGCAAGGAAAATGAAATGAAGAATAGCTGTTCACAAAAACAGGCATGAATCTTGAAATAACCAATGATCAAAATGGAAACAAAAGAACACATCCGGGATCATTCCAGTTCCAAGAAGTTCAAAACTGGGCAGAACTAACCATAGTGTTTAATGAGGCTGCAACAGGCAGTTAAATTACAAAGAAAGCAATGGATTTGCAACAGTGGAAATTAGGGTACTGGCTATTATTGGTGGGAGAGAGAGGCAGTAGCCATAAGCCTGGGTGGGATCAAGGGTGTAGGAGGCTTCTGAGCTGCTGCTAATGTTTGTGACTTGGGTGGTGTCTGCACAGGTGATTACTTTAAACTATTCCTTAAGCTGTATATATGTGTTGTATGTCCATTTCTGTTTCTATGACATAACTCATTGGAGTAGATTGAATGGTGGCCCTCCAAAAGATATGTCCATGTCCTCACTCCTGGAACCTGTGAATGTGACTTTATTTGGGAAAAAGGGGTCTTTGCAAATGTAGTGAAGGGTCTCAGGATGAGATCATCCTGGATTATCTGGGGAGGCCCTAAATCCAATAAGTAGCCTTATAGGAGACAAACAGAAGCCAAGGAGGGAAGGCCATGTGAAGATGGAGAAAGGATTGGAGTTATGCAACCACAAGCCAAGGAATGCCTGGAAACCATCAGAAACTGGAGGACTCAAGGACTAGTCTTGCCTTGTACCTTTTTTTTTTTTTTTTTAAAGATTTTATTTATTCATTCATTTATCCCCCCCTTGCTGCCTGCGCTCGCTGGGTCAGCCAACCACGCCGTGCGGGCGGGCTTGCCTTCACCAGGAGGCCCTGGGAACCGAAGGGAGATGACCCTGGCGACATCTTGATTGTGGACTTTTTGCCTCCAGGGAGAATACATTTGTGTTGTTTTAAATCACCAGGTCTGTGGTGATTTGTTACAGCAGTCCTAAGAAACGAATACACTCATAGTAAGTAAAAAAAATAAAAAATAAATAAAAAATCCTGTTGTAATAAGCCTTACCTCAGCTTCCGATTGTTCTGAATGATCACTTTTGTTTATAAGATGTCGCAATCTGGTTGCTTGTGGAATATATTTAAGCTAAACATTTGTTTCATACATTCTATTTTGCCCCAGAGTATTTTTAAAACCAAATTAAAATCGCAAGATTTCACTTGAAGTTCCAGATTTCTGGCTTCATTTGTAAAGTTAGACCTGATAACACATACTACTTTCCCATGTGGCCGCAACCAGCAGGTACTGAGGGCCATCTGTTCCCTGAGGGTGGGCCCAAGCTCTGCCACCCATCCCCCCACCCCCACCGCCCCAGTCTTCTCCATGGGCCTCTCTCCTCATTTTTATGATGTGCGTGCTTGTCATGGTAGGCAACATGGAGCTTCCCATCTCTGAGAAATGCTTCTCTCTCCCTTTATTGCACATGTGCTGCAACTTGAGTAACATACAAACCCCATTTAAATGAGAACTACTATATCAATCCCCTAAGACTATATCCTTGAAAAAAACTACTATAAACATAAAAAAGTTGGGAAAACAGCAGGATATAAAGTTAATGTAGAAAAACCATCTATCTTAATATACACAAACAACAGCCACTTAGAAGATGTAGTGGAAGAGAAGACTCCAATTTTAATAGCTAGAGAGATTTGGAGGAGGAGGAGGAGGAGGAGGAGGAGAGGGAGAAAAGGAAAAAGATAGAGGAAGGAAGGGAGGGAGAAAATACCTAGATCTGGATGACTTGAACTTAGAGGAAAAAACTGTGCAATATTTCTTTAAGGAAAACTTAAAAATCTTCCTGAGAGAAGAATATCAACATAATCAAATGGAAAGATATTACTTGTTCTTGGACAGGATAACTCAAAATCATAAAGATGTCAATTTATCTCCAAGTTAATTTATAAATTTAATGTGATACCAATAAAAATTTTTTTTTCTAGAGCTAGTCAAGTTTCTTCTAAATTTCATATGGAAAAATATGTGAGCCAGGAAACCCCTGACAAAGAAAAGTAAGTGTCTGTGAGTGTTTGGGGCTATAGAAGGAAGAAGGTGAGGAAGGGGAGGGCAAACCCTACCAGGTATAATATTATAACAACAGATTACAAATACACTGTAATTTAAAAAGTATAGTCCCGGTATGTGAATAAATAGGTCAATGCAACATTGGAACAGAATGGAAAGTGCAGAAACAGACCTACTTGCCCTTGGGTATTTAATATAGAGTAAAGGTAGCATTTCAGACACTAGAGAAAGCCTGGACTTTTAATATTTGTCTAATAAAGAGCAACTGGTTGGGTATTTGGAAAGGGATCAAATTGGATAGCAGCTGGGAAATTAACCTTTTATCAGCCCACTAGCACTAGTGGGAAGCACTGCATGGATTCAACCATGATGTGTGAATTGGACACATGCATTTTCAGAGAGCATGAGTTTTGCACAGGTTAAGAACTGGGGTTCCTAGTAAGAACTGGAGTTCCTCCACCCTTTGTGGCTCAGCAGTACTTCTGCAGTGGGTTCAGCCACTGAATTGGTTCAGGCACTGCGTGGGATGTTGTCCTGAAACCCCTGCACCCAGCCCTGCAGTGCTGTTGGCAGTCCATTCCTTAACTGCCTCTCTCCTGAGACTTGAGCTCCTGGAGCACAGGCACTGTCCCTTACTCAGCTCTGCCTTTTCAATTCAAGTCCCTGTAAATATTTGTGGAAGTAAATTGAAGTTAAAGACATGTAAATCAGTTTGGCAAGAAGGTCATTACTGATCTGGTGGAAGAAATCTAGGCTCTCAGAGGCAACCACAAAGTTGCTGGCTGTGCCTACTAATGAGAGTGATGGAAACCAGTCATTATTTTTTGAGCAAACAAATAAGAATTCTTGCAATGGCAATTACTCCACAAAGAACAAAAATCCATTGGGATGTGTTTATGGATGAAGTAGAAGGAATAATGTTTTCAATATTATTCCACAAAATGCCTCCAAAGGGTTGTTGCATATTATACAATGCCAGAATGCTTGCCATTTTTCATTTCTTTAAACTGCCTGTAAAACAGAAGGGCATTTTATGTAATGTAATATACTTAAATGAGATTGAATATGTGTATAAAAATACAAAGTAAATAGTTAATGGTTAAAAACAGACTCTGAAACTAGAATTCTAGGTTTCCATTTCTAGCTTTGTCACTTGTTAGCTGTATGAACCTGAGCAAATGATATAAGTAGTTTAAGTTTCTCTATAAAACGAGAATGGTAATATCTAATCCATGAGATGATTATAAGGATTATTTGAGCTGATCTACGTAAAATATTTAGAACAATGCATGGCAAAGACTAAGAGTGTAAATGTTAACTAAATTAAAAGAAAATTAATATTGGCATATATGTAAGGAGAGAAAAAGAGGGAGAACAACAGAAAATTTGAGGAACTTTGAACTTAGTTAAAACTAAGGAATATCCATGAAACATTCAGCTATCTAACTCATGTAATCTAAAGTCAGATGAACCTGAGTTTAAATCCTGGCTCTGCCAAATACTATCTATTTTATTTAACCTATCTTATGCTAAGATAATCACTTGGATTTCCATTGCTTTGATTGAGGTGGTGGCTGAACTGTATAGCCAGCCAACCATCCCTCCCTCCCTCCATCCCTCCCTCGACTTATTCCAGAAAAGATTTAAAGTGGTGCCTCTATTTATTCATCTATGAAATGACCTCAGAGATGGTTGCAAAGATTTAAAATATTAAGGCTAAGCCAACTAACATCTTAAAGTGGTGGGTCCCATTCCTCTGTTTAATGTAAGCAGTTTTATTCTCAACTCCAGATACTATAACTACCTCTTACTCCTGAAAGCCCCTCATTTTCCTGTGCTTTGTGTCCTCGTGTGAGTTTAACATCCTGAACACATTTTGCTAAGAGGCAGCTCAAGGTGTACACTGTTGGAAAGATAGAAAATAAAATGGTCATCCCTCTAGTGGATGCTGTAGTAGGTAAGACTTAGAGGCTGGAGGTCACAGACTGCTTCCATAGGGTATGGAATGAGAGGTGGATGAGTGTGGTGGGCAGTCCTACTCTCTTTCCTCTACCTACCTTAATTATGAAGCTCACCTGAACCACCATCTTAGCTGGTGAAATGTTTTTACAGGATCTTGGTAAGATATAAACCTTACTCAGGAGGACCAATCACCCTCATGGGTTACTGAATTATTTTTGGGCTTGGGTTTTTATTGTTGTCTTCCTACACTCCTGCCTTCATCTCCTTCAAATTCCTTCTTTCATACTATGCTATTCTCAAACTATCACATATTTTCCATATTATTTTTTTTAATTAGAGAAGATGTACATGAACAAAAAATTCATGCACAATATACAGAGTTCCCATATACCACCCTATTATTAACACCTTGTATTAATGTGGTACATTTGTTACAATTCATGAAAGAACATTTTTATAATTATATTATTAACTATAGTACATTGCTTACAATAGGGTACACTGTGTTGCACAGTCATAGATTTTTGTTTTTGTTTTTTAAAATTTTTATTCTAGTAACATATATACAACTTAAAATTTCCCTTTACAATCATATTCAAATATATAATTTTGTGCTGGTAATTATGTTCACAATGCTGTGCTACCATCAGCACCACCCACCTCCAAAACTTTCCCATCAACCCAAATAGAAACCGTACAATTTCAGCATTATGTCCCCATTCCCTACACCCAGCCCAGCCAATGGGAACCTACATTCCAGTTTCTGACTCTATGAGTGTGCTTATTCTAATTGTTTCATATCAGTGAGATTATATAATAATGACCTTTTGTGTCTGGCTTGTTTCACTCAATATGATATCTTCAAGGTTCATCCATATTGTCACATGTATCAGAAATTCATTCCTTTTCACAGCTGAATATTATTCCATTGTATATAAGTACTGCCTTCTATTTATCCCTTCATAGGTTGATGGGACACTTGAATTGCTTTGTTTTTGGCAATGGTGAATAATATTGCTATGAACATTGGTGTGCAAATATCAGTTTGAGTCCCTGCTTTCTTTTGTGTATATACCTGGAAGTGGAACTGCTAGGTCCTATGGTAAATCTATAGTTAGCTTTCTGAGGAACTGCAAAGCTATCTTCCACAACAGCTGTACCATTTTACATTCCCACAAACAATCCACTCCAACATTTGTAATTTTCCACTTTTTAAAATAGTAACCATTCTAGTGGGTGTGAAATGGTACCTCACTTCAGTTTTGATTTGCATTTCCCTGATGACCAATGATGTTGAGCATCTTTTCAGGTGCTTTTTGGCCAGTTGTATACCTTCTTTGGAGAAAGATATATTCAAGTCTTTTGCCCATTTTTAAAGTTGGGTTGTTTGTCTTTTTGTTGTTGAGTTGAAGAGTTTCTTTATATATTCTGGATATTAAACCCTTATTGGATATGTGGTTTCCAAATATTTTCTCTCATTGTGTAGGTTGTCATTTCATTTTCATGGTAAAGTCCTTTAATGCCCAAAAGATTTTAATTTTGATTTATCTATTTTTCCTTTTGTTGTTTGTGCTTTGGGTGTAAAGTCTAGGAAACCATTGCCTAATAAAAAGTTCTGAAGATGCTTCCCTATGTTTTCTTCAAGGAGTTTGATTGTCTCTCTCTTTTATTTAGGTCTTTGATCCAATTTGAGTTGACTTTTGTATATGGTATTAGGTAGGGGTCCACCTTCAATTTTTGGATACGTATACCCAGTTTCCCCAACATCATTTGTTGATAAGACTATTGGTTCGTGACTTTGCTGAATTCATTTATTAGCTCTGGGAGCTTTTTTTGTGGATTCCCCAGGATTTTGTATATATAGGATCATGTCATCTGCAAATATGGAACACTTTACTTATTCCTTTTCAATGTATATGCCTTTTATTTCTTTTCCTTGCCTAATTGCTCTGGAAAGAACTTCTAGTACAATGCTGAATAACCGTGGTGACAGTGGGCATCCTTGTCTTATTCTGATCTTTGAGAGAAAGCTTTTAGTCTTTCACCATTAAGTAGGATGTTAGCAGTGGGCTTTTCATATGTGTCTTTTATCATGTTGAGGAAGCTTCCTTCTATTCCTAGTGTTCTAAATGATTTTATCAACAAAGAGTGCTGGATTTTTAACAAGGTCTTTCTTCATCCATTGAGATGATCATGTGGTTTTGTTTCCTTTGTTCTATTAATGTGGTGTATTACATTTATTGACTGTCTTATGTTAAACCACCCTCACTTACTGGGATAAATCCCACTTGATCATGGTGTATAATTCTCTTTCTTTAAAAAATAACTTTATTCAAATTAAACAAACAAACAAACAAACAGGAAAATGCAGCTCAACAGGTTATGGAAGGATTACTCATAAAAAGTTCTGTACAGGCACTTTTATCTCATCTAATTACAACTACTAACTCAATTGTTCCTCTAGTGTTTGGAAAGATACACAGATGAACACAAATTAGTAAAATGGCATACATAGTCAAGGTCTGTTTATTAATGAAAAAAATGAAGAGAAAAAAATGCTTAATCATATTCATATCTCACAAAACCAAACCCCATATTCTTTTTTTAAAATATATATACTATTAATTTACTACCAACTTTGCTTTATTTTTTTTGAGGCACCGGGGCCGGGGATTGAACTGGGACCTCGTATGTGGGAAGCTGGTGCTCAACCACTGAGCCACATTGGCTCCTACCAACTTTGCTTTTGTTACAAAATATTATAATGTTGTTGTAAGCTATAGACTATAAATTACATTAGCATGATACTTTTGATATGCTTTTGGATTCAGTAGGCTGGTACTTTGCTGAGGATTTTTGCACCTATATTCATAAGTGATATTTGTTTGTAGTTCTCTTTTTTTGCAGTATCTTCATCTGGCTTTGGAATGAGGGTGATGTTGGCCTTATAGAGGATTTCTCCTTCCCCACTGAACTTCCTCTCTCAGCTGCTCTGCTTTCTTCCCAATTTCAGCTGCAAATTGGCATAGGGCTTTGTCTCTTTCCAGGCCTCCTATATCAGGCTCAGCTATTATGGTCTCTTTCCAAGCTCAGCTGTATTCTATCAGGCAAATGGCTCATCCCTTCCTGGGGCCTGAGCTGTTTGAGTCTTCTCCTTTCTGTCACATGGCAGGATAAAAAATGACAGAGTTTTCTCTCCTGTGTCTGACTGTCTGTTTCTATCAAACCCAGGAAAAGGGTGGGTACTCAACCAGAGTCACACCTTACTGACATAGTGGAATCAAAAGCCCTAAAGCAATCTTAACAGGTAATCTAATCAAAAGCCCCTCAACTGAATTTAATGCAATCAAAGGGTATCACACCTAGAAGAATAGATTAGTTTACAAACATAATCTTTCTCTTTTTGGGATTCATAAAATCTCAAACTGCCACAGCAGTCTTGATGGGTATAAAATTCTTGGTTGGTAATTGTTTTCCATTAACACTTTAATATTTTGTTCCACTGTCGTTTTACCTCTATGGTTTCTGGTATGAAACTAGCACTTAATCTTCTTGGGGTTCCCTTGTAAATAACTCATTGGTTTACTCTTGTAGTTTTCAGAACTCTCTCCTTGTTCTTGGCATTGGAGAATTTGATTACTATGTGTCTGGCATGGTTCTCTTTGAGTTTATTTAGTTTTTGGGTTCATTTGGGCTTCTTGAATGTGTGTTTTCATGTCTTTCTTTAAATTTGGGAAGTTTTCAGCTAATATTTCTTTGAATATTCCTTCTGCCCCCTTACTCTCCTTCTCCTTCTGGGACTCCCATAATACATATTTTGGCATGCTTGATGGTTTCCCACAGGTCTATTTTTCCTTTCTGTTCCTCAGCCTGAATCATTTCCATTTTCTTGTCTTTGAGATCACTGATTCTTTCTTCTGTCACCTCGAATCTGCTGTTGAACCCATCTAGGGAATTTTTCATTTTAGTTATTGTGTTCTTTATCTCCAGTATTTCTCTGGAGTCATTCCCATATTGTTCATTCATTATTAGTTTAGTTTTGTTTTGTCTTAAGTAATAAATTTTATTGGGTCATAGTTTTGAGGCTAGGAGAAGGCCAAAATCAAGGTGT
This sequence comes from Tolypeutes matacus, assembly GCA_026826555.1. Classification (NCBI taxonomy): domain Eukaryota; kingdom Metazoa; phylum Chordata; class Mammalia; order Cingulata; family Chlamyphoridae; genus Tolypeutes; species Tolypeutes matacus. Next base: position 336,256 of record JAKSZT010040523.1, read on the forward strand.
CATCAAGGCAATGCATTTTCCCAGAAGACAGGAGTACTCTGGGGATGACGGCCAGGTATCCTTTGTCCTTGGCTTTCCTGTCAAATGGCAATGCACATGTCAGCCTCTCCTGGCTTCTCAGGTCTGTGGACTTCTAGCTTCTGGTTGTTCTTTGGAGCTTGTTTCTCTCTCTCTCCTCTCTCTCTCTCTCTTTCACTCTCTCTCCTCTCTCTCTTTATGTGACCTTTCCTATAAGGCCTTCAGTAATAGGATTAAGATCCATCCTGATTAAGTTGGGCAATACCTTAACTGAAGTAACCTCATGAAAAAGTCCTCTTACAAGAGTTCACACCCACAGGAATGGATTAAGTTTAAGAACATGTTTTTCAGGGGTACAAAGCTCCAATCCCCCACAGATGTTACCTTGTTGCAGCCATTAGGGAGGTAATACCATTTCTATGAAGGAGCATTGGCTTAGAATCATTAGATCCTTCACATGACCAATAACAACATCAATGCTAGCCTCATGGAAAAGCTTGAAACTCAGAGCCAAATGTTTCCCCAGCCTTGGTCTACAGCCCACTGAGTAGTATTCTACTTTATGTTCATCAAGATTCAATTACTCTCTTTCCCTCACCTCTTATCTTCTTTATAACCCCCAATGTCTAGAATAGAAAAGTTAGAGAACTTAGCATCTTCTGCATAAATAAGGTATAATTTGAGTTAAGAGTACATTTTCTAAAAGCTGAAAAAAAAATCCCAATAACTCACAGTTAATTCTCTGTGTCACCCTTCTCTTTTGGGTCTCAGCCCTGGCATCAGGGTTTTAAGGGAATGTGAGATGTAAAAGATACTTCCTACCCCACTCCATTCCACCCTAATAGCTAGAGGTGCCAGGCTTCAATACAAGGGCAGAACCAGATTTTACAGTATTTAAATCTTATACATTTGGGGAGGATATTCTTTTTTTTTTTTATAAAAGAAACCAAAATTAGTTAAGAAAGTGAATATTGATTTAGAATAAAAAAGAAACCACAATAAATTGCAACTTGTGAAAAGATGAAAAATACCATAAGTATATAAAATACAGAAAAATAACATCAAAGTATAATTAATTACTTGACAAGCCTTTAAAATATTCTTTTTTATATTTTTGGTTGTATATTTTTGAGCAACTTCCTCATAGGACAATTTTATGATATCATATTCTAACAGAGTGAATTAAAAGTTTATTTAGTTTCCCTCTAGGATAGTAATCAAAATATGTTTTTAATTATTGCTAGTTTAGAAAAGTTTCAGTTTCAGTATTTGTAATTGGTAATGTCATAAAATTTAGAGTTTCTATCAAATCTTGAGAAACATATTTCAAGGTTTTTTTCATATATGAGCTATAAGATTTAGAAGAATTTGCCACAGACTATCTTCTGGCAACATTCATTTCAAAGTTTTGTTTCCCCCATTATTCTCATACTTCCATGCTGGGAGTAGTAGGACATGTTCACATCCTAATAAAATCTCTGGCCCTGTACCTTCATATCATGACTCAGGTGAGTTCACACACTTATAGTAGAAGCAGCCACTCCTACACTGAAACAATTAGCAGTCACTACACAACACAGTACCACATAAATAAATCCTATTATACCACATTATATGATTCTCTACCCCAGTATCCTTTTGGCCAGATCACCAAAATGCCTGCTAAGTGCCCTAATAGGAGAGGAATTATCGACAGAAGAAAAGTTGGAGTGGAAAGAATTAGCAGTCTACAATGATGGAGATTAAGAAATCTTTTGCAAATTTTACAAAAATACATGACCAACCATGTGAAATCATTGTAAATGGCTTTCCTAGGACTTAGGAGAGGACCAATGCAAGTGAGGGGTCCTGAGTTTATCAGTAAATCCATCTCTTATTCAATGAACCCATCATGGCCTGGGATGCCAAATCAGAATTAACCCAAAGGAACTGTGACTGCTTGGTGACTGAATCACCTGTATCTGTGGGGGAGACTTTGAGAGAAAGTCATGAGTCAATTCCTTCTCAAGTAGCTGTACTCCACTTCAACTTCATGAAGATAGAAAATGTGTCCAATTTTTTCACTACCGAATCCCTAGTACCTATAACATTTCAGGGCATTTGCTTTGATATAATAAGGGAGATTTCCAGTTTTGACTGATGTTTTGATACTATCAAAGGGAAAAGAGGTTGCTTCCTTACAGTAGGGCAGGGAACTTTGGCTGCAACTCACAGGATCTCCTTGGGTGCCACTTTATACAAACACATTTATTAATAAAAGCCAATTGACAGCAGCTGATCCTTACAAGCAAGATTTTCAAAGTCCCTCTGCAATGAAGGTCTGGGTCACCCCATTAAGTAAAGAATCCAATTTGATGAGGAGATGAAGGATAGCAAAGGTAATATGTTAGAGGAGAGAAGTAATAACTATTCATTACCGCCTTGCCACCAGAAAAAAGAACTATAGGACTTGGCCATTTCTAAGACTCATTTATTCTAAGGTGCATGTTGTTTCGGCTGTACCAAGTCACTGCTACTTCTCTTGGAGACCGGCTCCTTCCCACTACAGCCACAATTCTGGTAAGGCTGCCAATCACAGCCTCCACTCCCCCTGCCATTGTGAAGGCTGAGGACACAAGCCTGGCCAATCATATTACATTGTTCCAGGAATCCCAGGCAGGATTCAAAGTAAGCATGCAACCCAGACTCAGTTAATCAAGGCTATGATCATACATTGCTTACCTCATATCCTTTGATTCTTTCTCCACTTTTTCCTTTATCTCCTTGAACATATCGAGGATCTTTTTTTTTTTTTTTTTTTTTAGTATCTGTCCAGTAAGTCCAAAGTCTGGTTCTCTTCACTGATAGTTTCTGGATTTTCATTTTGTTTGTTTGGATGAGCAATCTTTTCCTTTTTGTTTACCTTGTAATCTTTTATAGCATACTGTACATTTTTATATTTTAAAGCATTAACTCTGGAATTTAGTCTCTGAGTTGTTTGTTCCTTAAGTTTGTGGCCAGCTAATGATAACACAGAGATTTTCTTGAATGCCAGGAACTAATTAAAACCAGGCAAAAAGCACCTTTCACCATTTTGGCAAATTGGCTCTGCTTTGGCTGGTGGTCTCCTTCAGAGCTTAGCAAGTCTATCAAGAAAAGCAGCTCAAGACAAGTAGAAAGTGCAGTGCACTCTCTGTCTTATTTGAACCTGTGTGGAGTTGGGAGCCTGGGAGCCTGCTTCTTTTCCTGGGCTTGTGCTTGCTGGAAGGCTTAGGAATTCCTAGTTTACAGTTTACAGGAGTTCAAATGAACACCCACTCTACTTCCTTTGAAACAGACCTCCTCCCCCTACTGGGTGTCCTCCTGTGTAACTTAATACTGCAGTCCTTTGCCCCAGGCTACTTAAATTTAATTGTTTCTCAACTGTCCCAGATATCTGCAAGCTGCTTCTCTGCCCTCAGGACAAACTCTGGGAGGATGAGCTGAGACTTCCACCAGATAGAATAGCACTGACAGATACCCAGGCCAGTATATACATAAGGGCCATTCTGCTTCCTCTGGAACAGGGCCAGGGACTCACAATGGGAGTGCAAGCCGGCTTCACCCTGCTTTGTGGAAGGGGCGAGGGCGGGGCAAGCATGAGTGCCAGGAGCTTCTTCTATGGCTTTTAAAGCTGCGTTTTTGGATTCAGCACTGGCCTAGTTAATGCAGTCCTTTAACTGTTTTCTCTTGATCTGAGGAAGGTTAATGTCTTTAAGATTCATCTGCTGCCTTTGCCCCAGGTAAGGAGGATAAGGGGAGGAGAGGGGGCTGGAACAGTGGCCACCCTCTGAGCCAGCTTCCAGAGACCTGCAGTAGTTGATCAAAGGTAGAGATCTGCTATCAGACAACATGCCCCTGGAGTTTGGGGGACTAGGTCTTTATGGTCACCTTGGCACCAGCAAGCTGCCCTGGGAAACTGAGCTGCAGCTTCCAATGCTGCCAGCCTGAGGCTGGGGAAAAGGGGGATGGTAGCTACTGCAGGAAGGGTGAAACTTGCAGGTTTTATTGCAATTTACTAGTGTCTTCCTTCTGCTCCTCCCTGGATGCTGCATAGTGTTCCCCTAGACTCCGAGTTTTAAAGTGGTTGGTTCAGACAGTTCCTGCTAGTTCAATAGTTGTTTTGGTAGAGGGACTGGTTCCTGGAGCTCCCTACACTGTTATCTTCCCACGATCCTCTCCCCATATCTTTCTTCTTACCTCAGTAGCTGTGAATATAACAATTGTCACACTAAATTGGTGCAGTCTTGACTGAATCAATCTTGACTGCAATACATATTGGCACTTACCAATCCACGTCAGAATTCTTAATATAGTATAAAAAAAATCCTTTTTAATATATAAAAAAGGAATTCTTTAAAAATGTGCAAGCTCTTTGATCTAGCAATTTTACTTCAAGATATTTATCCTAATGAAATGCATTTTAAAAAACATGTATAAAAAAGCACTACATGATATTAAGAAGTTGTTAATTTTTATCAGATGTGATAGCATGGTGATTATGTAATAGGCAAAGGGTTCTTTTCTATTAGAGATGCATTCTGAAATACTTGAGATGAGAAGACATGATGTCTGGGATTTTGATTCCAAATACCCCCTCACAATAAAAGTTCAGGGGGCATTAAAACATGGTTATATATTTATGATGATTGAATGTAGACACTATGGGTTTATGTAGTTCATTATATGCTTCTTCTTTTATGTTTGATAATTTCTATAATAGAATGTTTAAAAAAGTAATTATAAAGATGACAACCTGGGAAGCGGCTGTGGCTCAATCAGTAGGGCTCCCGTTTACCATTTGGGAAGCCCTGGGTTCGGTTCCTGGGGCCTCCTGGTGAGGGAAAGCCCGCCCGCACGGCGTGGTTAGCTGACTCAGCGAGTGCAAGCAGCAAGGGGGGGATAAATGAATAAATAAAATCTTTAAAAAAAAAAAAAAAAAAAGATGACAACCTGAGCATTGTTTATGACAATGAAAATCAATCCAAAAGCCAAATTACACACAATTAAATAATATCAATATGCTGAAATATTATGCAACCATCAGAATTTGAGAGATAGGAAAGTGTAGTTTTTAAAAGCACAACCCCAGGAATCAGGAATTCATGTAAGTATATTATACTCAAGAATAATTTTAAATATTCTTATAATGACTCATATATAATTTATAACATTTGTTTATTGAATATCATATATTGAGTAATTGAATATTATTGAATACTGTTTTGGGGAGCTATATTTATTGTTTTTAATATTACATTTTATTACTACTATTAATATTAAAATTTATTATTGTATTATTTTTGTTGGCTTAGGCAAATTATCTATAATTTACGATATTCTGCAAAATATTAATAGTGGGTTACATGTGGAGGATGGATGATATTTATTTTACAAGTTTTCCAATTCTAATTCTTCATATATATTATATATATACTTATTCATTTATATATAAAATATATGAATATATAACAAAATACATGTACATATATATTTAACAAAAACCCATACATATGTGGCATATATACATACACATTTATATATATAAATAAAATCATATGTACATATATATATATCACAAAAACATTATGTCTATTCCATTTAGTATTTAGTGTCTTGCAAGTGGTAAAACTTTGTAGAAGATGAGTTAAATCCTGTTTCCACGCGTACCTAATTTTCACAAATATCATCTGCAACTCTATAATGGGTGACTTTATCTAAAGTAGGTATAATGTATATAACCATGTCACTACTCCCTATGTCGACAACCATAGCAGACATCAATAATCAATCATGATAATTAGTCCCAGTGACCCTCATCTCCAGTGCCTTTACAGCTCAGTGCTTTAGAAAGCTAATGCCAATCTGGCTTCTTAAAGATGAAGCTTCTGTGCCATCCTTGGTATGACTGTATATTATTTCTGATAATTTACTCTATATCATTTAGATATATTTTATTACATTAATAATACAGTCTAATACTTAATGGAACACTACTATACCTAGAAAACTGCCTAAATGCTTTGCGTAGATTTTATATATTGGACATAAACACTATTCTCTGCTCTCAAGGAATGCTCAGTCCAATGAAATCTCTTGGAAGATACCAAGGAAAATCATACAGTGTTTTAGCTTAATATAATACATTCAGTTTTTTCATTTAAAAATGTGGTAGGAGGTAGGAATTGTGTTTTTAGAATCAAGACAAGGAGCGTATGTTGCAAATATTTTGTATGAATGGACAGCGTCTTTGGTTTGATTTTACTGTTTGAATTAGGTTTTTGTTTGTTTGTTTGTTTGTTTGGTTGGTTGGTTTTTGCCTGTAGGGCTCAAAATTGTTCAGGATTTTCTTTGATTTCCTACTAGGCCACCAAGAGGCTTCTTGGTGGGAAAGACAGACAAAGATATCCAGAACACACTATTGCTTTTTCCTACCCTGTATACCAATGAACACACATCTTGGTACTGTATACCTGCTGCCAACAGGACCAAAATCTTACCTTATGACTAGTAGGCTCCAGGAGTAGACTCTTTTAACTCCTTTTTATAAAACCACACCTTAAAGAATCAACCATCAACCAGAGTCTCTTTTCTCTGGCCCTAATGTTAAGACACCATCTTAGCTGTTTTTACTTTTTCACCATTCTGGAAAAAACCAGTTAAATTCCCATAAAGACTGTAAGCCCAGTGAACCAGCTGGAGAAGGTCATATCAACTCAAAAACAATTACTGAGAACCTGCCATGGAAATTCCCATGTGATATGCCTTTCAAAAAAGACTGTCTTTACCATGCCCTCTGCAAGGCCAAACAAGGAATTATTTGACAACTAGCTGGGTTGGTATATGAACCTGGAAAACTCACTCTTCCTGGGTATTCTGAGAACCAGCAACTTTGACACCTGCCTAGGAGAATTACTTGCTTTTTCATGTCTATCAGGGTATGGAAGGTTATGAAAGAGATAGTTTTATTTATTTATTTATTCATTTTTTGTTTGATGTAAGCCTTTACCAATTAAGGAGAAACAGCTCCAATTTAATTAAGAGAGGAGACAGTGTTTTCAGAATTTTGACTTTTATCATCATCATTTTCCAGTTGGGAAATAATTCCTAACTATAAGGCACACTACGTAAACTATTCATGAACAGTTAGTAATTTTCTAAAGGCATGAGTAGGCCAATAACATATTCAAATGAGACAGTCCATTTAGATTAAATTAATAGAAGTGAAGATAGGATGAACATCACTGAATGCCATCTCTACTATTCAGAGGATCCAATATATAACTGCTAGGTAATGCGTAGAATTGGTTCTCAAAGGTTTATTGATTACTGATACTTCAAAGAGAGAAAGTAAATCCAATAAGATTTCAGGCAGGGTGGAGAGAATGTGTACACAGTCAGTCTGACTCATTTGGCTTGAATGCATGTTCTTTGGAAATAGCCATGCAAAAAATTTTAGAGGCTTAGTCCTTCATACAATTATTTTGGAAGTTCATTCATTCAACAATATTTGCTGAGTGCTATGTGCCAGGCACGATTCCAGGATACATAACAATTAAAAAGATGGACAAGATCCCCATGCTTGTAGAATTTTCATTCTTGTACAAGAAGATGGACATTATACTTTGAAGGACAAGCATTTCAGAGAGGGAAAAGTACTATGAAAACCATATCAGGATAACAGAATAGAGAAAAAACAATGGGTAGGGGAAGCTCTATTTTAGATCTGGTGGTCAAGGAAGACGTTTTTGAAGGAGTGGCAATTTAGCTGAGACCCAAATGATAAGGACAAGTAAGTATTGGGGAATGGTGTTCCAGGAATAAGAAATAGAGTGTGCAAAGGGCTTGACAGTAGAGAGCCTGGTGTATTAGAGGACAGGAGAGAGGGCCAGAGGTGAGATTTTTGAAAAGTATATAAAACACTACACTCAGAGAGAGTTAGGCCCTGATGTGTGTGCAAAATTGTCCTTTCCTATCATTTTTAGTATAAGAATGCTTAAAATCCCACTATTGGTTAGAGAGGCTACTTTTTAAAATAATGAAATGGTAATGACAAGCAAAATCCTGAGGTCCCTTATTCATCATAAAAAGGCACAGCAAGGTCACCAACTACACAAGTTGACAGACTTTGTCTAGCTTCTACCTTTTGCTTCTCCTTATATTCAGGGCCAACGTAGTCAGGATTCTACGTTGACTCATGAGACCAATCTGACATGAGTCAGAAATAATTGAAGCAATTGCAGGGTGTCACCTGACAGTTAGCAAAATGTCCCATATTCTGCTCATGTAGACTTGACCTGGAGCCCATTTGAAAATTGCCATGTCCACATGACATATGAGACCCCAGTAAATATCTCCTCCTATATGAGCTCCTCCCAGGGATGGGTGCCCTGCTACATACCAGTGGAAGCCCTTGATGCCACTTTCTACATAGTGGCTGGAAATCATGAATAAGGAATAAAATCTGCATGTGCAATTTCAAGCTAATCAACCTCTCTGGGCCTCAGTTTCTTCAAACATAAAGATAGGATAACAGCCTTGTGCTTATAGGAGAGATTCATTGTGATATTGGATGCAAAGTGCTTAGGGCAGTAACTGCTTACTATATGTTAGCTCTTATTATAATTATGGCCAAGTGTCTCCTCCTCCATAGTGTCCTAACACTGAGCTCTATCCTCATGTCAGGTTTGGTGGCAGCTTCCTCTGTTAACCCCGGTGCCCACTGTTTAGTTGGACTGTGACTAAGCTTTACTAGTCTATGATTACACAGGCTGAATATCTCAGCATCTTCTGTTGGTTTTATTCCCACAGTGGGTAAATTTTGACCCAGGTTCCAATATTTCCAAATCTGAGCAGTTAACCCAACCAGGAGAAAAATGGAACCAATTTCTCTCAGCTGGAGTTGACATTATTTTAAGAATTATTTGCATTTCCAGGATATGTGGGAGACAAGGAAAGGGTATTGATAACATCCAGCCATTGCACTTGAACACAGAATCTTCTTGGAAGCTGAGAATCTAGGCAATTACTCCAGACCTTCAGAATGCCTAGGGGTGGGGTGAGGAGGGAAGTACTGGAGCAGCAGTTGTAGTATAGACTACAGGGGCTTTATTGACAGACAGACCTGGGTCCCACATCTGGCTCCGCCCCTCAGCAGCTGTGTGTCTATGGGTAGGTTCCTTTATCTTGCATAACCTCAGTCTCCTTATACATGACATGGAGATGACAATAATACCTACGACACAGGGTTGTTAAGTGGATTCCCTGAGAAACATGGGAAAGCACCTAGTTCGTGAAACAGCTGTAACTTTCCTCTTTCTACATCTCTAGCCACTTGTCATGACGTCTGATACATATGCACACCTTGTTTATGGAACCCACTGCAGTGCTAATTTGTTATAATTCTGTTTACTACAACACTGAAGAGAGCATGCAATATTTATACATTTTTCCCCCTGATAGACAACCACGCTATCTATCCTATTGTACTGTATTTTTATTGTCTGAATGAAAGCTGCCAATCTCCTTTGTTCCAACATAGGCTCTTTTTCTCTTTTATTTCATGTTCTATGAAAGTGCTTCCCAAACTTTAGTGAACATTGGAACCCCTGGGAGGGCTTGTTAAGCTGAAACTTCTGGGTCCCACCCCCAGAGATTCTGACTTGGTTGGACTGTAGTAGAGCTGAAGAACTGGCATTTCTAACAAGTTCCCAGGTGATGCTGATGAGCATGCTTTGGCACCTAGATGCTAGGGAGGGGGTGTCTCAGCTCAACTTGAACACTAGAATTATGGGAAAGTTTTTAAAAACAAGATATCTGGCCCCTCCAATTAAGCCTGACTCTCTGAGTTACAGAAACCAGGCATCAGACTTTGCTTATTTGTTTCTTTGTCTTTTAGACTTTCCAGGTGATTTTAATGTGCCACTAGGATTGAGAACTACTGGTCTCTATGGAATAGTCTGGAGCCACCATGGCTGACCAACAGCATGCAGATGATAGTGCTGGAGGTATTACCAAATTGTGTCAGGTACAATCGCTGTTGGAAGTAAAAATGCCTGTTCTGGGATGACTCTAGTTACCTTCGTGGCAACACATGACTAAGGAAACAGCTGATGGAGGTCAGCAGGCCATTTGTGATGGGTGGAAGGCTTTGGTCATAAAGGGCATTGAAAACAAGGAAGATGATTGGGGCAACTAATATATGAAGGGAGTGGAAACAAACTATGGCTGAAGACAGAAGTCATGAATTCCAAATATCAGAAATGAAGAATAGTAGCTGCCAAGACCTAATGCCTAGGATTGCATCTCCCCAAGACTGTGATAACACAACCCACAAATGATGATTTGTTTAGATGCCCCATTTCCAGGAACTTATTGTGATCTAAATGAGGTATTTGCAGAGTGCCTGTATCTGGAATAGTAATTCACACCCTGGGCTCACAGACTCACTTGTGGAATTAAATATATATATATAACTATGCCTGGACTTCATGAAGCCAGACCAACTAAATCAGAGTTTCTGTTGGTGGGATGTAGGCATCAGCATTTCTAGCTTTCCAGGTGATTCCAATGTGCCATCAGGGTTAGCAACATCTATTCTAGAGTATTATACAGTTGATCAGGCTTATATCCATTTTACACACAACCTCAGAAGTGTTGACCAAGGGATACTAGAAACATAGAAGACAAGGTCAGATAATGTTACATGCTCAAATGTCTTCTGAAGCATCAAACAAGGAACAAAGTACATTTGCTTTCCTTGCATGCATCTCAATTTTATTCTTTGAAAATTGTCATTCACTATATGAATGCTCTCCAAATTTCTAATTAGTTTTAATTTGCTATATAAAAAGTATACATGTGTTTATTCAAGCTTGATGCCATACTAATGATTGAAGGTCACATTTATGTTTCTGTTGGAGATGGTTTGAACATTTGTAATATGTAATTTTTTCTGCAGAAATTACAATTCTTTTAGGAATCATTAAAAGATCATGATTACATTCATGTGTATATAATTTTCCAACAATCATAATTTTACCAAAGAATGAATTTAACCCATAGAAAGCATTGATCAAGTCAGCAAACTAAACCATACCATAGTTATAGCCAACGACAAAGGAAAAGCTAGATGAACATGTCAGAGAATTATTCTGCATTGTGGAGGCTTCATGTTTTATTTTTAATAATTGTACAAGAACCATGTTGCCTAGTTACCATCTTCATTTTGTACTCCGATCTAAAAATGTCTCAGCAGCCAGAATTTTTACAGTGAGCTCAACACCTAAACTTATGTAATCAAACATCTATAAGAATCCAAAAGGACTATTACCAAAATGATATTTTGTCCTCTCTCCAATCACAGATTAAGCCACTGCTTAAAGTCTGAGGGGGAAATTAACTAATATTTTGGAAGAAAGACTTATACAGATTTATACAGATCTGAGGGGGGAAAATACTAGAAAATAAAGAAAAATAACTCTGAAAAATAATAATACAAGGGTCCCAAATTCATGACCATTTATTATTTGAATTTCCATGGAAATCTAAATCAAAAGAAGAAAAGGTTTTTTGAGACCAGAAAAGCTTAAATTGATATTTAAAATATTATCTGAACATTTCATGACAAACTTTACTTTCATTTTGGAGTATTTTCAGATTTGAGCAGAACAGTATAAAATCCTGGTATTTCTTATTCCAGCAACTCCTGAAGAATGCTATTTTGATATATGTTATTGCCCCATGTATTTTTTGGTATATTGATAAAGACATCATATTTTTAGAAATGGAAAAGCAAGCTGTGAATAGAATAGGACTTTACAAGTCCTTCATGTAAAGACCAAGTTAAAGAAATAAATGTAGATCATTTCATTTGTTCACAATCCGAGTTACTAAAATATTTCTGAGATGAAGATATTGCATTATATGCTGTAATAGGAAAGTATGACCTACCTGACCCCTTTATCTTCCACTTTTGGGGAATGACATCCTATTTTCTAGGAATCTATTCACCCATGCATATGGGTCTAGTGGGAGCTGCTGAATCCATGGAACATGAACATGTTTAGAGGTTAGGTGCGGACCCTATACCATTCTGGGCCAATCAGTTCCCTTCCTTGGGAACCTGAAATCGAAAATACAATTTCTCAACCCAGACTTCTTATTTTAATAGGAAAGTTGTAGACTTAGGAATTGCTGATAGTAACCATGTAGACTGGGTGGCAAAAAAAAAAAAAAAAAAAAAAAAAAAAAGTCAGCTTGCCTTGGAAGAGAATGACACAGAGGCTCAAGGGAAGAGATAAGGAAGAAAAATGTCTTCTTAACCTTTCTATAGGGCTCAGTACTTGGTTGGTTCCAATTTGTTTCTAAGATTCTGATATAGTCCCTGTCTTAGGGTTCCATAAGACACATCTTTATCCATATACTAAATCATAATACCTCCCCCCCCACTTTTTACTTAGGCAAACTCCAATGGGTGTCTGTCAATGGCAACTGTAGGGGTTTTAAATAATGGTGATGTGGGGATAAGTCTGATACAGGTCCTGTTCTCAAGGAGACTGCCAAGGGGTAGGATATATGTAGACAATTTTGACAAAAGGACAAGAGTTTCCAAAATTTTTTAGATCACTTGATAAGCATTTTCATTGGAAGCATTCCTGGCTCTAGAAAAGGAGAACAGAAAAGCATTAACATTCAATCCATGTATTTGAAAAAGTCTAGAAACATGACCAATATTTTATTTTATTTTTCAGTATTTGTTGGGGGGCTTGATGTGTTATGATTACAAATTCAAACTACTGCCTCTTGATTCAGAAAAAGAAATTGCTTTTCTCTCATTGTGGAAGACCACTGGTTAGAGAGCTCCAGGATCTGTATTCTACCATGAAAATTGGGATGGACTTGGTAATCAAACCATATAGTGATGTGATAAATAAGGGCTTGCTTTGGACATTGTTGGCATTCAGGAATTAGGTCTGTGAAAATGGTGCCACGGATGAGAAAGAAAGAATAAGACAAAGAGAAGAAAAACTGGGATCAGGGGACTCTCCATCAGATATGCAGAGAAGAGCCCTGCCACCTCATAAGGTGTGGCTTTTATTTTAGCTTTAGAACAAAGAAAATATGTATATACATATACAAAGTCAATAGATACTTGACAGTTTACATTTTACTAGAATGAGCAAGTCTGAAAAGTTAATGGCTCAGTTCCTCTTTTTCTTCCTGAAATTCACAGACATTGTAAATCTTACAAGCTCAGGATGTTTCCCCACCTAGCTCCTATTAGCATGAGACCGGAGGGCTTGTTTCCTACATTCCAGGGTGACCTCTATTCTTTCAGTTGCCATGGCCTTTAATTGAAACTCCATCAGACATGATGTTTCCATAATGAAATATGGTCAGCACTATTTGTACCATAGGACAACTCATAACTTCCTGTTCCTTTAAAGATCAAGCAGTGCACTGAAAGCCAGATGAGAGTTTGTGACACTTAATGGCAGTGTTTGTGCTTGCTCCATAAGTCAGTGACTTTATCCAAAGGAAATATTATCCAAAGAAGTGTATGGTATCTCAGGTCCCTTTTAGTTAACAGGATTGCTTCCAAATTTTGAGTGTATCCTGGATGAAAATGCCATGGTGGAGTTATTAACTACAGCGGAAATTAATTAAGTCAATTATGGTAGGACAATTATGAAAGCATATAATATACATCTAATGCCCCAAGTTACTTTTACTTTTTAGTGTTAAGTAAGAAAATATAAACAACAATAATGACATTAATATAAAATTTTACTGAACTATTTTAAAAATGATTATACTGGGCTAAGGAGTGTTAACTGTATTATTTCAACCATCACAAATATCCTAAGAGTTAGCCATTATTCCTATTCCTATTTGGTTTATGAGTAAACTAATACTTAAACGGGGGTACATTACTAAGCTACAGTCTTACAGATAATGAGTGGAATCTGAGCAAAGTCATTTGGGAAGTGTTCAAGGGTTGGTTCTTAAGAATGTATTCATGATTATAGCAATACTGGAGGATGGATGCACTATCAGGCTGAAGATGGTTCACATTTGTTGGGGGTCATTTCTTTATGAGCCTTCCTGTATGTGATTCCCTACACACTAAAATAAAGGTACTACAGTATCCATACTTAGATGACTTCACTAAGGTTCTGTCAAAGAAGTTTCTTCTCCCAAGGTTACAAGCTAAAGACACATGAGGCCAATATTTTAGTCCTGGTCTGTTTACTCAAAAGTCCATAGTCTTAACAATCTGAAAAGAAAAACACTAGGAGCAAGGAGTTATTGTGAACTCAAATTAAAAATAATAGATTTTAGAGAATGACATCATCAACATGGTGATGTAACACAACCCTTGAAAAAGTCTCCCTTCAGAAACAACAAATAAAAGGAGAAATCCCACTTGCTTGGATCTTTAGTGTAGGGTAGAGACTGGAGAAGGACTCCACAAATGCTAAATCAAAGAAAAAGGAAAAGAAACACCCAAATCAGGTAGGAAATTTGCATCCTGGACCTGTCAGTCCAGGTCTCCCTCTGCCCTCCCCCAACTCAGTTCCACTCAGTTTGGGAGTTATAGGCAGCACAGCCTGCCAGGGATCCTCCTGCCACAGATGTAGACCAAGGTACTGAAAGAGAAAAACTGCCAGCCAAAATTCTTTATCCAGCAAAACTGTCCTTCAAAAATGAGGGAGAGTTTAAAATATTCACAGGTAAACAGTAACTGAGAGAGTTTGTTAACAAAAGACCTGCCCTACAAGAATTACTAAAGGAGTTCTACAAGTTAAAAGGAAAAGACAGGACAGAGTTGTTTAGAGTAGAGTGAAAAATGAAGATGGTCAGCAAGGGAAACTTAATCCCTCTAAGTGTCAGAATACAATTAAACAAGGAAAAAGCATTATTTCCTGATAATGGAAACTTAAAATATAAAGAGTTAATGTGGGACAAAAACAACAGAAAGAGGAGCAGAAAGGGGACATGGGAGTAGAGAAATTGTATACTATTGAAGTTAAGTTGGTATCTTTTCAAAGCTGTAGGTTATAGACATAGGTTGTATAGTATAAACCCCTGGGTAACTACAAAGAAACTAAGTAAAAAATATACAGAAACAGAATTGAGATAGGGATTAGTCAGATACAGCACAAAAGATCAACTATACTGAAAAGGATGCTACAATATACAATAAAGGAAAAGAGATACAGAAAAGATATAACATCTAAAAATCATAGGACAAAAAGGCTGAAGTAAGTATTGCCATTACATTAGTCACACTTAATGTTAAAGGATTAAACTCCCCACTCAAAAGATACAGATTGACAGAATGGATCAAAAAGCATGATCCACATATATACTATTTACAAGAGAGTCATTTTAGACTCAAAGACACAATTAGGTTGAAAGTGAAAGGATGGAAAAAAATATTCCATGCAAAAGTAATCAAAACAGAGCTGTGGTAGTTATACTAATATTGAACAAAATAGGCCTTATGTCAAAAGCTGTTATAAGAGACAAAAAACACTTATATTAATAACAGGGTCAATCCACCAAGAAGAAATAATAATCATAAATATTTATCACTAAGCCAAGGTGACCCAAAATACATTAGGCAAAGAGTGACAAAACTAAAGGGAGAATTAGACTCCCAAAAATAATAGTTGGTTTCCTCGACCATTATTTAAAAAGAACTAAAAGACTGATTGGACTTTTAATAGCAGGAATTTTGGGACTGATTCACATCATAACTGCTGCAGCAGTCTCACTGGCACAGCCCTGTATCAAGGAGTCCAGAATCAACAAGATGTTAAGGACTGGCATAAAAATGCAAGTGAGATATGTGGCATAGCCAGTCTCACATTGATATGGAACTGAATAATCTTATGAATGATCTTGAAACAACTATTATACATTTGGGTAATCAAATTTATAATTTAAACTTGTTAAGAGCTCTTGAATATGATTGGAATGAAAGTTCTATTTGTATTACTTTTTTGGCTTATAATAATAGAAACATGATTGGGAGGAAGTGAAAAATCACTTGATTGGATATAAGTATAATGTTTCTATAAATCTTTTAGAATTGCAAAAGAAGGCATTGAGCATGTATCAAACGAATTGAAAGAAACCACTGGTGCAGCCATTTCACTGGTGGAAACAAACAAACAAAAAAAAAACAGTTCAAATATCATTTTGGATTGGATTTGGAATTATTGTTATATGCGTTTTAATTGTTTGTATTGTCAAGATTAGAGTAATTAGACGTGATAAATGCATTTATGTTAAGAAACATGGCCATGAAAAACTAATTTTGCATTACTTAGTAGAAAGATTCTACTAATAAACCCTTGATCTTAATACTAAATATCTGCACAAAAAAATATTCATTTAAGGAACCTGAAGAAGCATAAATATTAATGAAATCGCCTTCCATGTAAGAGCTCAAACGCTTGACTGGTAGTCAATGACGGGTAAGATTCTCAGAGGAGAACAACCTAAGACAGGCACAGTCACAAGAGCCTATGGAAGAAGACAAGTGTGACAGGAGGTCACCTTGTATCAGCTTATATAATGGTTCCTATGAGCTTTAATTAATAAAAAAGGGGGAAATGATGGAGTTTCAATTAAAGGCCATGGCAACTGAAAGAATAGAAGGTCACCCTGGAATGTAGGAAACAAGCCCTGCGGTCTCATGCTAATAGGAGCTAGGTGGGGAAACATCCTGAGCTTGTAAGATTTACAATGTCTGTGAATTTCAGGAAGAAAAAGAGGAACTGAGCCATTAACTTTTCAGACTTGCTCATTTTAGTAAAATGTAAACTGTCAAGTATCTATTGACTTTGTATATGTACATACATATTTTCTTTGTTCTAAAGCCAAAATAAAAGCCACACCTTATGAGGTGGCAGGGCTCTTCTCTGCATATCTGATGGAGAGTCCCCTGATCCCCCCCCAAAAAAATAATAATAATAATAGTTGGGCATATCAATGCACAGTCACATCAACAGATCAGCTAGACAAAAGATCAGTAAGGAAATAGAGAACTTTAATAATATAATAAATGAACTAAACCTAACAGACATATACAGAACACTGTACCCCAAAACAACAGGATATACATTCTTCTAAAATTCACATGGATTGCTTTCCATGATAGACTTCATGTTGGGTTATAAAACAAGTCTCAATAAATTTATAAAGATTTAAATTATGCAAAGCATCTACTCTAACTATACTGGAATAAAGCTAGAAATCAATAATAGGCAGAGAACTGGAAAATCTACAAATATATGGAAATTAAATCACATACTCATAAACAATCAATGGGTCAAAGGAAAAATCAAAAGGGCAATCAGTAAATATCTTGAAACAAGTGTAAACAAGAATACAACATATCAAAACTTATGGGATGCAACAAAGGCAGTGATGAGAGGGAAATTTATAGTCCTAAATGCTTATATTACAAAAGAAGAAAGACCTAAATTCAAAGAAGTAAAGTAACAACAATGATTAAAGCAGAACCAAATGAAATGGAGAATAAAAAAAAAAAAAAAAAAAAAAATAGATAGCATCAATAAACCAAAAGTTGGCTCTTTGAAAAGATCAATAAAATTGGCAAACCCTTAGCTAGACTGGCAAAGAAAAAAAGAGAAAAGATGCAAATAACAAAATCAGAAATTAGAGAGTGGACATTACTACTGATCCCACAGAAATGAAATTGATCATAAAAGGTTACTAGGAAAAACTGTTTGCCAACAAATTAGACAACCTAGATGAAATGGACAAATTCCTGGAAACACATGAAAAGCCTACATTGACTCTAGAAGAAATAGAAAATCTCAACAGACCAATCACAAATATAGAGATTGAATTAGTAATCAAAAACCTCCCAACAACAACAAAAAGCCCTGGAACCAGATGGCTTCAGAGGCAAATTCTACCAACATTCAAAGAAGAATTAATGCCAATCCTGCTCAAATTCTTTCAAAAAATTGAAGAGAAGTGAACACTACTTAACTCATTCTTTGAGGTCAACATAACCCTAATACCAAAACCAGATAAATGAAATATAAGCAAAGAAAATTACAAATTTCTCTTATGAATGTAGATGCAAAAAATTCTCAACAAAATATTAGCAAATCGAATCCAACAGCACATTATAAGAATTATACACCATGATCAAGTGGGCTCTAACTCAAGTATGCAAGGGTGGTTCAACATAAGAAAATAATTTAATGTACTACATTATATTAATAAAATGAAGCAATAAAAACCACATGATCATTTCAACTGATGCAGAAAAGGCATTTGACCTAGGAGTCTTTCTTGATAAAAACAGTTAGAAAAATAGGAACAGTAGGAAACTTCCTCAACATGATAAAGGACATATATGAAAAACCCACTGATAACATTATACTCAATGGTGAAAGACAGAAAGTTTTCCCTCTAATATCTGGAACAAGACAATGATGCCCACTGTCTCCACTGTAATTGAACATTGTACTGCAAGTTCTTGCCAGAGCAATTAGGCAAGATAAAGAAAGAAAAGGCATGAAAATTGGAAAGAAAGAGGTAAAACATTCACTCTTTGCAGATGGCATGATCCTACATATAGAAAGTCCTGAAGAATCTACAACAAAGCTACTAGAGCTAATTTAGCAAAGTGGCTGGGTACAAGGTAAACATGCAAAAATCAGTAGTATTTTATATACTTTTGCTGAAAGAAATCAAAAGAAGATCTAAATAAGTGGAAGGACTTCCCTTGCTAATGGATTGGAAGATTAAGATTGTTAAAATGTCAAAATTCTACCCAAAGTGATTTATAGATTATGCAATCTCAATAAAAATTCCAACTGCCTACTTTTCAGCAATGGAAAATCTAATCATCAAATTTATTTGGAAGCATATGGGTCCCCAAATAGCTAACACCCTCTTGATAAAGAAGAATGGAAAAAAAAAAAAAGAAATGCAAATAAAAAAAGAGTAGAATGACATTGGAGGACTCACTGAACAACTGAAACAACTGAAAAAAAAACAACTCAGGGGAGCCCATGTGGCTCAGTGGTTGAACACTGACTTCTCACATACAAGGTCCTGGGTTTAATCCCTGACCCCGGTACTTCAAAAAAGAATGTATTGAGAAATCATTTTAATTTTTAATAAGGGAATGGTGTGATTTCCAAATCACTGAGCACTAGATGATGGCAAGACCATTAAGGAAAATGCTCTGAAGTGTGAAAATGTAGATTCAGAAGTCAAAAAAATGCTGTGATGTTTGAAAGTGGAAGAAAGGATAAAACCTTCCTGAGGAAATGTATAAAGAAAGGACAAAGTCCAATGAAGGAATGAGCCATGAGAAATGCCCATCTTTAAGGATTTAAAAGAGAAACAAAGCAGCCATCACTGGTGATGGAGGAAGAAGTAGGAAGAGGACAGAGAATACAGAATTGTAGAATTCTAGGGCTCAGTAAGACAGGATTAGCTTCATGGACATGACAGCAGTACATTTGCACAGAGCCCCAACATTAGAAGGGCACCACATGTGCCATCTTGAAATTCTTTTTTTTTTTTTTTTTTTTTTTACCAGGAGGTACCGGGGATCGAACCCTGGTCTCTCCATATGGTAGACGGACGCCGAACCTCTTGAGCCACATCCGTTTCCCTCATCTTGAAATTCTTAACCGTTTTTTAACAAGTGGTCCACATTTTCCTGCTGCACTGGGTGCCACAAATTACATAGCCAGTCCTGTTAATGCTAAAATTTTCTCTAAAATCTCCCTAACCAATGGTTACTCAATTCCTGTATAAAAATATCCAGTCACAATGAATTTGCCTCATCTTGATGGCAACCCATTGCATTCTCAGATGGAGCTAAACTTTAGAAAACCCTTCCTATAGTAAATTAAAATCTCTTTCTCTATAATCTCTCTACATTCATCCTGGTTCTACTCTTGACAAAAACAGAGAAGAACTTTAATTATATGACAATCTTATCTATAAATGTCATGGCTTATTGATTTCAAACATTTTGTCCCATGGAACCCATAAACTGTTCACTGACAAATGGCAAGAATGAGATTGGCAATCAATACTAATAAGTTTAATTGATTATGAGCCAAATTCCTTTTTGATTTCTCACTTTCAGGAATGATTTTAAAATATATTCACGGGTCAAGCATTCCAATGTAAGAATCCTGAACATTAAATTCATTACCACATGGAAACCTTAAAAAAAAGTTAGAAGCCAGTAGCCAGCTTTACATTGACTTTTCTCATTTTTAAACTCTTACTAAAAATTATCAGGTAGGGAATTGCCTCATCACCTGGGTCATTTATAAATTGGATTTGGTCTGGATGTTCGAGTTCCTTTAACCAGGGTTTCTTAACCTTGGCAACACTGACATTAAGGTTGGATAATTCTTTATAGTAGAGAGTTGCCCTGTGCATTGTAGAATGTTTCTCCACATCCAGGGCCTCTGCCTACTAGATCCCAGGAGTGTTCTTCTTACTTCTAGTTGTAAAAAACAGAACATCCCCAGATATTGCCAAATGTCCCCTGAGGGGCAAAATCATCATCAGTTGAGAAAGAATGATTTAAAGGAAACAATTACGCATGATGGCTTTAAATGGATGTATCGTACTTGATTTGCTGAATTATAGGGTTTTCTTTTTTAATCATGGTGAAAATTAACATAAAAATACAGTGTATAACAGTTTTTCTTAAGTTGTGTATTAGGAAGAAGCATCACCAAAATTTCACTATGATAAACTTCTCCAGGGGATGAGTTTTAGTTTCCTCTTTATACCACTTTTAGTCTAGTAGCTATTCCTTCACCCTTTCCGTATTCTCTGAATTTTTAATAATTAGAATGTATATATATATATTTTAATAATTATGGTAAATGCTGCTTTCATTCTGAAATCAAATAATGAACATGTGGGTGGTAAGGAAACGTAGTCTGTGAGTAAAGGCACATTCATATTCAGGGAAGATTCGTATCCTGGGGAACCCTGTGTTCTTCTCCTCTATTTCCAAAGGACCCATATCTTATAGTTTCCAGATAGGAATAATATTAGATTCCATGAAGTTCTCTTTCTTTATGACGCAAAGCTGTTTTATACACACACAAGAACAACAAACTGAATGCAATAAGCCAGGGGCTATGCTTTAGAATAAAGAAGTAGATAAATCTAAGCAGATTTGCTCCTAAAGAAGAGGAAAAGTGGTGCCATGGGCATCAGGTAAATAACAAATAAAGAGGGCTTCGGACATTGCTCATGAAACTGACCACTGGACTGAACTCCTTTTCATGTACCCACGTATCTATCCATTCAAAATTTCTTAATTTCTTAAAATCATATTTGATCTTGAGGATGTAAAAATTGCATGTCACACTATTAACCTGGCTTTTACACTGATCAATTCTGTGTTTTTCTTTATATCTTCAGCACACTATACCTGCCACTAAACAGTATAGTTTACTGTTTGTTTTTTAACAATGTAAATGGAATCAAACTGTATGCAATTGTTTGTGACTTCTTTCTTTAGACCAACATTTTGTTTCAATGTGAAGAGTAATTTATATTGATGCATTTTTAAATAGTTCATTTATTTTCATAGCTGTATAAGTTCTAGGATATTATACACCTCTATCCATTCTATCATTGAAGGATAACTTGGTTGCTTCCAATGTTTGGCTTGTGGCAAAAAGGATACCCTGACTTGTTTCATTTGTGTTGTACTGCCCATTTGTACACACGTGAAGAGTATTCATGCAAAATGCATTAAATTTACTACTTAAATTATTTTTCTGTTTTCCATTGACAAGGACATATAGTTTAATCCATGTAAGTTAAAGTCATTGTTTTGATACCTCTTTACCTCAAAATCTATGTAGGAATAAGATTTAATAAACTTTAATGGTAATAAGTGAATACATTTAGTATGAATTAAGTTTCAATGATATCTTGACCACACAAGTGATTTTTATCAATATGAAAATTCCTTCCAGAAAACATATTAGAATAAATCAAATTCACATTCTATATGGCCAAATGTAACATGATTTAATTTCCTAGAAATACATTTTTTCTCTTATATTGACAAGAAACATTTAAGTTATTATTTGCTTTTCTTTTTTTTTTTTTAAAGGGAGGCTTTAATTTCTTTCTTTAACCCTAAGGGGAACTGCAAACACTGAATTTTGTTTGCGAGTTTCACAGAAGATAAAGTTTCTATTCAAAAGCAGTTTACAAAGGAAGGTGAAAACTTACTCTTTTTTTTTTTTTCCCAGTGTTCTATCTATCGTTTAAATTGTATTTTCATGGAATTTAATTTCCCATAGCACATTTCTTTGAATTATGACACTTACTGGAAGAAAGAGAGCAGGGAAAAGCAGCACAGTAAAAAGTTTTGATCAGGCAACGGTGATACCATTGCATATGCTCCTGATATTCTGTAGGGCAATTAGAATTTCACTGTTTTGTGACTCTGTATATACTTGTGCTGTACAGTTTGGTAGCTACCAGCCACATGTGACTACTGAGCACTTGAAATGTGGCTAGTGCCACTTAGCTGTGCTCTACATGTAATATACACCCAAGATTTCAAAGATTTAGTATGAAAAAAGAAGTAAATATCTCATTAATTTTCATCTTGATTATATGTTAAGGTGATAATATTTTGGACACATCAGATTAAATAAAATACATTATTAAAATTAATTTCACCTATTTTTTTTTTTTTTTTACTTTTCTTATGATATGGCTACTAGAAAATTTTAAATTCCACATATGCTTGAATTATATTTCTACTCCAAAAAGTCCAAGGATTTTTTTCCCCCTAAAGACCTACATATTTATTTCATGATACACCACAAGTGGATATAAATGTATTGTTTACTTTTTTGGCCTAATACCATGAAAAATTTATTTTCACATTTAGACTAAGGTTTAGTTGGCTCATTTATCCCTACTCAAAATTATCAATAGATATAAAAATAAACCCCACAAAGCCAAAGACTCGGGAAATTATAGTTCTACTTAAAAAGGTAAACATGAGCCGCTGCTGCCCAGGCCGCAGCACGCTGGTGCACCGGGGCTGTGGGGCTCAGGGGCCCGGAGGGGGCTCGGCGCCGGCCATGGGGACACGCTAGCAGGAGGCGGAGGTGAACGTGACAGTGCCAGATGGACACCAGCCAGCCCATTGCCCCCTTTGTGAAGGGGAGCAGAGTGCGGGAGCACGGAGGAAAGTAAGAACGAGAACACGAACCGAGCTCAGGTCCTCTTTGACCGGCTTGTCCAGGCCACCACCTGCAAGGGAACCCTTAAGGCCTTCCGAGAGCCCTGTGACCACCTGGACCTGAAGCCCAGGGACTACCGCTCCTTACCTCACAAACTCAAGTCCAAGCTTAACTACTGGAAAGCGAAAGCCCTCTGGGCAGCCACAAAGGCTACAAGAAGGGAAAAGCCCGCACAGACACCCAGTGTCTCATCAAAGGGGCCGGCCCAGGGCAGACAGATGGCTATGTGGGGGTCAGCGTGACAGACCTTTGTGCAGTTATCCACAGACACCGCCCTGATCTGAGAGACTTTCACTCTTTGCATGAGCAGCACGTGGAGAAGAAAAACCAGCTGGCCGTTGATATTGCTGAGAAGGAGCTAGGATTCTCCCCCCTCATGACAGGTAAAGACATGGCCTCGTGGGGGAGCCTGACACGCTGTCCATGGTGATGCACCTGACGCAGTTCTACAAGGTGTTTAATGATTCTCTCCCCTCCAGTGATGCCTTGGACCTGAATGCTGAGGAGGCCATCCTGATAGCCAGCACCAAAGCCCCCATCTCCTTCCTCAGCAGCTGGGCCAGACCATCTCTCAGAAGCTTCTCCCAAGGACAAAAAGGAAAAGGACCAGGACGGGGCTGGGAAGAGGAGGCGGACCCGTCGGTCAGAGGAAGAGGAGGCGCGGGGGAGAGCCCCGCTGGTGCTCCCCGGCAGGAGGATGCGCCGAGCCGGCGGCCGGAACAAAGCGAAGCGCGTGGCAACGCAGCCGCTGGCCAGATTTGAAGCGCACCCACCCCACAGTCCACTGGCGTCGGGAGACGGGGCTCCACCAAGGAGCGCCCGCAGAACCTGGAGCAGCGGCGCCTGCTATTTCTGCCAGAAGCGGGTCTCCGTGGTGGAGAAGCCGAGCGCCGAGGCCGAGTTCTTCCACCTCAGCTGCTTCAAGTGCGAGTACGGCGCCACCACTCTGCGACTCTCGGCCTAGCCTCTGACATCCAGGGCGGTAAATTCCACGGCCCACCTCCCTATGGTTACCGACGCTCGGGCTACGCACAGAGGAAGAGCCCGGCAGTGGCCCCCTGTCTGGGGAGGAGGCCGGAGCATCCCTACAGGATGGGCCCGCTGTGGACCGAAGTGGACGGGCCAGCTCTGCCTCCAGCTTGGCCGAGAGAACTCCAGGGAGCCTCACTTCCTTGTTTGGCTGGGTGGCGAGTCACTCTGCGACAAGGCCAAGGGAATGAGCCGGCACCTCCAAAGCAACGTTTCTTTAGTTGGGCACCACGTGGCCCCAAACCTCCTGGACTCCCTTTTTATGTGCCAGCCTCTTGTGTTTGGAGTCCCCTTTCTCCATGGCCTGTCGGAGGTGCTCGTAGAGCTTGGAGGGGAGTTTTGCTGGCAGACTGTGAGCCAGTGAGGGCACCAGCTGGTCAGTGGCATCTCCCACACTCCAGGTAGTGCTTACTCAGAGCCTCAAAGGCCTGTCTGGGTAGCTCGGGGCCTGCTCACCTCCATGAAGCTCGTGGAGACAGCTAATCCCAATCCTGGCCAGGTAAGCAGGAACCCAGGGCTGGTTTTATCACTGGCCCAAGGAAGGATGCTGAGCCACAGGTGTTTGTGTAGCTCCCTGTTTGGGGCTCCTTCAGCAGAGTGTGGAATGCCATACACGGGCGGGCCGGGGCCTGAATCTGTTTCTCCCAGAACTTGAATTCTCTGCATCCCATTTCCTATTTAGGTATCTGGATAAGCTGTCACTGCTCTTTATTTGCCCTAAGGGATGGGACCTGTCCTGACCTCATTGGGGCATCTGAACTTCTAATGGTGAGCAAGCCCCAATTTGTGACACTCCTTTAATCACTCCCTTGTGTCAGAAGGTGAACGGCACAGTCCCCACCTCTAAAACCACATTTATTCTGGTCACTGTGGAGCAGGGCTGGGAAGGGTTTGTGGGCACAAGTCCAGTTGTAAAGAATTGTGTTATTTTCTCCCTTAAAACTCTCTGGTCCATGTCAAAGCAGCCTGGGAAACGTGTCCATGGTCCCACAAAACTACTGGGTCACCCTGATGCTCCCAGTACAGCCCAGATAGTCGGCAGTCACGTGCTTGGCGTGGGTGAGAGCAGGTGTCAGATATGCCATGTTTCTGTTTGCCATAGATTTCCTTTCTGTTCAAAGCAAACAGAGCTGGTTACAAATGGAAAAAAAAATAGTAAACATTAGCATCATTTAAATTAAATTGTGAGATAGATTTTATCTTTTCCCAGATTGGTATGGGTATACTTATGTATATTTCATTGTTTAATATTTCAATGGCTAAAGTGCATTTACATTTCTGTTTTTACACTTTTGCCTTCCACTGTAGCCATGAAGGCCAAAGGATGAGATCTCTGAGATATTTATAGCATTTCACACTGAACTGCTTCTGTTTTGTTTTGTTTTGTTTTTGAGGTACCAGGGAGCCAGGGATTGAACATGGAACTTTGTATGTGGAAAGCTGGTGCTCAACCACTGAGCCCATCAGCTCCCGTGAGCTGGTTTTATCGTTTATTTGCTTGTTGTTTGTTTGTTTTTGTTTTTAGGAGGCACTGGGAATGGAACCCAGGAACTCCCATGTGGGAAACAGGCACCCAACTACTTGAGCCACATCTACTCCCCGAACTGGGTATTTTATGGTGTCTCCAGAGCATCTTATTTGATAGG
Organism: Tolypeutes matacus; assembly: GCA_026826555.1. NCBI lineage: Eukaryota > Metazoa > Chordata > Mammalia > Cingulata > Chlamyphoridae > Tolypeutes > Tolypeutes matacus. The sequence goes on from JAKSZT010040523.1 coordinate 362,285, forward strand.
TAAATAAGAAAGTATTTACCTATCCATTCAATAAGAAAGTACGTGCATAACCAGTAACTGAATATATGTCCTTTGTATTGATATAATTGTATTGTTGTGTTGTTATAGGACATGATATCATAGGTGTGTTAGTCAGCCAAAGGGGAAATCTGTTGGCATTTATAAAGGGTTTTTATTTGGGGTAGAAGCTTACAGTTACCAGGCCATAAAGCATAAGTTACTTCCCTCACCAAAGTCTGTTACCATGTGTTGGAGCAAGATGGCTGCCAATGTCTGCCAAGGGTTCAGGCTTCCTGGGTTCCTCTCTTCCTGGGGCTTGTTTCTCTCAGGGCTCAGCTGCTGTGGTCTCTCCACAAGGCCAGCTGTAGACTATCAGGTGAATGGCTCTTTTCTCTTTCCTGGGGCCTCTGCCATGTCTAATGGGAACTTTTCTCCTTCCTTATGTATCTGCTTCTCTGTGTGTTTACTTCCCAGGCTCCAGGATCAAAACCCCCACTCTCTCCTTTGCCATGTGGTTCTCTCTCCTACTGACATGGCCCAGTCAAAGCCTTGATCATTATTTAACCAAGTAAAATGAAACCTTTGCATCCAATATAATCTAATATGCCCAGAGGAGGGACAGACCAGTTTGCAAACATAATCCAATATCTATTTTTGGAATTCATAAACAATATCAAACTGCCACAATAGGATTACAGTGTTGCTATTCTAACAACATGGGAGTACTCTAAAAGTTCATTTTATTTATTAACTATTTGGATTACCAAGTTTACAGTGTCTACCTCTCCAAAAACTAATCTCATGCCAACTCCCATATTTACTATATCCTCTCAGTTTATCACAATTCTACCAATGAAACAAACAGCCAGATGGAGGGTGAAACACAGCCATCCGTTCATCAGTTTGAGTATCTCTTAGGTGCCAGCAGCTGTAAGCTTCCAGGTTTTGGTATATCTAAGGGAATCATCTTAACCTATGTTCCATAGAAACCCATGAAGATGAAGATATGCTATTCCTTCAGGATCAATGCCATGGTAATTAACTGCTTCAGTATGAGATTTTGAGGGGGTGGGATGGCTTGACATGGGATCTGAACAGCACTTGTGTTTAAGACCACCCATAAATAGCACACACACAAAAAATCAGTGCAAAGACCCTGCCAACTTGGCATGATTAAAAATCTCAGAAAGTTCCTTTCATTGAAATCACTGTTTGTGGGTACTGAGAACAGGGTATTCAGTGTAAGGTGGAATATGTGTGAAGTGAAGACCTGCTATAAAGTCCCTAATTGAGTTTGAGATTGCACAGTTTAGTTTGGCTACTTAGACCCATAAAATCCTGGCATCTTCAAGGTCTGCTTCTTTAATATAACTGTGAGGGCAGTGTGGCCAACTTTCATCAAATGTCATTTTAGGTTACCTACTTCTAAACCAATTAAGAACTATACACTCTTAGACTAACTTATTTGCTTGCTTTTTGTGTCTGCTTTTTATCAAACAAAATTTTATTGAGTGCCTTCTATGTGCAAGTCACTGTTCAAAGTGTACTCATACATTAATGAACAAAATAGATGAAAATCCCAGTCCTGTAGAGCTTACATTATCCTTAATTGAGTCAGATATGGTTTTTGTTGCTTGTAATAATAAAACTCTGCTGGTTGGCGGAGAATTCCCAGTAAAATTAAAGAACAAACACCACCCCATTCTGTACCACAATGGAGAGCTTCTCTAAGGCAACAAAAGAAGAACAAGAAACAAGGGACAGAAGGAATAGAGTTGGAGACAAAATCATCCCTTTCTGCATCCAGTAAGTCTGTACATATATATATAAAACAAAACCAAACAACAACAACAAAACAAACAAAAAAAAGGGGGCAAACTAGAGGCAATAAGACTGTACAAGATGACTTAGTATCAACATAGAAATCAACAACTTTCACTCATAGAAGTAAGATCACCATACAAATGCCAATAAAGATCCAATTTACATAGCAAAAAAAGCCATAAGATGACCAGGAAAAAAAACCTTAAAAAGAAAAAGAAAATGAAAGATCATCACGGAGAAGTTTATAAAACATTATTGAAGAAGAGCTCTTGGTTTTCATATCTGTCTAGTGCACAGTTTGAGGGTTTGTGATTCTTACCTTCTTGGGAGCTATAGACTTAAAAAAAAAAAAAAACTTTCATAAACCTTATGGTCACCATCCTAGACAAAAACGCACATATGTAGAATACTGTTGTTTCAGAGTTCTCACCCAACCCTGGAAATCCACTAATCCTAAGTTAGATAACCACAAATGTTTTTCTAACACTAAAATAATTCTGTTTTCCCATTATTGTTTTGAGATAATATTATTAAAATCTAACAAAATCACAATAAGAGTGAACCTTTTAAATGAATGATATCCTGCTATTTTCAGGCCCAATGCTTACCACTTTATCTACAGTATCATCGTTAAACTCACATTTGATGAGATAAAACTGCCTGGACAGAACTTTTTAGGAGTAATGCTTCTATAACTTGTTGCACTGCCTTTTTCTGTTATTTTATTTTTCTGAATTTGTAACAAAGTTTGAAAAAAAACACCTTACAGCAAACCAAAGTCACAGCCACTGGTATTAGTTGCAATTTATTGATGAAAATGAAGGCTCAAGGAGGTGAAGTAATCTCCTACTCCAAAGTGGCCAGGCTCCATGGTTGTATCTTCTCACAGAACCAACTGATTTTTCTTTTCTTTTTCTCACTTTCTATTTACATGCATCTTGGTGTGCTTGCTTGAATAAAGTTCTTCTCTTCCTGTGGGTAATAAACTCCAAGAATAGAGACCTTAACCAGTTTTGTTCACCATTGTAACCCCACTACTTGTACATTTTGTAGGAATTAGTAATCACTCAGTAAAAACTGACAGAATAAATTAATGAAAGGATGAAAGAATGAATGAATTAGGAACAACCCTGGCCAATTCACACAGCTGTCCAGGCCTGGGTGATCCCAGAGCCCCATATGCTGTAAATGATGTGATAAATCATACAGAAATTGAAAAGGAAATCATAAAAAAATAAAAATGTTGAGCAAAGAGAAATATACGAAATAATAGAATGAAACCAGGGAAGCACATAGATGGCATAAGAAATGGATGTGGGAAAAAAACAAATAGGCCCTGAGCTTTGCACTGGCTAAAGCAAAAAGAGAAAAATGATGAATTATTATGGTTCCCAAATTTGAGTTTTTCCACCACAAAGTGCCACCTGTCCCCTTTTCTGTATACTTTGACTTACCTCAAAACACAGACTGTCTTTCAAATTCTTCATCATACCATAAATTTACATACATCTCTCTGCAGCGTTTATTTTTCAAAACGACTTTGGATGTTACAGTGGAAAAACACCAACTTGCCCAGGGCCATATACTGGGAGAATAATGTCAACAGAAGAGGCAGAGATAGATTTTGCAAAGCAATTCCAATGGAGTGTGGTGAAAGTCTAGCCCCTAGTACTCGGGCTTCCTGAGCTGGAACATGCAACTTTAGTTATGTTCAACTTTGCTACCTTCTGGTAAATTAATATGTTCCAAGTTGAGAAGGGCTGAAATATTAAATTTCAGCATCTGGGTGGGCTAAAAGGGGTCTGGGGACCTCACTACTTCCTCCTTGCTCCTCTTGATATCACATCTCAGAACAAACAGTTCATTTTTTTTTAATTTGCAAAGCAGCTGTCCATACTGTACAAGGAGTTAACCAGATGAGGCACTAATTCAATCTCCAACAGGAAATGTACTATTTTAACTCTAGCTCAGATGCTTAGTGGCACAAAGACTCTTCTTGGAGGGATTTGAGCAGAAAAGAATGTGCGTGGTGCAAATTCTCTCTTTTTCTGTTCCAAAGAACCCTCCTAATCTTAATAACACAGATATAGCAAAGTGAAATGTTGAAATTTCTTAAGGCTGCGTCCAAACTAGGCCATTCAACCATTTTCTGCTTATATGTGGGATACACTCAAAACTTCTCTGAAAAGTGCTTTCTTTCTCTTGAAATGTTAACAAGTGTTCATTTTAAAAATATGGGCCTCCCACATTTCACGCTGGGCCGGCCTTCCTGCTTTGTTTTTTTGGTGTCCTTGATCAGTTTGAAGCATCATTTAGAGTAGATTGGAACAAAGATTAAGCAAAAGCTACCTTTCTACAGAATCATCTGCCAGTGGGAAAGAAACAAGGGCAGGAAGAAGGTTTGGAGAAGTGGCAAGCCAGGGACAGAAGGGATTGCAGCAGAATTTGAGGTTGCACTTAGGAATCAGGTAAGGAAGAAAATCTGCTTTGGTCCTTATGGAAGAACTGCACACTGTGCAACTAAAAATATAGGAGACCGGGGGAAGAAGGGGCTGACTGGGGGGTGCCAAACAAGAATTCAAGCAACCTCATGTTCCTGTAGAAAGAAGGAATATATGTAAAATATGTTTCCAAAAGTGGTCTGCTTTAAATTTTAAGTCTTCACTCAGGGTACTTCCCACCACCAAACCCCTCTTGAAAATTAGCATTATTCCTTCTTTACAGATATATAAAACATTTGGTCAATTTCACACCAGAAAGGCAAGAAAAATATCTACAAGAAACAGAGTAATCCCACTGTTTTATAATTTTTAAGGAAGTAAAAAGGAAAGACAATTTTTAATAGTAATTAAGGTTTAGGTAAATAAATGGGGTGCCTTGTTAGTGTTCTTGAGTCTGACAATTCTTAGGGCTGTTATCAGACATCTCTAGTCTTTTGTTTCTTCATAAGGTTGCCATGACAATATCCATAAAATGCCCAGAAAATACCTGGCACATAGTATGTGTTCAGCAAATATAACTTATTCAAAGCTATGTTTAAAAGATGGTTTTTTTAGCCAGTCAGGGAAATTTAATAATGGACTGGATATTATTTCTATTACATGTGAAAATGGCTTTGCAGTTATACAGAGGAGAACATTCCTAATTCTTCAAGAAGCACACTGAAACATTTAGAGGAGTAAAGGTGTGATGCCTGGCATTTACTTTGGACTGCTGAAAAAAAACAAAACCAGATTAGATGAAAATGTGGCAAAGTCCTGATAATTAGTTGAAAGAGCATTATTCTCTCTACTTAATAAAAATGAAAATTTGGTTATTATTTTACTAATGTATTAGTCAAATGTCAATTAGCTTTTTAAAATCTATAAAATATTAACTGCCTCTCTTGTCACAAATAGGCTTCTAACATGGCATGAATTCAAACATGGCATTTTCTATAAAGAGAAGTACAGGAAGGTGAGGGGCTCAGGTTAGCAGTTGACCCATTGGGGTTCAGAGCACCCCATTAACTCCAATGACTGATAGAGCTCTTGGGACTTTTTTCTTTCAAGTGGTGGAAAGTCCAACCCAATCTGGCTTAAGCCAATGGAATTTTTTCTTCGTTTACATGTCCAGGTGTCCAATTACTTTCGGTCTTGATGGGTTCAGGATACAAAACATCATAAAGGATTAGTTTTTCTCTGTTTTTCATCTCTATATTTTACTCAGGAATTTCAGACTCTGGCTTCACATGGTAGAAAGACAGTGGCTCCAACCTCTACAACCTCTCGTTTCAGAAGTCAAGCTACAAGGGACAGTCTCTTTCTTTAGAATTCTGTTGATTCTGCCTGGCTCATGCAGCCATTCTGCACCCAATCACTATGAGACTATGTGCAATGGTCACATCTTTTGCCTAGAATTGAGATTAGAGTCAGCTCCATTAAAATTACAAGAATTTGGGAGGTGGGCTTCCCGGAGGGCAATGAAGTAGGGTGATTTGATTCTGGGAAGTGAAAGCAGCAGCTGTCCAGTACAACTGAGGGACCGCCATTTTAGGGTCCACAGCTATATGGAAAGGTCAGGGCTTTTTTGCAAAGAAAGTTTTGCACTATTTAGTTAACTTTGAGACTCGAAATGCTAGAGTTTTATGTTCTATTAGCATAACTAGTACTCGGTATTTTTAACTTCTCTTATATAATTTCTTGTTACGTAAGTATTTCTATTTGGTTTCTTCAAGTAGCTGCCTGAAGAATTGGACTATGTCTTTTATTGAAAGACCTGGTTCTCATCTTGCAAAGGTGTGCAAGCATTGTCTTCAAACACTCAAGCAGGACAGGATGCCAACATCTGAGGCCCCTTTAATGTATTTTTCAACCCTAACACTTCTGGTTTAATGCTTCTTTCTATCATTTCATGTGGTGATATACCCATACCAGTTTCTCATTTCCCTCTTCCTTCCTTCCTACCTCCTTCACCACAACTCATCCTTGCTACTTCTTGAGGGCTCCAAAGGTGCCAGGATCTGTGCTAACTGCTTTATTGGAACATGATCTCACTTAATCTTGACAACATTTTACAGCTGAGGAAATTCAGGTTCAGAGAGAAAAAACAATTTGTCCAAATTTATAGAGCTAGTATATTGATAAGGCTCAGATTTAAACTCAGATCAGTCAGAAACCAATGTCTATGTCATGCTCCCACTCCATATACTTGATTTGGACTTCCTGTTGAAGGATAATAATGGGAAACTGACTAGAAAATCTCAGTATTTCCCCCTCCTGACCACACAGATCCAGAAGTAGTGTACTGAAGTTGGTGAAATTTATTGCAATGAATTTGCCAAAGGAAAGAAAGTAGGTGGTACATCTGATGCCTTTACATTTTGTGATAGTTGATTTTCTCTTGTTTTCTTTTAAAATGAACTTGGGCCTCCTTTGTCTGGATGATTTTGTCCTCCAGGGGACATTTGTAAATGTCTAGAGACATTTTAGGTTGCCACAAATGGAACTGCTCCTGGGTAGTTAGTAGATGCTGTTAAACATCCTATAATGCACAGGACAGCTCCCCCCAACAAAGAAGTATTGTACCCCAAATGGCAATAATGCTGAGGTTAAGAAACCCTGGTTTAGAACAGAGATCAGCAAATGTTTTCTGTAAAGGACCAGATAGTGAATAAGTTTAGGCCTTACAGGTCCCATGGTCTCTGTGGCTCACTGCTTCTCAACCATTCTTTGTAGTGTGAAAGCAGCCAGATAATATGTAAACCAATGGGCATGGCTGTGTTTCATTATTTTTTTTTTTTTCATATACTTATAAACAGAGTGTTGGGTCAAATTTGGCCTGAGGGCCAAGTCAAGTTGCCAGCCCCTAGTCTTGGGTGGTTCTGAAGCTGCATGATGGTGTCTGAAGGCTAAATTATTAGCATTACCTGGAAGACTCTAATTTCAGGTAAGTAACCATTCCATTCCAGCATCAGGAGATCCTAGCTCTTTCAAAGTCCCCAAGAATGTTTTCCTTAAGGAACTCAAAGCCATTTTTGCATGAGAAGCAGAAAACAATGCTTGGTATTTGTTAGGATCAAGGTCTGGTCTGAGGGTTATGGCATTTTTCAGAGTGGAGAGTCAGTAGAGTGTTTGCAGCAATGGGCTATGAACTAGCAAGTGGGCCTAGAGAGGGAAGAGGACACATCAGTTTGAAATGTCACAAGGAACATTTAATTTTAAAAGCGCCACCTTATACCTATGGAGTGCTTTGCCATCTTAAAAATGTTTTCACCTCTATTATTTCATGGCATCCCTGGGACAATCTCATCTAGTCAGTAAGCCTTTCTGAGCTGTAACTACAAGATATTTGGATTACAGAGATGGTGCGATTGGGACATTTCTTTCAAGGAGAATTTGGTCTAGTGGAGAAGACACACATACAGAGACATAGAACATTGGTGTGTGTTCAGTGACGCTCTCCATTTGGACAGTGCTGGTGAAACAGCTTTGTTGGAGGATGAGCTCTTGGGAAGGTGGGGCTGGGGAAGCTGCCTGAGGTTGTCTTGCTTGAGTTGAGTGCTAAAATTAATGAGGAGTTAATCTAGAATTAGGAGTTGGCTAGAGAGAGGGCAGAGGAAGAGTAAGCCAATCCAGTGATGGGGTGGGGTGGAGGTAGGGAGAAAGAGGACAACATAGGCACAGGGAGAGCAAACCCGTGGAAGTGAGAAGCAGCAAACCATATGTCATGTGATAGGGGAATATAAGAAGACCGTGAAGCCTGAGATTAAAATCTGGAGAAGGAAACCTACGTAAAGAGTAAGGGTTTGGAATGAGGGCCACTTCATGGATGTCCTTGGTTGCCATTCTAGGGAGTATGGACTTGATCCTTTATGTGATAGAGAATATCCAAGTCAAATTTCAAAACTCAAGTCACAAAACAGACTAATATATGTGAGAAGAGTGGAGGTGAGGAGGCCTGTTGGGAGGCTGCCAAGCCATCCACACAAGAGAGGGGCAGTGGGGATAAGAAGGGAGGAAACAGATCCAAGAAGCATCTAGGAGGTAAAAGTTTCATATCTCCTGATACAGGCAGGGCAGGAATTATTATCTCCATTTTACCAATGAGGTAACTGAGACTCAGAAAGCATAAGTCATTCGTGGAAGTTAATGTTTAATTCATGTTCCTTGTCTCTCTTTCTTTAATATTTTTGAATAGTTACAGGGCATCTACATGTGCTAGACTTTGAGAATGCCTACTCTACCTATGTTATATCTCACCAGAGCCTCATGCAGGGAAGTGTTTTTATTTGGACTTTTTCCAGGGGGGAACTGAGGTTCTTGAGAAGTGTATAGCATGTAACATGGCTATGGGCCCAGAGGTAATAACGCAAGAGGCTGGATTTCCACTATGCCATGCTGCCTCTCCCAAAGAATACACCATGGATAGGACAACCTTTCAGAACCACACTTTCTGAAATGGTAGTCACTAGTCACATGTGGCTATTCCAATTTAAATTAGTGAAAATTAAGTAAAATTTTAAAATTCAGTTCCTTAGCCACACAAGCCACATTTCAAGTGTTTGAGAGCCACATGTGGCTAGTAGCTACTATATTGGACAGAACAGATATAAACCATCTCACCATCACAATAGATTCTACTGGGCAATGAGGCTACTTCAGAATGTTAAATCCCAAAGATGTGTGTCTTGCTACAAAACATTTTACCCAGAAAACCTGGCATAGCCTTTTATGTCAAAAGGCTTTTATGTCAGAGACACAGGGCCATCAGCTGTCATTTATTTTCTCTCTCTGGATTGCCCAGCAGTGTAGACCCTTTTGTGAATAAAAGCATTCCACCTTAAACCAAGGGGAAAGTAGAATGTGAATAATGAAGAAGAGCTTAAGCAGAGAAGCTGGGGGCTTTCCTTGTGAAGACCCAACTTCTTGGTGCTATGCTTATTAACGTAGTTTAATGGAAATTGGAGATTGAATAAAGAAGGCTGATAAAGAAACTCTACCTAACAGCCACTATAAAGGGGATTAAAGCTTAGTCTAAGCATCCACATAATCTGATTGCTTTATATGCCCACATGCACAGAAATAAAATAAAATTTTAAAAGTGAAGAATAAAATAAAATAGGCCAAGGCTAAAATCATTTGTAATGTAATCGGAAATAAACTCCAGCTAACCAAATTAGGCAGTTCTGAAAAATTAATATCTACTGGATACAAAGCATAAAAACAATGTGTGGTTCTGAAAGAAAATCTTGGCAAACAGGATTTAGAAAGCAGGGTATCAGTAGTAACAAAGATAAGGTACCACAAATAATCAAGGTATTAAGCAGATAGTGGCAGCTTTCCTTTGAACTGTGAAACTTCATGCACAGTGTCCTTGAGAGAATAAAACATTTTGAGTACCTTAGGATTTCTTAAATAGCTGGATCATAATTTCAAATTCCAAAAAGATTTCAAACATGCTGTTCTAATTATGTTTTTCAAATGGCAATTTGAATTATATTGGCTTAGTGGTAAGTTATATAAAGCTTTTTTTTTTCCCCCAAGAAAAATGTATTAAACAGAAAGAGAATATATCTCAGAACTGTTCTCCACTGCCAAGGATGAAGTTCCTGTGAAAATTTAATTAAAAAAATTTTTTACTGTTGTTTTCTCTCCTTATGCCCTCCTTCAACACAACCCTCTCAAACACATACCACATATAAAATTTGATGCAGGTCAAAATCACTGTGGTAATACATAACTTGGGCTAAAATAAAATGATGGAGTCCTCATTGACCTTGAAAAAGTACAGAATATTGTACCAAAGTACAAAACTGTAAAATACCTGCTTGCAGTTTTTCTGCATATAAGAAGGATGATGAGTTGATGAAATATTGCAGTGTCTAAGCTGTGGGCAAAGTGAATGACATGCAATTAAGGACTACATTGTATTCTCTGTATACTTAGAGTCCCAAGGCTAATGGAGAGTGTACTTTATGCATGCAGACTGCTTTCCGGAATTCTGATTCCAAAGGGCACCCTACCTGTTATACTTATATATAAAACGTCACTCCTGACTCCCCACCTGAATTTCCCAATGTCTGCTGAAATTCATTAGGTTGTGTACAACCTGAGGACACAAGATGCATATTTCCAGCACCCTGAACAGAGTGTTACATATATTTGAGACTCGAGAAAATCAATGCATATACCTATCCATGATTGCCTTACTAACATTTGAAACCCAGCAAATACCAAAGTGAATACTCTATCTTCTGCCCTAAACTACTCCTGTTTAACTAGTTATCCTTGACCTACTTAGCAACAGCAGCTCCCTCTCAGAGTCCCTGTACCTACCCTTCCCAACCTGCTACTAAAGCTTCTTTTGTGCTAGCTGAGGTCCTTGCACATGGTTACAGTATATCTAACTCGTTTGTTTCCCCCCAGACACTAACCTCTTCCCACATCTTCTGCAGCTCCTCCACCAGCTTCAGTTCCTACTCTCTCCCTTCAGAGCCTTTCCCACTTCTTTAGGATAATGTCCAAATGTGTCCTTAGGGGGTCTTTGTTCTAGAACACTGGACTACACCCACCAAGTCTACTCACTCACTGATTCACAACTTTGTTCATTCTGTCTGCCATTGGGAACAGACTTCTTCCCTTATCAAAATTCAATTCTTCCGTCAATGCAGTATAGCAAAGACATTAAGCCCTTGGACTGAATGAGTTAGACCCGAGTGTAAATTCTGGCTCTACTACTTAGTATGTGTGTGTGTGTGTGTGTGTGAGGGAGAGGGAGAGGGAGAAGGAGAAGGAGAAGGAGAGGGAGAGGGAGAAAAGAGAACTTGAGCAAGTTAATTCACATGTCTAATGCTCACTTCTGTGATATTGGGTTAACCATAGTATCTACCTCATAGGGCACTGTTAAGAATTAAATGAGTTGATATATCAGAAAAGTGCTTAGCATAAACCCCAGCACATCACTCAAGCAATCAAGAATTATTAGGTGTTCCTAATAACTGTGTAATTGAGCCAACCTCCATTCCATTGCCTTCTTTCAAATTAGGTCAATTATTATAAATCATGTAACACAATGATTAATTATTTTAGTTACAAAATAATTTTACCTGAGTCTCTCACCAAATTGTAAGCTATTTGAGAGGCGAAATGCTTTGTTATTTTTATATCTCCTAAATCATATACTCTTAAAGTACAGTCTGTGGACTGTTGCATGTGTGTAAATGCTTGATGCTACTGGTGTCCACAGTGAGATAACTTCAAAAATTGAGTCAGCTTTTAGAAACTTTCATAGCAATTTTCCTTAACCACACCATTTTCCCATAGTTTATTAAAATATCGGACTGCAATGGATTATTATTATTTTTAAATGGTCTTTCCCTACAGAGTTTGAGAGTCACTCTCCTAGATACAGTATGTAGTCCAGGAAGGGACTTATATTAGCTTCTTGCTTATTAACAACTAGAAGAAACACTCAGAATTGTGCTTTCCTGAGAGTGCACTTGTTCGAGTTAGCAGCATGTGTAGATATCCAGTGAATCAGGTTTCAGAAGTAAAATTCAAGACTTGAGGAAATTTAACCATAGATTAATTTATTGAGTTTTAAATTTCAAAAACCCTTTAAAAATGAATTTTAAAGCATCCTCTACCACATCAGGCACACTACTCTACCACTGCCTGAGGAATGGAAGAGAAAATATGAGGTCTGAATTTTAATTTTTCTAACCCCAAACATCTTAGCCCAAATACCAACCTTAATGTTGATTTAATACTCATGGTTCCTTTTCTGGGGAAAGGTAGGGTATGAATTAAAGGAAAAAAATGAATAGTTTCAGGTCATATATGTAGATGTTCCACTCTTGGTCCTTCAGTTTCTGGATAATTCTGGATTCATCTTTAGGTCTTTCCCTTCCTCCACCTAGACCCAAATCACTGAAGCCTGGATACAATGAATGGGACTAGGGAGATGTTACATTGACATTTGGCATTTTGAAGGACACTGGAAAACTTATTAATGGGCTTTTAATTGACTGGTTTGGAGAAAAAAAAATCCCTTAGTATCAGCTATTCAAGTATTTGCTCCAGATACCAAAATTCCTTTCAGTTCTCTGAGAGAGCTAATTGGAAATTGTTATTTTTAGCCCACTGAATTCATTTCATACATTATGCAGTCACCCTGTAGCCTGTACTAGACAGAGTGGCTATAATTCAAAATTCAAGAAATTTCCTATGAGGGATGCTCACATCTCAGCTATTTATCTGTAGGATCTTTGGTTAGTTCAGAATAAATATAGGAAAACTGGAGAAAAGAAATTGTAAACCATGGCATAGTTTTGCTATTATAAAAAGATGCTAATTTACTACAGACCTTCAAGTCATCCACATTGATTCTGGGATTGCTTTTGTACATTAATATAACAAATTTTAACTGAGCATCTACTATATGACAGGGACTCTGATCAGCATTAGAGATACCGTGATAGACAAAGCATGTTTCCTGTCCTCAAAAACTCTAGACTATAGTGGGGGAAAGCAGAACAAAATCAAGTGACAAACTACAATGAGTAGAAAGCAGTGCTGTGTAGGAAATGTTAAGAGGGAATTATGAAAACTAATATGACAACTGCAAATTTTACTCTGATATCCATTCCCCCTTCTTTAATCATAGAATCCCTAAGTTTTAGCCACAGACATGGCTAACAAGCTAAAAATTACATTTCTCTGCTTCGCCTGCAATTGGTAGTGGCCGTGTGACAAAATCCTAGCCAAGAGAAGGTGAAAAAAACGTGAAGTTCCCTATTCTGGGAAGAAATGCCTGTGTGCTCCCCTCGCCTGGATCTTTTTCCTCCTGACTGAGCACGAGAACTGCCCAGTGATGGAAGTCATGTTTTAAATACTCTGGAGTCACCTCACCAGCCCTAGCCTTCTCACCTCTTTCGAGCCACATAAGGGAAATATACACGTTTATCTTGTTGAAGCCACCTGTATTAGTCAGGGTTCTTAGTCTAGGGAAACAGAACTGACAGGAGATAGCAGTAAATATTATGAAATTTATAAAATTGTCTTATTTGACCATGGAGGTGCATGAGCCCAAATTCCAAAGGGCAGGCTGCAAGCCAGGAATCCGATGAAGGTCCTCAATGGGGAGACACTGGCTGTCTGAAGAAGGGATGAGAATTCTCTCTCTACATGCTGAAATCACTTCTCCTTTTAAGGCATTCAACTGATTGGATGAGACCTCACTCATTGTTGAAGGCAATCTCCTCAATTGAATGTAGATTTAATCAGCCATGGATGCAATCAACTCACTGATAATATAAGTCCACAGAAATGTCCTTGCAATGCAGTTAGCCCAGTGTTTGCTTGACCAAACAATTATGCATCATTACCTGGACAAGTTGACACCTTAGCCTAACCACCATACCAGGTTATATTTGGGTATGTTTGTTACAGTAGCTCAGTATATATATTAACTAATACAGTATAGCTTGGAGCTCCTTGTTGAGTTCTAGGTACCTTCAGTATAGTGAATAGTAGTACATACAGAACCTTGTGGTGAAAGACGAGGTTGAGGTATGAGACAGGAGCAATGCCATAAAGAACCCTGTAGCCCTGTAAAAAAACTTGGTCTTTACCTTGAGATTGATGTAGAACATGATTATATATGCTCTTTAGAAAGCTGCCTTGATTTGCATTGTGGAATATGGCAGGGGAACAGTGGGACAGATAGATCCGCAAGCATGAGAACTAAAGATGGCCTAAACTTAGTATTTTGAAAAGTAATGGGAGCAGCCAGATTCTGAGGAAGCATGGAAAACATTGATAATTATCATTCATTTTTTTACTTGACACATTTTTTACCAGACTTCGATTACATGCTAATCACCACGTTCAATGTTAGAGATATAATGAGAATCAAGAAGAGAGAGTCCCTGACAGCATAAGACTAGGAGGTTTAGGGTCTAATACAAGGAGAGTCCGAGGGATTTTTGTACATGCACTGTCTCATGAGATCCATGCTCATGGAGTTTTTGAATAACATGATCTGAATCTGGTTTGAATATGAATCTCATGTCACATGAGATCCATGCTCATAGGACTTTTAAATAGCATGACCTGAATCTGGTTTGCCTGTTGTTTTAAAGCCTATGCTCTCTTACCTAAATCATGCAACATCCTGAGGAATACCATAAGACAAATAATCAAATAATCTATTTTTTCAGCAATAAGTGCTAAACCAATTCAAAGGTATGAGTTACAATTTGGATAAAAAAGATTAAGTAAAGTGAATTATTCATTACTACCAACTAAACTATTATATAGGTCCCATTTTACATACTGCAATTCACAATCTCTACGAACATAACAGTTGAGAAAAAACACACAAAAATAAACTCTATATTTATGTGTTGTTAAAAGATATACTTTTAAGAATGAAAAAAAAGATTAAAAAAAAAGATATACTTTAGCTCATTTGATAAGGTGGTAAAGAAAGAGAATCCTATATTCCAATATTGTTGCAAAATCACCTGAATATTTCTAATTGGTGGTATCATTTTCTGTTCTAACCTGGCAGTCTTATGATTATATTCCAAGGAACAAAACTTCCAGAAATGCCTTCTAAGTCTTCATAAGGCAATCTCCAGGGAAGATGAGAGGACCATGCAGGTGAAAATGTTTTCTTAAACTGTAATTGTCTTTATGTCCACCTTTTACATTTTCTCCAAGGTAGCATTACTTCTTGGACTCCTTTATGCCTTTCCAGGGTTCTTATTTTATTATTTATTTATTTATTTATTTATTTATTTATTTATTTATTTATTTATTTATTTACTTTCGCTCTGCTTTTTGAAGATGATGTTCCCCTTCCCTTAGTGGTCAGGTTTTGGGAATAATTATGGCAAAAGGAAGAGTATGGGATATGGAGATGAATGTTTGGATCAGCTGTCCACAAAGTTCCATGTAGATGATGACAGAAAGTTCACAAGGGGATCTGACTATTCAGAGTCTTTTTAGAACTTTTCAAACCTTGAGTACACCTTTGAAACTATTTTCAACCCTGAGTCCACACTTCATTGCTAAAACAAATGTGGGATTCTCCAGAAGATACTGGGAAGGATTATGTTAAAAATCTTATATGATCATTGTGTAGGATTCACTCTCTCTCTGCACCATTCTCCTGCAGAGATTCAACAAATGTATGCTTGGTCTAAAGAAAATATAAGAGAAAAATTAACTTATAGATAAGTAATATTCATATTAGACTAAAAACATTCCTTCTAGTATCTTGTCATGAATTCCAAATATCTTTTAGCAATAGAGTAGGAATATAAGGGACATTGATTCTTGTTGTGTTTATTCAGGTTTTAGATCGTTAACATTCTAATATGCAAAAATATCCCCCATAAAGGATCCCAGAGATACCAAAATCCATTTTCAAGATTAACTATAGGCAGCAAAACATCACTGGCAACTGTTAATTCAGATTTCTATATGCTTAACTTAACTATCAATCAACAGTAAGGGCAAACTGTGGGTAATTTTAGATAAAGATTGCCACTTATTCAACAGTACTTAAATAGATGCTAAAAGCTGTATTTCAGGAGGGTAGACACTGAACAATTTGAGGGAGTAAGATGTGAAAAGAAATGATGACCTAGGAGATGTGTTAATCTGTGGGTTAAACTAAAGAAATCATTGATGATGAAAAATCTAGCCACAAAAAAGGACAAATATTAAGGGGCTTAGAAGCACTGGAAAAATAAAAGTATACAAAACCATGGAATACAGAAATAGGTGAGCAGCGTTACAGCCTTCAAAGATTCAAGGAGACAAGAAATACCAAAGAACTTTTAGTTTATAAGTCAAATATGAAAGTTATAAGTTTATAATTATCAGTAAAGAAGTGCAATGAAATAATAGTTTCCTAAAGGAGGAAAGAAAAAGGAATAAAAAAATGTTAAATCCCTAACCTTAAACCTTACCCTGATTGCAACCCTAAACCTTACACTAAACCTAACATAATCCACTCATAACTCAGTAGAAGGATAAAGGGATAAAAAAACAAATAAAAATTTTAGTGTGTAGAAAGCACAGAAGAGTGGTAGAAACAAATCCAAATAATCAGTAATCACAATAAATAGAAAACAATTAAAATCAGCAGAAGTTCAGAGATTCACAATTGAATTTTTAGAAATCTAGATGGGCGCTATTTATGGGACACTTATCCTAAACTTAGTAACAAACAAACATATTGAGAGTAAAGGAGTAGGAGAAATGTATAAAAAATAATAATAATAATAATAAAGAGAGAGTGTCTACATATGGGACAAAACAATATTTAAGGCAAAAACTCATCAACAATAATAAAGAAGCCAAATAGTAGCACAGCACTGTAAGCGTAATTAACAACACTGAATTATGTATTTGAATGTGGTTATCAGGGGAAATTTTAGGTTGTATATATGCTATTAGAATAAATAATTAAAGAAAGACAAACATAGGACTATAAAACACAAACAGGGGACCCTACTGTAAAAAATGGACTATAGTTAATAGGACAATTATAATAATATTCTTTTAATAATTGAAACTAATGTACCACGCTAATGGAAGGTGTTAATAATAGGGGGGTTGGGTGGGGGTTATGGGCACCCTGTATTTTCTGCATGTTTTTAAGTAAACCTACAACTTCTCTAATAAATAAATATATATATATGAAAGGAAAAATACCAGGAAGATAGAGCAATTCTGAATTAGATATCAACTGTATTAGTCAGCCAAAGGGGTGCTGATGCAAAGTACCAGAAATCTGTTGGTTTTTATAAAGGGTATTTTATTTGAGCTTACAGTTATATGGCCTTAAAGAGTCCAACTCAAGGCTGCTTTCTCAACAAAGTCTGTTGTCACGTGTTGAAGCAAGATGGTGGGTGATCTCTGCCTGGTCTATCCTTCCTATTTCATCTTAAGACTCTGTGGTCTCAGCTTCTTATGATCTCAGCTATAGGTTGGCATAGGGCTCCTCTCTCAAGGCTTCCTATTTCAGTCTGGTATAGGGCTTGTGTCTTTCCAGGCTTGTTCAGCTGCTCAGCTGCAAACTATCAGGCAAATGACTCAGCTCTCTCTGGGGCCCCAGGATCAATTGATCCAAAATATTTTAAGAACTCAAACTTTAGCACTGAGAGAATTCTCTTTCTTTTCAGTGGGAAAAGTAGGAATCCATCAATAGGAAAGTGGACAAAGGATAATGAGCAGTCAGTGCACAGAAAAGGAAATTGGAATGGAAAATCAACATATGGGGACCAATACTAACATAAATCATCAGGGCAATGCAGCATAGAATAGTAATGATTTTTACCCATAAGATTGGTCAAAACGTAATAAATCTAAGAAGAGCATGGGATGATAAGGATGTAGAATAAGAACTTTCATTGACTGTTAATGGAGTGAATCATTTGTCAATATTATTAAGTTGAAGTTGCTCATATTGTAAGACCGAGTAAGTCCCCTTTTATCTGAATTACACTAGAGAAGCTCTCACATGTGCACGCAAAGATATTCATCATCCTTTTAAGTAAGAGGGAAAATTTGGGAACACACTAAATGTCTTCCAATAGGGAGGAGATAAATTCTATTGTAATCATAAGCAATAATTAAAATGAATAAATTGAAACTAAATGGATAATGATGAAGTAATCCCTAAGACACACTACTGAATGAGAAAAACAAGATACACATGAAATATACAGTTTCAAAAGAATATACAGGGGAAGTGGCTGTGGCTCAATCAGTAGGGCTCCCGTTTACCATATGGGAGGCCCCGGGTTTGGTTCCCGGGGCCTCCTGGTGAAGGCAAGCCCGCCCGCACGGTGTGGTTAGCTGACCCAGCGAGCACAAGCAGCAAGGGGGGGATAAATGAATAAATAAATAAAATCTTTAAAACAAAAACAAAAACAAAAACAAAAGAATATACATAAACTTAAAACTGCATAATATTTTAGTATATGTTGAAGTATAAAGATACATACGTGTAGGCCAGATATCACATTGTGCTACTTACTAGTGGCTACTTTTGGGAATGGTTCTCCAAAGAAAATTAGAGGTACTGTTACTTAAAAAAGAGAAAGAGAGAGAGAAAATGGAATGGGCTATTAGGAGAATAAAGAAGATATTCATTACATAATTTCTGTCAATTTTATTTAGAGAACAAAATGCTTGTAAGTTAACATTATGAGATATAGGTGGGTCTCTGGCTGGGGTAGGGGATTAGGAGCTGATAGGGGAAACCTTAGTACCTGAACAAGGAGGAAGTTTAAAGGAAAACTGTGTGTCCTAAGGTCTAACATAACTAGTTATTAAATAGCATTCATTATGCTGCCTAGTTTGTTCCTTTGGTCATGCTGAGCAAAATGGCAAATAAATTATATATTTTATTCTTTTGCTTTATGTTGACATCTATATTCTCAGATGACCTATGGTTATATATCATGGCCTTCTCAAGGGTTGGAGCAGGAAAAGTCATGGAATTAAGGTAATATGGCAGACATGGCTTTCATTACTGTATACATTGCCATTTAAGTATCACAATAACTCTATAAGGTATATTTAAATCACTTCTCCTACTTTGATATATAGGAAACTGATGCTTATAATGAAGTAACCTAATAAAATTGAAGTAAACAAGCCACAGACTTGAGATCTGAACTAACACATCTTTGTGCTCTACTATTCATAAACTTGAGTGTAGAAATCTAGGGCTATTATGCAGATAACCCACAAAGAAGTTTTAAAAGAGAAAATAAATATTTTTTTCCCAATGAGTTTCATAACCACAGAGCATTTGTGATAGGTCAGTAGCCCTGGGTATCACCCATGCCTATCAAGTAGACCAGATGCCTAAGCTAGCACATGGGAGGCAGTCCATGAAGGGATTAGATTGAATTTAAAATAACTGGTTGTGGGAAAAATATTTTCCCAATATTCTTTAAAATTTTTATATCTCATATCTATATTATTTTCAAATTATGCTGAGAAAATAACTAAAGAATAAGTATTTTCATGCATGGTCATTTTCTTGCATTTTGCTTTTTAACAATAGTCATATATATGTTATATATAACTGTTATGGTAAATATATGTTATATATATAATTTTTATGTAATTCCAAACATTTTGTAATATATTTTACAATTTTGCCTCGATATTTAGCAAAAGACTTTTAAAAGCCAGAATACATCTTTAATGATAGAGACCTACTCTGTTGTTTTTTAAAAATGTTCAAAATAATTATTACTTTGTCCTTCCTCTCCTACTGCAGTGCTGATAATATACAGTTTAAACTTTCACTCATCTATGTTCCTATGCAAATTAATCATGCTTTTACAAATGACTGGAAAAAATTACTATCTTAAAAAATTATTTCAAATACAATGCCATGATTTAACGCTCCACTTCTAGTTTTAACCCTTCATCTCCCAGGTCAGCATGAAGTACCAAAGTGTTGCAAAGCAACACTGCCATGAAGGCTAAGACACAAAACTTGAACAACCAATTGTTAAAATTTGCTCTGATAAGTGCCTGAACAGTGATCATAGCCTCTTTCACCCTTAGAACCAGCAAAAAAATCCCCTAGAGTAACTTGAACTAATTCTGGATCCCTAGGGTTCTATATAAATAATATTTATTCAAATCTTTTCTTCAACAAAGTTATTAAAAACCCACTTGGGCCAGGTACGTATCAGCAGCCATAAAGAAATAGTCATCAGTTCCTAGAGCTTGAAAGCTGCCCCACTTTCTCTCCTTTTTGTCTTTTTCCACCCAATTTGGTGAGTCATATGTCTTTATTATAGTTATGTTCTTAAATTAGAAAGCACTCGTTTCTGTTCTTTGCAACCAAAGTACCCTGAACGACACAGTACTGCTGTAGTAGTTTCCCAACCCCAACTTCTGGAAACAGGACAAGGAAGCCTATAAGGGTTAGCGTGAACCACAGAGAACCAGAGATGTGAGACCAGCCTAGAACCATTTAGGAAGCCAGAAGAACATCTAGTGGGACTGTGGCAGTTTGATATTATTTATGAATTCCAAAAAGAGATATTGATTATGTTTGTTAACTGGTCTGTTTCTCTGGGTGTGATACTCCTTTGAGGCAATTAAATTCAGAGGTTTCACTTTTACTTTATTAAATCAAGATTAAGGCTTTGATTTGACCATGTCATTAGGGTATGCAGGGTTGAGTCCCTGCCCCCTTGGTGGGCTGATAAAACAGACTCTCACGGAGAAGTAGATACACAGAGAAGAACACAGAGGAAGAGAGACAGCTCTATAGACATGGCAGAGGCCCCAGGAAGAGAGATGAGCCTGATGGTTTGCACCTGAAGAGAACAGAGCAGCTGAGAAGTTTTGAGAGAAGTATCTTATGCCAGCCTACAGCTGAGATCAGAAGAAGCTGGGACCATGGAGCCTTAAGAGGGAAGAGGAAGGCTGAACGCTCACAGACATTGCTTGCCATCTTGCTTCAACATGTGGCAACAGACTTTGAGTGAGAAAGTATGTCTTATGGTACCTCAGGTTGGACTCTTTAGGGCCTTGTGACTGTAAGCTTCTACCCCAAATACCCTTTATAAAAGCCAACAGATTTCTGGTACTTTGTATCAGCACCCCTTTGGCTGACTAATACAGTGACCAAGTACAGAGAACAGGAATGAAACCATGCACAGGAAATAGCCGAAGAGTAAGGATCCAGAGGAAACTAGGTTGGAATAGAAGATGGTAAGGAAGTAAGGCAAGAAGCCGCCAAGTGAACTTGGATCCAGACTTGCTGTTTTGAGTTGATCTGCTGTTTGAGTGTTCACAATGCAGGGTAGCATAAAGGTACAGGGTACAGGGGGCTGCTTATGAAATTCTGAAGGCAATTTTCAAAAATTTAAAAAAATCCCAGCAAAAATATCATAAATTATTCTTTGTAAATCTGAATTGCCTATATTGAATGCCAAATCTTTGCTTGGGCCAGAAGACAGATGATAAATCCAATAAAATAAATGGATACTCAAATAAATGAAACAAAAACAGAAACAACTTGTAATGCTAGTTACATCATGGCACTTGGATGTTCTGATTGGTCACTGAAATCATCAGAGGGATTTTTTCAAGATAGGTTTTCAGAGTTGGCACCAAGACAGAAACAAGTTAGGCAGATAGTTACACCGCCCCCCCCCAAAAAAAAAAACAAACAACAACAACAAAAACCCTGTCCAGCATGTGATTGTCTGTAAATATGAATATAGGGATAGCCTGATCTTTAAAAACATGGGCTTTTATGGAAAGGAAAATTGAAAAAAAAAAAATCTTTGGGAACTAGTGACCTATTTCAACCCATTACCCTATGCTTGAAATTTTTAATAACATTTTTGATGACTGTTTATCCATAACCAGCCTGCATACTTCTATCCATGCAAGTGACTGTGACATCACATGACATCATGTCTCACCAGGAAACGTCACAAGTTGGCAAAAGCAGCCTGGAATATAGTCACAACTTTACTTATTTATTTAGAGAAATGGGTCAGCAAACCCTATTGATTTTCCTAGAGCATTACTGGCTATGGATGGAAGGAAGTTCCTGAACTGAATAATGAAGACATTGTTGGATATTGACATTAAGAAAATATTTAGTATCTCTGACCAAAAATTCTTCTTTTCGAATTTGGAAACAATTCATAAAATTATAATTGTTATGGTAATTCCAAATATTTTATACCTGCTAAATTAAAGAATAGTTCAAAAGGCCCACCCTTTGTCATATTTTATTTTCTACCTATTTGCTAAATCACTAGGTTCTCTAATAAAAAGTGGCCTGGGACTAAATCCAAATATTTTGAGTTTATCTAGGTTGGTACAAAGACTTATAGTCATTCATTGATCTATTTTCTCTCTCCCTCTCTCTTTTCCACTCCCTCCCTCACACCTGAGTATGCACATACAAACACAAATATGAAGGCACCCTCACACTTGCCATCATTACACAACTGGGATTTCAGAGAGAACAATGTGTTTTTCCCAACACCAGAGGGGAACATTAATCATGGTGAAACTGTTCTCTCTCAAAAGTTAGACTTCTAATGGTAATTAATGTCCACTTAAAATCTTAAGTAAATGATAAAGTCCATACTTTCCTTGCTGACTAACCCACCTCTCAGTGGTTACAAGAAACCTAAAGAAGTTGTTTGAGACTGAATTCTGAACAAGGAACGAATGAATGGCCAATAATGGGAAAAATCACAAGAATCATTGGAATATGTGATTCTATTTCATGAAGTTTATCTTCTACTTAATACAGTTCAACCAACATTTTCTGCACACCTGCCATGTGCCAATTGTGCTGTACTCAGTTTCAAGGGTTTGAATCAACTTAAATAGTCAACTTAAAGAAATTAGGCTATAAAAAAAGAAGTTCAAAACATAAAGCTACATTCCCTGGATAGAGATATTCATAAGCAAAATGGTTCAGGTATTTTTGGGGAAGAGAGTGCCCAATAGAAAAGAAAACTCCAGTATAAAACTTCAAAACACAAACACACAAAGATGCAGAAACACACATGCACTCATATACCCTATAAAATAGTTAAGGCAAAAATCATTTTAAAATAAAATATATAGACCTAAGAAAATTCACTGAGTTCAAGTTTATAAAGTTCTTGCACAATACAACAAGGGACAGGCACATAAATTAAAAGCAATGATAAAAGGGGCAGTCACCTATAAAAGTAACCTGTATTCAACAGAGAAGCTTATCATAAAGGACATTAAACAGGCCATTAATTCCACAAGAACTTAAAAATTGGTATTTTCAAAGAAAAGTTCCATGGTGAAATAAATTTTAGAAGCACTGAATCAAAGTTAAAATGCTTTCTTTATTGCAGGGCTTCTTAGAGCCTTAAAGTGTCAACATACACAACAAATTTTCCATAATTTTCCAAATTTATTTGACATGGAATCATTTCAATATAGAGTATTTCAACACTGGTGTTCTGTGAACATACTTCATAAACTCTGGTCCACATGATACTGAGATGCCTTCAGCCTCTAAGAATCTTTGTTACTAATCAGATGATTATTGGTGACCTCCTAGGACTTGCTCCATGCATTCTTGCTCACTGGACCTAATGAAGTAGATTTCTGGTAATAACTTGAGGTCTATCCTCACCAAGTGACTCACCCTCACTTGGACTCCATCAGAATCATAATCCTTCACATTTTAGAGGTCTCTCCTTTTTATCCTTGGTAGTATTTATTGATTTCTTCCTTTCCCCTAGCTCTCCAATTGGCATCCCTAAATTGCTAGTCAGATTTTCAACTCCTAAATCCCCAGGAGTTGCTTGTGAAAGTGCTGGAAGACCAAAGGAGGAGGAAGAGAAAGGGAGGGATTTAGCAAAACATTAAGTCAATCTATAGTCCAGGTCATAATTTCACCTGCTCCCAGGTACCAGGCAGATAACCGAAAGGATTGAGGAGGTCTGAGTATTGCTTTATTGGATTAGCAGGGGTATTTTTCCTAGCCACAAGTAACTATGCCTCTCGATACTTGCAATCCTCCTGGTCAGTCAGTCTTTCATTTTCCCACTTTTGATAAAGACACTGACACAGAAAAATATTTGCCTACGGTAGGAAAAACAACATTGCACAAATTATGATACATGGTAACCATGAAGCTTGAATAAAGGGCAGGGATTATGATGAGCTGGGGGTGCTTGCCCTGGCAAAGGTGGCATTCCCTATTGCAAGAAGCTAAGGAGTGCCAACTATTGCTAGCCAAAAAGACAACCAGTCTAGCAAGAGATTCTGATTTTTTTTTCCAAAAACTGATGCCAGATATCTAGATTTTATGGAAAATCCCTGGCTTTTAAATATTCTCATTATTTTTGTATCACCCTGAGAAACACAATTTGTGTGTTGGTGGGACTGCAAGCTTGAGACTTCAGATTTCTCTAAGGGGAGGGGAGAGATGGAGAAAAGATGGGATGGTGAAAGGAGAAATGAAAGTCTTGTGGGCTTGGTAAACAGGAGAAGTTATTGTAATTAAGAGGCTCTGAAGTTCTGGGGAGTGGGAAGAGGACTGGCAAGAATGGAGAGAGAATAGAGCCATAGAAGTTCATAAGACAGATCTCCTTGTATACCCTTTATGGACATGTGTTAAAAATATTTTAAAATTATTTTTGCCTGTTTGGACAATGTAAGTCACAGTTACAATAGGGTCACATGAATATGACAGTATTGATTTTTATGCTGGAGAAGTCTGGATCAGATTATAAGTCAGTTTTTCACCTGTGGGAATAAGGCAGCCAAATGAATGTTGGGGGAAATGGGCCTGAGGGTGGGGAGAGGGCAATAGGTAATTTCTAGTATGTTTTGTATTTTCTGGGACAGAAGATGAATGTCTTCTATCTATTCTGATATCCAATGGCAATTGGAGTAAACACTGGGAATAATCTACCACACAATTTCCTAGAAGCCTAGAATATATACCTACATCCAGAAGAGAACCGTCCACCCTCCTTGGATGGAAACAAGGAGCCTACTTGTATTAAGATAGCCTATCCATGAGAAGAGATAAAGAAAAGAATGTGGGCTTTAGAGTCAAACAAACCTGGGTTTGAATCCTGGCTTCATCCTTTACTGGTCAAGAACTCTGGATAGGTCACTTTTCAGGGTTTCAGCATCCTTATAACAAAGAAGAAGACACATGCCCATCCCACAGGGTTCTTTTAAGAATAAATGAGGTCATGTTTCTTCAGTGATGTGAATATAATTACCATGAAATAATTATTTTTCCTTAGTCTTTTCTGATGTGCTACAGACCTCAGAGATGACTCCTCAAATAAATTTTATAATCTGATCATATATTGTCTTGTACTTTTATGTCTCATAACAGTAGGGAATTTGCTTATAATTGTTTCTATATGAAATCCTTCATATCACTGGGCAGTCTCTCATTTTGTTTGTTTTGAATAGCCGAGCACAGCCGGGAAGATTCTAACTTGAAACAACCTCAATCAATGCTAATTTTGGATGTTATCAAGATCCATTAAAATTAAAAATTAAAAAAAAGAGCCAAAGAAATCAGCACATAGTTAAGGATTAGCCTTGGTAGTATGACCTAAAACTATGAGGTGTTAGAACTCTTATAATCAATCTCCTACAAGTCATTTTAGAAAGCAATACAGTACATGGTTTCATTATGGAGTAGCATGGTGAACACTGAAAGGATGGAGCAAAACTTAAAACCACATTTTTACTTATGTTTTGTGATTGGGTACTTTCACTACAGCCAAAGGATTGACTAAGGACTGTATTTCTAGCAATAGAGGTGGCAGTCAAGATAATATGCTATGGAAAAATAGTGGATGACTCAAAAAGTTGTTGTAGAGAAGACAAGAATTGGGGTTATAAATGCTTATGAATCATTTGAACATAATCATTTCATGATAAGAAAAGGAAGAATATTTCTAAACTAATATTTTATCCTATATATGATTTAAATATATATAGAAGAAAATTAATAGATCAATGTTTATAAATAGATCTTTGATTATTAATCATCAAATTAATATTTAATTATGTCATCTCCAACCTTAACACTTCTATATTCCATGGGCCAAAAATAAACTTTTTGAATCTTGTTATTTGGAAAATAGAAGATTGCTTTATATTTGCAGATGAATATGATACCTGGTTCCAAAATGATTTAGTCCTTCCTTGTACTAGCTAATGTTCCCGAAGGGCCTGGCATTGGTAATGACCTTGAGATATTAAGTTGTACAGGACTAAGGGACATCTACTTTAACACCATGCATTACAAATATCCCCTCCTATCCAGGAAGCCGTTCAGAAGCTGAATGCCAGTGAATACCAGTGCAGAATACACGTGGGAAACACCAATTCCAAATTAGAACCGTTCACACTGTGCTGGAGGAGCAGCCAGCCA
The DNA here is from genome assembly GCA_026826555.1 of Tolypeutes matacus. Lineage (NCBI taxonomy): Eukaryota > Metazoa > Chordata > Mammalia > Cingulata > Chlamyphoridae > Tolypeutes > Tolypeutes matacus. Next base: position 388,568 of record JAKSZT010040523.1, read on the forward strand.
TTGTGCTTTGGGTTCTGCATGACAAGCTCATCAGCTGGGCCACTTTATGCTAATGGAAAATAAGCTGACATGTTACAGCAACCTGAAACTGAAAGTTTGCCATGGCCAGTCTCTTAATGAATAGAGAAAGAAATTTATGTCAAGCTGTAACAAAGTAAAAGGAAGAAAGTCGAACTACAACGGAGAGGAGAATGGAATAAAAATGTTCATTGTGAGGAACTAAGCTGACAGAAGCACTGAAATAGACTTAAAAAACCTGTCAGACTGCATTCTAAAGCATACTTCATGAAAATTAGTGATGGAGAACAGTTTCTTTAAAGGACCATGCTCACATTTGTCTAGCTATGTATTATTGGGATGAGAACTGTATGGACTACATTTCACATTCCCTTTGCATTTAGGCATAGCCCTTTAATTAGTCCTTACCAATGCAGTATGAATGGGTGTGATGTGCATCTGTTCTGGGACAAAGCTTTTAGGAAGTATGTGTATCTTGTCAACACTCTCTTTTAATGTCCACAGACTGCATGTAGATGACTTAGGGTTGTAATTTAAGTGGTTCTCAAACTCCAGTGAGCATCATAATCATCTGGAGGGCTTGTCAAGCACAAATTGCTGGGCCCCATCCCCACAGTTTCTGATTTGGTAGATCTGGTGAAGATCGTGATAACATGCATATCTAATAAGTTGCCAAGTGATGCTGAAGATGCTAGTCTGGGGAACACTCTTTGAGAACCACTAGCCTAGGGGATAGGCAAGCCATGCAAAGGGAGGGTCCATGAGTGAGGACAAAAGTTGTCTGCTGCTCACAGGTATATACTTCTATTATATTTATATGTTTGTGTGTTTGGGTCTATTTACCAGAGAAGCTATTGTTACCCTAATTTATATAGATAGACTAAAGAGCTAAGCAGTGATGGGGATGGTAGGAACATTTAACTGGGACTTAAAGGAAATATGGAAGAGATGTTCCTGGTAATGTGGAGAAACAAATGTAAGCAAAGAACCAAGGGAAGGAGGAAAAAGTAAATTAGAAGTAAGAGTGGAAAGAGGTATCCTGGTGGGGTTGGAATGCATCAATAAGAAGACTGACTTAGTTGGAGAAAAGATTTCTATTAGCAAATAATAGAGACCTAGTCTCAAGATATGAAATGGAGTCCACTGATATATGGCCTTGAATGCCTGATTGAGAAGGAACTTTAACTCAAAGAGAGGGGGCAAGGAGAAGGTCCCTAAGCAAGAGATGAACCAGGCTGTTAGAAGTTACTGCTTAAAAGAGTAATTGCATGATGGTTACATTATAGGGCTAAAGACCTGGATTCCAGGAGGACATTCTGGATCTTATCACCATCACCAGGGATCACAGAATTTACCAGTAGGATTATCCTGGAACAAGGCATGTTATCAATAATGGCCTTCCGGGGTTATCATAAGGATTAAATGCAACTGTGTGAGGAAAACACCAAGCACAATGCTCTGCTATCAATATGCAATAACTATCAACTATAAAACCAGAATTGAGGTGGAAGGAATGGAGAGGAGAGAATAAATCCATTGGACAATATCAAAGAAACACTGATGACTCTGTAACCAATTACATGTGTTGGAGAAAGGAGAAATAGTACTCACGTGAAGATTTCTCACCTAGGGTCCCTTAAAGTAGTGAGGGTAGGAAATAGAAATGGTGATGATGGGAAAAAAGATCTGAGACAAGGAAAGTTTGCTTTTGTTTTTTCCCTTCATGTTTGTCACATTTGGTCAAAGGTAAATTTGGACAAAATGGGCTATTTGGATACTGCAGATCTCCAAACAACTATGGCAAAAATATGCCATAATTGGCATACTTAACTAGAAAGAAAAAAGTCAATGCCTACCAATCTGGATGGGCTCTATGACAGGAATATTTACTTCAAATTTAATTTGTAGCACTGGACAGGTTACTTTCCAATTTAAAATTACTCACTCCCAAGTAAATCTTATTATATCTCAAATGTCACAGGTGACCCAAGGAGAGTTTAAAAAGTAGATCCTATTGAATTAATCTATGACCATACAGTAGGCTCTAAATAGCCACTTGCAGGAGAAAATAGTATATACTAGAATCACTGCTCCTATTTAACATTGTCTTAGAAGTACTTTCTCGAGCACTGAGGCAAGAAAAAGATATAAAAGGCATCCAAATTCAAAAGGAAGAAGTAAAAATTTCACTATTTGCAGACGACATGATCCTATACATAGAAAGCCCTGAGAAATCTACAACAAAGCTTCTAGAACTTATAAATGAGTTCAGTAAAGTCACAGGCTATAAGATCAATGCTCAAAAATCAGTAGCATTTCTGTACACCAATAATGAGCAATCTGAGGAGGAAATCAAGAAAAAAAAAGCCATTTACAATAGTAACTAAAAGAATCAAATACCTAGGAATAAATTTAACTAGAGATATAAAGGACTTATATACAGAAAAGTACACAATACTGTTAAAGGAAATCAAATAAGACTTAAATAAGTGGAAGAATATTCCCTTTTCATGAATAGGAAGACTAAACATCATTAAGATGTCTATTCTATCCAAACTAATCTACAGATTTAATGCAATCCCAATAAAAATCAACACAGCATTTTTTAATGAATTGGAAAAACTAACTACAAAATTTATTTGAAAGAGTAAGAGGCCCCGAATTGCCAAGGACATATTGAAAAAGAAAAACGAAATTGGAGGTATCACACTACCTGACTTTAAAACATACTACAAAGCTACAGTGGTCAAAATTGCATGGTATTGGCATAAGGATAGACATACCGACCAATGGAACCAAATTGAGAGTTCTGATATAGATCCTCGCATATACAGTCATCTGATATTTGACAATGCCACCAAGCCCACTTATTTAGGAGAGAATGGCCTCTTCAACAAATGGAGCTTGAAGAAGGGGATAGCTATATCCAAAAGAATGACAGAGGAAAACCATCTCACACCTTATACAAAAATCAACTCAAGATGGATGAAAGATCCAAATATAAGAATGAAGACCGTAAAAGCCATGAAGATAATGTAGGGAAGCATCTACTAGGTCCTTGTAATAGGAAATGGTTTCATGAACTTCACACCCAAAGCACAAGCAGCAAAAGAAAAAATAGATAAATGGGATTTCCTCAAAATTAAAAACTTTTGCACCTCAAAGTACATTATTAAGAAAGTAAAAGGGCAGCCTACCCAATGGGAGAAAATATTTGGCAACCAAATATCTGATAGGAGTCTAATATCCTGCATATATAAAGAAATCCTACACCTCAAAAATAAAAAGACAAACAACCCATTTAAAAAATGGGCAAGTGACCTGAAAAAACCTTTCTCCAATGAAGAAATACAAATGGCTAAAAAGCACATGAAAAGATGCTCGACATCACTAGCTATTAGGGAAATGCAAATGAAAACTACAATGAGATACCAACTTACACCCATTAGAATGGCGGCTATTAAAAAAAAAGCAGACTGTAAGTGTTGGAGAGGATGTGGAAGAATGGGAACCCTCATCCACTTCTGGTAGGAGTGTAAAATGGTCCAGCCATTGTGGAAGACAGTTTGGCGGTTCCTCAAAAAACTAACTATAGAACTTCCATATGATCCAGCAATTCCACTGTTGGGTATATACTCAGAAGAATTGAAAGCAAAGACATGAAGAGATATATGCACACCAATATTCACAGCGGCTTTATTCACTATTGCCAAAAGTTGGAATCAACCCAGGTGCCCATCAACAGATGAATGGATAAACAAAATGTGGTATATACATACAATGGAATATTACTCAGCTATAAGAAGGAATAAAGTGCTAACATATGGGATAACATGGATGAATCTTGAGGACCTTATGTTGAGTGAAGCAAGCCAGGCATTGAAGGATGACAGTACATAACCTCACTGATATGAATTAAGGAAATTGAGCATTCTCAGAGAGCTATTGCCTGGAAGATAGGTTTACAAGAAATAGAAAGAGAGGGGAAGGTTGTGAGCCATCACCCATACAGATGTAATCTATGGTAAGGTGAAAGAGTGTAGTTGTGTATTGAAGGGATAGGACAGGAGGGTAGTGATATGATTGGGTTGGGTGGTGCACGGTTGACAGGTGGGTAGATTGGGAAGGGTGGGTTAGAAGGTCCAGGTTACTGGGGGGAGGGTTGGGAGAGGGACCAGGTGAACACTGGGGATTTGCAGGTGTGTGGTTGAAAGTACAAAGTTGGGAATGCTCTTATGGCAATATGACAAGGAAGGGTTACTGGTTTAGGGCATTGGATGGGGGGCATTCAGGACAGTGCGCACCTGGAGCGGGCTTCTAGGGAGTGTGTGAGTGATCATTCTGTCATAATGTGTTGTATCAGTGGGTGGAGACCCACATAATGAGCGTGGAGTTGGACTCCCATCCTCAGGAGGAACAATTTGTTCAGAAATAGACAGGCGGGAGTCTCAATATGTTATCTTAAACTCAATGGCATTGTAAGAAGCAGCCTTGAAATCTTTGTAAACATGTTGTGATAACACTGTAGCAATAACCCTCCATTTAAATTTCACAGCCATCGTTCTTTCTAAACATATTTGAAGACCTCTTTGGAAATGTGATGACATTTCATTGATTTCACTAAGTGACCTGTATTGATTGAAAACTTGGGGAAGTTTAAACAGTAAAAGTTCCTCAAGGGCATTTTTCCCCTGTGGATGCTCCATTTATTTTTTAATACAATGTTTTCCCTCCATAACCCATCACTTTGGTTTCTTTTAGGAAGTCCAGATATAGCAGGAGATCTCATACTATCTGACCCTAAATCAAAAGTCCCAAAGTAAGTATTAAGGGTTGTCATCCAGGTTCAGGATTTTATGTTCTAGACTTAAGGTCTTTCTTGGTATCAGAACGCATCCAGAAGTCTCCTTTTACTAGACAGCATCAGAATAGATATAATAGATGCACCTTAAGTGATGAAATCACAAAGAATTGTGAAAGATGTTTTATAGAGGAAATATATTCTGTGGTCTAAGCTCACTGGTGATAAATTACTAGTGAGGGCTTGTATTGCTCGTTTAATCATAGTGCAAGACTAGGGAGACTAAGGAAAATATGAATCTTATAATTATCCATTTCCATAGGTAAAGCAAATGAAAACAGTTTTCTCTTTCTCTCCTACACCTTTTTAGTTGAATCTAGACCTTCCTGGGATTACTTGTCATCTTAGCATCTCCATGGAATATGATTTCTCTCACAAGGAAATGATTCACTGGAGAAATCAACCTAGCAATCCCAATGAAATTCATCTAGTTTTACTCAGTATGCCAATTCTCAGCTTGGCTCTAAAGAATTAAGAGTCATGTCACCCACTTTCAATGCAGGCTGAAATCATGGAGACCTTTTGATGGCCCCTGAAGTTCACAAAATCCATTCAGAAAACTGAGGAGGGTTATTAGAATTGCTACAGATCGGGCTGCAAGATGTTGGAGTTGATATGGTGTGGACCACTTGCAGACAAATACGCTGCTCAGATCTGTGATTGTGCTCCCAAAGTATTGAAATCACCTAGTCACACAGGCCATGGACAATAAAAAACATTTAAAGCATTTTCTGCCTTAACTACAGTCCCCACCATCAAATTCAAATACAATATGAGAATCTTTTATGACTTGTCTAATAGGGACATAAATAGCTAGGTTAGTGACTAAATTTGTAGCTTTTGTTATCGTGGTTAATATATTTTGGGGAGAGAAGCATGGTTTAATTCATAGTTTATAATTGTATCTCTGTAATGATTTTACTCATTATAACATCTTTTTAATCTGCTTAAAAACTGAAACTGTCCCTTACATTAAATATGGTTCATTTTAAGATTTAAAAACATCTTCCAAATTAAATTTGATTTATGTTTTGATGCTTCATGTGCATGAATGCATCCTACCTCAGTTTCCTATAGATCTCAACTTCACCCCATGGCTACAGGAATGAAAAATGGGAAGCAATTGAAAGCAGGGTTGATCTTTGCCCAATAAAATGGCTAGCTGTACACTATAATCAAATTGCTGACAATTATTCTAGTACTTTAGACACTGTGTCTAAATTAGGCTGTAAAGAGTTCTGCTGGTCATCAGAAAATCAAATAATCATTAAGACCTGAGAGGGATTCTACATGTCAGAGAATGTTTCAGTTTCCAGGCTGCTAAAATAAATACCACACAATGGGTTGGCTTAAACAGGAATTTATTGGCTCATGGTTTTGAGGCTAGGAAAAATCCAAAATCAAGGCATCAGCAAGACAATATTTTCTCCACAAAGATTGTGGTGTTCTAGGGCTGGCTGGAAACAATCCGTGGGTCCTGGGCTTTTCCGTCATATAACAATGCATATGTCCTTCTCCTTTCTATTGTGGATTCCATTGATTGCCAGCTTCTGTTTGCTCCCCATGGCTTCTCCTTCTGTTTTCAATTCCCTTTGCTTATAAGGATTTCAGCTATATTGGATTAAGGCCAACCTCCTTCAGTTTGGGCACGCCATAACTAATAACATCTTCAAAGCTCCATTTACAAATGGCTTCACACCCCCAGAACCAGTGGTTAAGTTCTGAGCATGCCTTTTGTGGGGGACATGATTCTATCCCCAACACAGATGGAAACCATTAACATTAATTTAGAGGCAATTCTATATAATGTGAGTACAGGTCAAGTCCAGCCTTTTAAGTCAGCTTCTTGCTACAAAAATCATGTGTTCTGGATTTTTCATCATTCCCTGGTTTCTGCCATTTTCTTATTTTTAGTTAACATGATTTGCTATAAATACAACTAAAGGGATATATTTTTTTTATAAATAATTTTACAAGTCAGAGAAAAGAAACCTTTGCTGTTTTGAGCATTCTGATTTTAGGTTCACACAAATAGTCAGGCCTTTAGCTATAGCCTCTCAATCAGGGCACCAGATTATGATTTTCTCATTCCCCACCTGCCATATGCAATTTCTAGCTGAGGGGCTTCCAAGGACTATCTTGGCAACTGCATGGCTATGGACACATGAAGGAATGATGAAAAGAGCAAAGTATTTCAGATGACAAATTTTAATCACTATTATGAGAAATGCCAGTCATAAACCTCAGTCACAGTCTGGTGACAACACAATCATCTCAAAACTTTTCCAATATTTCTGAACAAAAATCACCCCATTCCACCTTTAAAAAGAGGCAATGCTCAAGAAGATTCAGTAGTTCAGTCTTTCTTCCCAAGACAAGTGTTTGCTTCATTACCAAGCATCAATAACTGTGCAACATTCTGCTTGTATTTGCAAATCAATTTGATAATCAGAGAAAAAAAAAAAAAAAAATCAGCTCCACAGTATGTGAATAGATATATCGCCTAAAAAAGTCCTCCTAAAAGAGCTGTAAACTTCTGTAGCCTCTTCCATCTTAATGTCCTCTGCTGTTTAAAGTTGCCAAATGCCAGCTACCTTATTGTAGGTCAGATTCTTGAATTCCAATGAAATGAGCTTTTGGGTACCAGCCAGGCACAGAACTCTGAATCGAATAAATAACCACGATGAATAAAAAATATTAGCTAACATTTCTTGTGAACCTACTAAGTGCCAGATCCTCTTTTAAGGACTGTGAACATGTATGAACTCACTTCATCCTCACCATAACCTCATGAAGGCAGCTACTATTACGTGCAATTTACAAATGAGGGGATTACAGGCACCCTATGGTTAAATAACTTGTCCAAAGCCACATGCCTCATAAGTGGTACAGCTGGCATTTAATTAAGAGCCCACCACCTTAACCACAACATCCTGAATTAAACAGGATATTTAATGCTTTTCAAGGTTCTTAAAGTATGAGGCCTGGCTCAGGGGCATCAGCATCACCTGGGAACTTATTAGAAATGCAAATTCTTAGGTCTCAGCCCAGACCTACTGAATCAGGAACTCTGGGGTAGGGCCCAGGAATCTGGTTTAACACAGTCTACAGGTAATTTTGAGACAGGCTAAAGGTTGAGAATCACTAGTATAGGGTTGACACACTTGGATAGGATAGGTGCTGCTCTCAATAAGCTCTAGATATAGAGAATATGTTTCAAATCTCATGACAAATGTAAAGATTGTGTTGAGAAGAGCTCTGAGGTCAATCTATATCTAGAAGGAAACAGTGTGGTAGTTGATTGGTGATGTCTGCCATGCTCCAGGGCAGATTGGATAGTTGTCACCCTACAGAGACATGAGAGAATGAAGGAACTAGAATCTCTTGATGTTTGTTGACATGTTTAGAGGTGTGGATGGAAGTGAGGTTCTACCAATGAAAGGCAATTGAAGCCTGAGTTAATAAAATTTACAGTAACTATAAGTATTTACAAAGCATTTTCATGTATCATTTGTCTTTGCAATCACCATGCAAGAGGGACAGGGCAAGTATCATCTCTGAGTCCCTGAGTGCTTGAAATGTCCCTTATATCAAATAATTCATTCCAGTGCCTCTCAAGGACATAGGAAACAGAACCCAGTGGGAAATGATTTGGGCTTAATGAATTCAAGATGATGGTGGATAATAAAGGAATGTTGTTTCAGTTACAACCCATACTCAGAAATATTTATAATTTAGGAGAACTTGATGTCTGGTATTTCCACCTTTCCAAAAGGATTCTTCAGTCAACATGCTCTATAATATTAACTATACATTCTATGGGCAAATGTAATTCTGTAGCCTTGTTCTCTCAATTACAGTGGCAGTAGATTAAGGGTTCAGAGCACTGGCTCTGAATTTGGACAGCCTGACTAAATCCCAGCTCATCTTTTACCTTGTTATATGAGCTTAAGCATGTTCTTCTTCTAAATTATGAGATGGCGGAAATAGGTGGTACTACCCAAAATGTTACTTCAAGGGATAACACACGTAAAATATATAGCAAACACTTGAGATTATTAGAGCATTAGATTAGACAATGCATTCATTATTGAGAAAGACAAGTCTTATGTATTTTTTGCATCCTGCCAGTGGTCTTGGAATGGGGGGGGGGGGGGATTAAGAGAGACAAGAATTTTCAGCTCAGGTAATTCTGCCAATCTAAACAATATGCAGAGCCCACTGCTTACAAAAAGTTACCTCTATCTACTGGATTTTAAACTCCTGTAGGGGAAAGACAATATTTCATGTCCCTTTACACTCCTAGCACACAGTCTGACAAAGAGTAAGTGTTGAATAAATGTTTCATAAACAAGAAACATATGACCTGTATTTCTGCCATTATTTATAGTATTATCTCCACAACCTCTTCACATATACACAATCTTTTTTAAATGACTTCCTTAGCACAGACATTTTCCTATTGTTACTTAAAATTACATCTGTTTAATTTTTCTTCTTAATGGAATCTCTCAAAGTGTCCCTGAATTTGAAGAAACGTTCTATTCTCTACTATCAGTTGACTATGGCCTTTGGCTTTTGCTGAGATATTTTATGTATTTTTAGTAAGTTATTCTTTTCTAAGGCTCTCTTTCCCAAGCCAGAAGTTGTGCCAAAGTTAACAGTGCTCAAGAACAAAGAGAAGCATCTGTGTGATCTTTCTTCATTTCCGGCCTTTAGTCATGTTTTATTATGTTTTCTCTTTGCTGTAGAAAACTGTGGGAGCTTCTGCCTCGCTGCCTGCTGGTGCCAGGGACACACAGGTGAAACAGTACATGTCGACCCTCACTACAGGTGCAAAGCTCGATGCAGGCCTACAACTCCACTAAGCCTTGCAAGGAAAATTCAGGTTGGCTTTTGTGGCAGAACTTTGATTTCACTTAAGGTTCTTGGTCAGAGACCAGCAGGTACTGGTTCTCTTGCTAATCAGAGATAGTTATTTTTTCACCTCCTCAAAATAAGAGCATATAAGTGACTGACCCAAAGCTGAGATAATATCACGCTTGAAGGCAAGGGCTCTTATTTCTGGGGATGTCCTATTTCTAATCAGGAGGAAATAGTACGGAAGCACCGTAAAAGGTACTTGTGGAGACTATAGTATATTCATGGAGGCACTGAACCTGGACGATGAAAGCCATTCAAAAAAGATGAATGACACCATTCTTACTCAGTAGGACCTTATTATTTCATAGAAGATCAAACACTGTACTAGTGACTGTAATATGTGACCAGATTGTCAACCTGTAAGGTCTCTTGACTATTTGAGAGTTAGAAGAAATTTAGTTATATTACTTTATCCTGAATATTTAAACTTATCTTTAGGAAAGTGATTTCTCAATTTCACATGGATCCAGACTTCTGGCTAATGATCTTTAGAGCCAAGAGTTTATTGTTCCCTGGCTTATATTTTTCTTCTGCTATGCATTTGGACAGAAACAGTTGGCATCACAGAAGTTATATCATATTCTGTAGAATATGTTCTTTGAAATGGCTGAGCAAACTTGACTGCTCAGTTATTTAGAAAACAACAACAACAACAAAACTGTTCCATAGCTAATTCCTCCAAATGACTGGGGAACACCCAGCAGAGTTCTTCAATCTGTCCCTCCCAACCTTAAAAGGTATGACTGATTTTGCTCCTTGCCACCAAGGAGCCCATTTCTCCCTTGAATGAATGTCTCTAAAACATGGAACCTGCACACCAGGCATGCTAATATCTCATTTACTATGTTACAGAGATGAAAAGCCCAGGGAGGTAGAGAAAACTTGGAGGCCTCAGGGGACCACCAGGAAATTCTGACAGTGCCCCAGAGAAACTTACATTCTCCTAACTCAACAGAGGGTGTTAAAGTCTTTTATCAGGGGTCAGTAACTCCACACAAGACACTGGATTTACATGGAATGCCCATTTCAACTGAACACTGAAACACTGTGGGGAATTACTATACTTACCGAAAAGATTTATTCACCATATGGCTTGGACCTGCTTGAGAAAAGAAATGGACAGCAAGCTAGATATGCAATGAAAGAGTTGGCACTCACTAGCTGCCTTGATATTCTTTATTTTTCTTTTCAAACTCCTAAAGGCTTAAATGCTACTCAAGTGGCTTCTGAACAGCAAAAGGACAAAGAACCTTTTACTTTGGCAATTAACAAAGGGTGAAATAGATATTTCCAGAGCTTTTCTTCAGGGAGATTCTAAGTATTTAACTATATCCCTGCCGAGCACATGTTGAGATATGAACCTTATAATCCAGTTTTTGTCATTAAGTTACTAGGGCTCACAAATTTTTGATTTTTTAAAACATTGTTTTGTAAATTCTTATATTTTCCTGAAAGAGTTCAACATGAAAGATAATATTTTGGGGTACAGAAGCCAGTTAGAAGTTTATCTGGCTGGGAAAAAAAGTGTTTCTTTAAGAAATTATGACATTCTGGTAGAAGGCCAATTTTATAGGATTAAAGTTATTTCTATAATCATGGAATTAAATGGAAAAACTTTTCTGGTTTAAATAACAGTAAACCCAAATTTAAAAGGCTTATTGAGAGGACATGACCTGCATTTATTTTTAAAATGACACAGAACAGAGGTTTTGCTGGTTTTAATACCAGTAGACTGGTGAGCCCAAGCAAGGCAGACATTTTCACAAAGCATCTATGGTAGTGAAATTCAAAGGGCAAGTGTCCTCCACATAGTCATGAAATGCTGTTCCGTTTCCTTGAGTACCAGCCAGAGCCTCTTACTGCATCTCAAGATTAGTTTGAGGGAAATGTGTCCTTAATTGAAGGACAAGATCTTTTAAGACTTGTTTGTTATTGATTCTGTTATAGATCCATACCTGACCCAGGCAGGAATGAGGCAACAATATAATTTCAAGGCTTATTTATTGTACTTAGAAAGACTATTTGATACAGTGATCATGCTTTATTGTCTGTCTCAATATGGACCATCATTGACATTGCTTAGCTTCTTCAGTCCCGAGAGACTGACTAGAAACAGGAGGCTGCCGTCCAATTCTAATCCGCACTACCAACCAGGTGTGGGGTCCTAGTTCCATTTCCTCACCTTTAAATTAGATAAAAGGCATATTCTCTCTTTCTCTGCTCACACAAAGTTGTTGAGAATATCAAAGTAGATAATGAGTAGGAAGGGGCTATATAAACTCCAAAAATTTGTAGAAATTCAAAGCATGGGGACCCTGGATTGACCTTCACTTTCATTGTTCAACATCCTGCACAGACTTAGCGTCACTGTTGTTTCATTAGTGCTGCACCTATTTTAGGTGAAATGTAGATGCCTATTGACCTCTCAAAATATATACACCTTAAAAATATACCTACACCATAACCACTTTTCACATTACCTCTGTCACGAGCTAGAGACATCATCATCTCTCACCTCCTTCATGCTTAACATCCCTTTCCAGACTTGCCAGGCTGGCCTGCTTCTTTCTGTCCTGCATAGGAACAATCACAAAAATATTCCTGGCCTTTAATTCTCTGGTTATTCCCTAATATCTTTTTGCCAGAGCAGATGGGGCCTCTGTACTTTTTTTTTGGAGGTACCAGGGATTGAATCCAGGACCTTGTACATGCAAAGCAGACACTCAGCCACTGAGCTACACCCACTCCCTTCCTCTGTACTTTTTATATAAGGGGAAACTGAGGCTCAATGAGAAATGAGACGTCTCTGATGCCACACAATAATTCTGAGGCACAAGATGGGAACAGAACATGAAGGACCTTGTTCTATAATGCAGTTGCTCCCAATGGCCTTTGGAAAGGTTGTAACAATGAGGCCAATGCATCTCTGATACACGTTGTGGGCTTCTGGTATTATTGACTGCAGAATCCATGAAGCTTTCACACAGAGATTGCTAGGATGTCTATGGGAGGAAAAACATATTCTGTTTTAAGTGAGGGTCATTTTATCTCTTCAAACATTAACTTCATTATTGATACATCCAGTTGCAGTCCCTGCTCCTGCTTCATTTTCAGAACTCCCCCAATTTGTCTTATTTTCCCCTAACCTTTGTTTATTTGATTCTCCACTTCAAGGAAATTCCTTATTCCTCCAAATATGCCTATCAAATTTATGCCCAGTTCCTTTCCTTTGTGAAGCTCATCATGATGTCCCCATCAGACATGCTTTCTCTACTCAAGGATGTATATGTGGTTTGGCCATGAATCATCATGTCTTCATTGTATTCATTAATTTAAACATATTTATTGAGTACCTTAGCATGTGCCAAGTACATAAGGGATGCAGTTTTAAATAAGATAGAAATGGTCCTTGAACTTGTGGAGGTTTTGTTCTACTGGGGGAGACAGCTAATAAGTAAATGAATATATATTTTCTGATAGTGTTGAGTGCTGTGAACAGAGTAATAAGATACAGAATAAGCCTTTACAAAGACTCATAGTAGGACAAGACTTTTCAGATGAGGATTTCAAGGAAGACTTCTTCAAGGAGGTAACAATTCAAGTGGGATCTGACTGACAAGGAGAAAGCAGTCCTGTGGAAAGGGGAAAGACCATGCTAGGTAGAAGGACCATCTTGTGTCCAGGTCCTAGGGTAGGAACAAACAAGGAATGCAAGAGGAAAGGAAAGGAAGCCAGCATGGCTGGTACAAAGGGGGCTAATAGAGAGGAGAAGGGAATAGGACTGGGCTCAGGTGGCAGATCCCATAAACCATCACAGAAATAGCATGTGCATCTTAGGCATTTTTGTACCTCTAAAAGGACTAAGACAATGCCTTACAAATAGCTGGAATTCAATATACAGTTGACAAATTGCCTCTTGAAGTACATTTTATGAGACCTTTCTAGTTCATTTAAGAAAGATCCCTTTTATCCTAAGTGGACACTCCATGCCTCAACCTCTGTGATTATGTTGTTAATCTTATCTTCTGTGCTGTATAATTACATTTCTTCCTCCTAGTGCTATTCCTAGAGTTTAGTAAATGCTTCTATACGGTGTTTACCAGACATTAGTTGTTCATGTCCCACCTTCAAAATTTTTGCTAAGTCATCTGTACGATCAGATAATTAGTGTATCTCTCTAAAACAAAGACTGTGGTGTTCTGGGACTGGCTGCTGGTAATCCGTGGAGTTCCTTGCTTTTCCATCACATGCAATGCACATGGCAGTGTCTTCTCCTTTGTCTTCTAGGTTCCATTGACCTCCAGATTCTGGCTGCTCTCTGTGGCTTCTCTCTCTGTGGCCTTCTCTATAAGGCCTCTGGTAATGGATGAAGACCCATCCTGATTCAGTTGGCCACACCTTAACTGAAGTAACTTCACCAAAAGTTCCTATTTATAGTTGGCTTACACGCAGAGAAATGGTAATCTTTTAAGAACATATTTTTCTGGAGTACATAATTCCAAGCCACCACACCACTCTTTCAGAAATTCTGGTCTAATCCATTCACCTGGATTTATTCTGAATTCCCTGAGTCTCATCTCCTCAGAGCAGGGCAAGGAGCAGAGTAACTAATCAGAAGGTGGCTGCACACACCAGCCATAAAGAATGAATCAGGATAAGACTTCTTAATTACCAGGGAAGCAGTCTTTCCCATAGTGTAGTTAAGCAGCTTCTCCAAGGTCCAAAGGTGAGTGGGTGGCAGGGTAAAGCCATTTATGATATGGCATGGTTGAAACAACCCCCTTTGCTGAATGATGGATAGAGTAGTTTCCAGTCTAGTTGTCCCACTTAGAATGAGCAACTTGGGAACCTGTGTCTTTTCTAGTAGAAGTGTTAGCAAAGTAACAAAGTCTAGGAGAGAATTTGTCATCAGAATGTCCCCCAGGTGACTCTGTGGCCTTGGTTTGAATACTCTGATGATGCCTTTTATGGCAGCAAACCGAGTATGACTAATACTAAAGTCACATCCTTAACACAAGCCAGGTTATAAATTTAAGGGACCCTGGGATCTGGTTTTATTTTAGATTCTTTATCAAATCTAACTCTCCTAGAACCTTAATTTATGTTCAGAAGGAAGAACACCTGCAAAGGGTCTGACAGGCCCAATAAAACCGAAGGCAGACATAGTAAACACCAAAGCAGACATCACATATATTCATCACCCCCAAATTCCTGGCATTTCTACCATCTGCAAAATTCTGTACTAGGCACTGTAGAAATGAATGATAAAATTGACCAGCAGGTTTATAGTGCAGGTAGCTCTATCTAGTAAAATTCATGTCACAGAAAAATGCTTTTAGCTAAGTACTTACTAAGTACTTACTAACAGGACCTAAAATGGGGATGCATTTTTTTGTCCATAACAAGCATTCCAAAAGCAGGCGGTCTCAGGCTCTACGATGTCATCAGAGACCTGATTCACTTTAAATTTCTGCTCTGTTATCTTGACTGTGCTAGCTTGTTGCCTCACAGGGCAAAGCTGCCAGTTGCAGGCATCAAGTGTACAAGGGGGACAGGGTGCAGAGGGCAGTGCTGTAGCTCACATCTCAGGGACCAAAACTCTAGGCAGCAGGGAAGCTAAAAGAGGAAGTGCTGAGGGGTTGGAACTGGGGTCTGGATACAGAAATCAATAGTTTCTCCTACATCAAACCTTTCTTCAAAGGCTTCAGGACTTGATCACATTATCGGGGTATGCACTTTCATTTATCAAATAGTACAGCACACAAAAACCAAACACCATGATGATGGGTTAGAAAAAAATTTCTAATCAGCTATTCTTGATAAATCAGCCATGCAGTTTATTCATTTGCATAGGCAAATCTAAGTTAACTCTAGAGTTTAGATAAGCCAGAATTACTGAATTTTAGTTTGTGCACTGTGGTGTGAAAGAAAATGCAAGGGTTTCAGTGTTCAAGAACACTGGGTTCAAATCCTGTCTCTGGCACTTGGTAGCTAACGGCCCTTATGAAAATCACAATCCCTTAAAGAGCTGTTTGCCTCGTCTACACAATGGAAGAAATTAGACTTATCTTTTTACATGGTACTTGTTGGACTTATAATGTACTGTTTTTTTTAATATATTATTTAGAATGGTGTCTATAAACACAGGTTCTCAATAAATGGTATCTTTTGGAAAGTGAGTTTAATGTCAGTTTTAGTTATATATAAGGGTCATCTATGGAATTTGTTAGAAATGCAAATATTATGATTTTCCTTTAGACCTGATTAATCAGAACCTCAGGAGATAGAGCTCAGGAATCTTTATGTTTTCATAAGCTCCATGGAGCTCAAAGTGCAAAGGTTGGTGTAAAAATCAAAAGATCCAATTGTCTTCCCATTGGAGGAATGTTTTCCACAAGGAAAGTACAATGTCTTAAAACAAACAACTTTTAATTTTGACATACCTTTAAATTTACAGGCCAGTTACAAAAATAAAACAAACCCATCTAGAGAACTCCAACATGCCACTATACCCCCAGATACCCAGATCCATCTGTCTGCCTATTTATCAATCTATTTTCTAAACACCTGAGTATCGGTTGTATATATCATGTTTCTTAACTTCTTAATACTGCTATTCACATTTCCTAAGAACAAGGATATTCACTTATGTAACCACCTTAAGTATAGTTATCAAGTTCAAGAAATTTGAACTTTGATATAAAGCTTACAAGTCTCTATTCCAATTTTTTTCATGTGTACCAATAATGTCCCATTGAGCCTTACTCATCCTTTGCTGGATCCCATCCAGGATCCTGTGTTTCATTTAGTTGTCTCTTTAGTTGCTTTTTTTTTTTTTTTAAAGATTTTATTTATTTATTCATTTATCTCCCCCCCTTGCTGCTTGTGCTCGCTGGGTCAGCTAACCACGCCGTGCGGGCAGGCTTGCCTTCACCAGGAGGCCCCGGGAACCGAACCCGGGGCCTCCCATATGGTAAACGGGAGCCCTACTGATTGAGCCACAGCCGCTTCCCTCTTTAGTAGCTTTTTATTGTGTCATTTTTTTAATTGTGAGAAAATATATACGGCATAAACTTTCCCATCTCAACAACTCCCAAGCACACCATTCAATGGGATTAATCACATTGACAATATTGTGGTCTCCTCACCACCTTCCAGTGCTAAGACATTCCCATGTCCCCAAACAGAAACCATATTCCCATTATGCATTAACCCTCCCCTTCCCTCTGGCAACCTGTATTCTCATTTCTGCCTTGATGAGCTTGTATATTCCCTAGTATTTTCTTTGTAGTTACCATGGGACTTAAATTTAATATCCTCATTCTATAATAACCTTTTTTTTACATATCAACCTAACTTCAATAGCATACACAAATTATGGTCTTATACCCTTCCATCTCCCCAACTTGATGTAGTTCTTGTTACAAATTGTATTTATATATTATGAGTTCAAAACCACTCCTTCTTCATTACATTTTATACCATCTGCCTTTTAGATCATTTAGGAAGTAAAAAATGGAATTACAAACCAATAATAAAATAGTGCTGGCATTTATATTTACTCTGGTCATTATGCTCACTGGAGATCTTTATTTCTGCATGCAGCTTTGATCTGTTACCTATTGTCCCTTCCTTTCAGCCAGCAGAACTCTCTTTAGCATCTCCTGTAAGATAGATCTAGTGGTGACAAACTCCTCACCTTTTGTTTATTGGGGTAGGACTTAATCTGTCCCTTATTTTTGAAAGACAGTTTCTTGTATATAGAATTATTGTTTGGCAGTTTTTTGCTTTCAGCACTTTAAATGTGTCATCCCACTGTCTTTAGCCTCCATGGTTTATGATGATAAATTGGCTATGTTATTGAGGCTCCCCTAAGTGTGACATGATGCTTCTTTCTTGCAACTATCAGAATTCTATCTTTTT